>VZTN01023822.1:142580-217900 GCA_013400515.1 Erpornis zantholeuca
TAAAACTGCCCTTGCAAGGCTACCATGGTAGTTCAGGACATCAGTCACCTGGCAGAAGTGCTAAGTGTCCTCAGTTTCTATTCCTCAGAGGGAACAACTCTCAGAACCAAACCCAGGTCATCTCAAATATATATTCAGTGGTGAGTGTGAATACTGCACACACAAAATAGCATATTCTGTTTCTTATTTTACCTATTTCCTTCTCTACTTTTAAATGT
Source organism: Erpornis zantholeuca (assembly GCA_013400515.1). NCBI lineage: Eukaryota > Metazoa > Chordata > Aves > Passeriformes > Timaliidae > Erpornis > Erpornis zantholeuca. The sequence continues at coordinate 142,799 of VZTN01023822.1, forward strand.
TTATTGCCTTTTTTCCCCTTTGAATCTGATCCAGGGGGATATTTACTTTGTATGCTTTATAACATTTTAAGCATTTAACATAGTCATAATTCAGAACTCCCAAGTAGGAAGCAAGTTCATAATTTAGCCTTGAGAGAGAGAGGTAGGCACCTCTGGGACATGACTCAGAATACAAAGTTTAGTGTCCACAGCCACACAGCATGAACCAATCCCTCCCCTCACAACAAGAGCTACACCACCACCCATCAAGGGCCTGCCAGCACAAGTGACCAACTAATCCACCCCCGAAGCAATGATTGAGGCAAATATAGTAGGAGGAAAAGAAGCAGCATCCTTCATATTTTCAGCTAAGCTATGCAGTTTCAGACCTGTGGTGGAACACATAGAAGAGGAGTATATCTGCTCAGAATAAAATTAAAAGACTTGAACCAACTATCAGAGCAGCCTACATGGGGATCAGAGTCAGCTGGTGTTTTTTGATACTGTACTTTGATGTGCTTTCATCCCCTTACAGAGGAAAAATAAAGGCATGGATGGAGAAATACCAGGTATTCCAAAAGAGAATCTTTTGTTGTTTGTAAATCCATATAGAACATACTGTAATCATCAAGAGAACAATTCTCTTCAACAAGTGAGTAAGAAACACACTGCTTTTGAAATTATATGCAACATTTGTGAATCATCAACTTTGCATAGTCCTTACAGCCACAGAGGTGTGATGTTTTCAAACACTGACAAAATTTTTCATTTTCAGTTTAGTGTTCTCAAGACCACATGCAGTCATTAAAAAATTCCACTTCCAGTTTTCACATTTTTGAAAAAATACATGTAAGAGCACCATTACCTTAATTTCGATTTTAATTCAACTTCCTAAGAGATGCTCAGTTTGGCAGCTACCAAAGATTCTTTTATAATTAAGGCTGGTCAATGTTTTCTAAGGATCAAAGTGGAATCTTATGAAATCAGAGAGAAGACTCCTGCACATCTTTATATATCTTGAAAAAAAACTCTGGGATTTTCCATCAAAGCTGAATCTGTGTCAAATCAAAGGCAACTTTCAAAACCCCTAAGGAACAGTTACTAGAATGATAAAGAAACAAACAAGAAAATCCATGTAAGGGGGAAATCAGTTCCCAAAGTTTAAGGCCCAGCAGGAGTTTATTAACTGCACTCAGATAACTGTCCACTCATCTCACATTAATTAAACAACATCTTAATTGACACAATATAACACTTGTTTGATATGAGCAAAATAAGGTAGCAGAAGCTTTTCCAGGGATTCTGTTTCAAGTTAGAGTCAATTTAGTGGAAGAAGTGAAGGGAAGAATCAAATCATATCTATGCTACTGCAGCTATAGTTTCCACTGGAATCAGTGACTCAGTAACACAACCTGTTGTGATTTATTATCTCCACGTCACTAACACCAGTGGTCTGCCAAAATCCACTGCCTGCTTCTGTAAACTTCCACTGGCTAAGCTGCCTGTTTACTGAAGCAAGCAAAGAAAGGAAAGAGCCATGACCACACAGAAGAGAAAAAACTACCACAGGTGCCTGTTCCCGGTCCTTCAGCCTCTTGCAAGATTGGTTTGGGAATACACCTCAACCACTAAATAGAAGAATATTCTTTGTTTCCTTACTCTTGCAGCCTGGATTAACCTAAAATCCACATCTTCCTGACTACCAGCTGTCTTGGTTCTGAAAGTGATGGGTCTGAGCTCCTAGAGAGACCAGGAGAAGGAGGAATGCTTAGGATCAGAGGCAGCAGTGAGAAAGGTCAGCAGGAGATGCAAGAGGCAGCATCATCCAGATCTGGCCTATCCACACTCTTAACACAAGTTTTGTTTGGAGCAATGACCCACAGAGACAGCCCACTCCTAAAGCTGAAACAAACACCACAAACACCACACAACAAAGCTTGAGTTTCGAAAGATGTCTTAAATCACACGGGATCTAGGATGAACTCCATGACACTCTTAGCAAACCAGGCTCCCAAAAAAATGCAGCCCTTTGAAGTCCCATGAAAGAAGAAGCTAAGGCACAAGGACCTGCCTACTTTCCTGTGAAATTTACTGGCAAGTCGGTATTTTTGAAATATTTCTGCCCAAAACAAAGTGGTTACAGTGAAACTAGAGGACACCTATACATCATAAAATTTCCCTATTTTTGGACATCACACATACAGAATATTTTTGCCATGCTCTGCATATTCATTTCACATACTATATCTTGCTTCCTAAGCCAGAAATATCCCTTCTCTTCTGCAATGTCTTCCTGAAGCAAGCTTTGAATGGAAAAAAAAACCCCTCAACCCCCCATGATATTTAAAGATGACTTACTAGGGTTATTGTACTCTTAAACTCCTTTTACATCCATAATTTTCAAGCATGTATTTACTACCCTGTCATTTGCTGCCATTCCTACTGCTGACAAAATCCTTCCCCTTTTTTGCCAAGAATATAAGAATCACCACCAAATGTAGCCTGAGGTCACCCTAATATTTCTAGGAGTAACCCATTTAAATAGACTTTAAAAAAGCAGTATTTTGCCAGGGTTGAATCATGCCAGGAGATATGTCTATAAGGAAATTTACCATTGTGAAAAGCATAGTAAGAGTTACTGTTTACAAAACACTGCTTTTAATTAGACACATAATGCTAATTTTCACATTTTTTCAAATGGCAAGGAAACAGTGTGGGGGAGGGGAAGGGAGAATACGAGCTCTTCCAAGAGGAAAGGAGCAGGATTATTTCCAGCTCCTGAGTAGAAGAATGATTTATAAAAAAACCCCCAACCCAGGATTCTACAGTAATGTAAACGTCCTTTTAAAATCCTCTTCACACTGTTGACAACACTGAAAATCCACTGCTTTTACTTTGAATAGTGAAAGGTCACTATTTATACCAAATTTATCACTAGTCATGCATTTCCTATCCTTCCTCACTCTTCTTCTAGCAGAGCACTCTGTTCACATCTGGGTCTGTTTAACCAGTGATTGGAAATTTAGCCTCCTGATTTCCCGTTAAATACTAAGCACAGGAAAACAAATAGCACTTGTTTTTCAGTGAGTTTTGTCAGTCATCCAAATCTAGTGCAAACCATAGAACAGCCTGTGGTTTGGTGGCAGTGACCCAAAATATGTGAACCATATTTTCATGAAGTGAGAGGAATAAACTAGCAATTGCCTGCAGTAAGAAGAACATGGCTTTTTTGTTTTTAGAAATACAGAAATGACTAATAATTAAACTCTTCATTCTACCACTTCACCTTCTTTAAAGCTTTTATTTTATCTTCTCGCATCTCAAACCAAGAGCAAGTGATCTGATTTTGTATTTATCATTACTGCTCTTGCTTCATCTGTTTCACTACCTTAACACACACATTCACTCCTAGTTCTTGTGAGTAAGGTTATTTGTTTGCCTAAGTGTTTTCTTATCCATAACTCTTACTCATTCAATTGCCTGAATAACTAACTCAGAGAAAGAGCTGAAGCATTACTTCTTAAGTCATATATTATATAAAATCACATATGTAGATATTTAAGGGTGTTTTGGATCTATTCTAACAGGAAATCACAAAGGATTGGGAACTTTCTTTCATTGATTTAATTCTCACTACTTTCACTTGCTGAGTAAAGACATTCCTAGGCTATAAAAGCAATTGAGAAAGCTACCAAATATAAAGAAAAAAAATTACTTGCTGAGTAGCACCTATAAAACCCTCTTTCTGTACAGTTTCATAAAACTTCTGGTTTTCTGCCAAGACATGTTCGCAATAAACTAGTTTTAGGGAAGGAGAGAAATGACGACTTGATGGGAAGGAAGGAAACTATTTTGCTGTATGAAAACTTAAAAGTGGAGTGGTGGAAGAGATCTGGTAATGTTTTTCTGCAATACTAACATGCACCAAGATCACAAGTAAAAGCAGTTTCTACAGTAGTTGTCTAGCTTTCAAGATTTCACAAATCTTAAAACTGATTTCTCATAATCTAACCAGCCTAATCACCAAGGAAGATGTCCTTCAGCTTCCTCTCCCATTCCCCTTTATAATGCAATATTGGCACTTATTCCCTGCCGAGGAAAAAACCAAAACCATAGCACAGATGACAAGCATTCCCCTTGCTGAACTGAACAGAGCTTCCCACCTGTGCTACACTCTTCAGAGTGAAGAGCCCATGAACACTTGAACAGAAAATTCCCAAACTGCTGTATCTTTGCGACATGTACAAATACACAGTCAGACTAATATGACTACATGCACCGGTAACTGAAGTGATGATTTACAATTACTTAGGTCAGGGAGTTCATGCACTAACCCATTTCAGGTATTTTTGGATTGAAATGCCATGATACTAGGGTGTACATTATTTTAACACAATGAAAATAAACTCAAGGCTTATTTTACTAAAATTACAATAATTTTGCAGCATCACCTACCTCACCCATCAATATACAGCAACCCATGCAGAGCCTGAAAATAATCCTGTCCATGCTAAATGTATTGTTAGCACCATACTAGGTAGACACCACGTATTCTTTTCTCTTTCTTGTACAGACAGATAAAATTTTGTTTAGGTTTTTGTCAAGATTTGCCCAAATTTTCTATTAAGAGTACTCACTGGTGTTCTTTCTGATTTATAGATGGGGAAAGCACCCTGAGAAGCAAAATGACAGCATAGGCAACAGAATAGTGAAGAACAACTCCCCTTAGCAGCCATGCTTCCTCCAAAATATCATGCTGTGAGAATCACTGTGCTTCCATTCAGTGCCACTTTGGAAAAAACTCTCCAAAACATGACATTAAAAATATCCTGATGCTAACTGAACACTAACTTTGGTTTGTTTGGGGCATGCTACTTAATTTTAATGATAATTTATTCCACTGTGAGGTTTAGCCACCAGTAGACATTTTGCAAAAATGAAACCATGAGCTGTTTCCATGAAGATAAAGATATGACAAGTCACTGAGTGAAACTATGTCCATTACATGACAAAAATAAGTTCAAAACCACATGAATGCACTAAATCTACATTTTCATACTGAGAAAATGTTTACCAATAAGGCAATTTGTGTTTCCCCCTATATTATAACCATGCACCCAAAGCCTGGATTTTCTCCCACATTCATTTTAAGCTTCTCAACTGATGGAGGACAAGGCCCAAGGCAAAAATCCAAGCTTGAACTATGTAATAAGAAGTTAAACTCCAGCCCAAGTCAGTAGTCCTGTATTTTCCCGGTCTTTTGGATATGTGCTGACACAAACTTTAAATCTTTTCATCCTTTTCTGGGGCAGCTTAGCTTTAATGGAAACTCAGTTTCCAAACAATAAATTCACAAAGTGAGGGAAACAGACCATTTTGCTAATGAGGACACTGAGAACACACAGCCCTAACTCTACCCTTTGCTCCAGTACAATCATCACATAAGCTCAGTGTGCCTTGGTTTCTCCACCTTTACAATGCTACTAACAGCACTTGTGCTCCAGTTCATCTACTCATACCCTGGAGTTACCTTTGTTAGAAATAACCTTGGAATTTATAATACAATTAATTTGCAATTTTTATTAATTATTTACTTAAAGCACATGTCCCTGTAACAGCTTAAGAACTTTATTAGGATACTTTACAAGGGAAAAGAAGCTAATATTAAAAAGAAATGAAGATCTAAGACTTCACTAATGGTTACATGATCCTTTCACTACAAACTTTAACCTGGTTCTAGCAGAGTGGTCTTTATCAGCAGCAAGTCCCAGAAGTTGTCATTTAAACTTCTTTACACTACTTGCCATTCTAATACTCAATCAGTGAAAGTCATTGCAATTCATACTTTATATACAGTGTATTAATAAAATTGTGAATGAATGTATTGTTTGAAAAGTCTGAAGGAAAAGCTGGAAAGTCAATGAATATCTTCCCTGAGGCTTCCATAGAGACAGACAATAACATAGTTATGACATTCCTATGGTATGCGTGCCACAGATTTCTGTTTTGAGCATAGAATTCATGGGCATTGGAAAAGTTTTTTCAAATTTGAAATCTTTCATGATTCAAAATATTCAATTTTTTCTTTGGCTATACATTTAAGGAGACTGAACAGTCAGATCCACAGAGCCAAGTATTTTTTAACAAGAGCTGAGGAAGCGCACTCTGCACTCTGCAGCCCTTGGAGATGCTGTTTACAGTCCTAGGGTCAGTTGTCTGGAACTCACTGAAGGCTCTGGCACAGTGAAGAACAGTTTGCCTCTGCAACTAGGGCAGAAGCAGCACATCCCTTTGCCCCACAACTTACACAAAACAAGAACCCTTGATTCTGAAAAGGGACAACCTTTTCAAGAACAGAGACTGTCACAGGGGTTGCAAACTAGCACAGCTCAACACAGGCAAACAGCTCTGTGCAAAACTAGAGCCCCTTGATCTCTACTCAGCATACGGCACTTGTCTACAGGTGCTGCTAGGATTTCCTCCACATTTTTCATCTTTTCTGTGGTGCCACATGTTTCTGTGCTCTTTTTCCAGAAAGCTTTTGGGAAAACAATGCATTTGTCCTTGTGAGCAGAGTGGAATTGTGGAAAAGCAACAGTTGATGACCACACTTAAAGTTGTTCAGCCTGTAATCTCATGTCTTATCATCCCAAGATGCCCTAGATACTGAGAAACTGGGTCATGAAAAGTGGGAAGGCTGATGAATCCTTGGTAAGAGACTGAAGTTAGCTTATGTTTACAGCAAAAATACTGCCCTAGGGAGAGAACAAAGTGAACTTTCAGAGTGAAAGGGACCTCAGGGACTAAACTGAGAGAGGTAATCGGTACCCTGGCATTCTGCAATCTCATTCTTTGAGCTCTTTGTAGGAAAGAGAAATAGAAACCTTAACATGGTGGAAGGAAAAATACATAAACTCATATGGTACTTAAGGAGATTCAAAATTGTTATGGAGAGCTATTCAGATGGATTAGGGATGGGTTAACACTGAGAGCCAGTTCAGTCCCTTGCAACAAAAAGGCGAGCTCCCATGGGCAGCAGCATTATCCCAGCACCACAGGCTGGCAGGATGGCACAAGGCACCACGAGGTTCAGCCCTTTCCTTTACCAGCAGTGACTAAGAGACACAGTTTTGAGAAGGAGGTATTTAATTTGAGTCCCCACCTACACAGCAGCAAATCTGCTGTGCCTATCAGGTACTCCTGTCCCACCTGAGAAACAGTTCACTCCTTCCTGCAGCATTAGTGGCCAAATTTACTGCAGCAGTTCTTGAGGCCAGGCAACTTCTTGTTTGGCAAGAACTGTGACTTGCTGCTGCTCACATCTTCAAGACTGATTCTGTAACCAGAAGAGCCTGAAACAGTTTTTTGAAGCAAACACTTATCTAATGGTATAGTTTTGGCAGCCAGAACCTTGGGCATATTCCTACTGCTACTATGCCTTAATGCAGGCTGCTGAAGCCCTGCTGAGACAAACCAAGTAATCTCAGCATGATCACCATGTGAACTCCAGCAAAATCAGATGAGCAAAAGTGGATGGGTCTCAGAAGACCATCTCTCCATGGCCAGAGGAACGTTAGGGGAGAGGGAAAATCCTAGGTACAGAGGAAGAACACAAACTAGCTGAACAGAATCTGCTGACAGGAAATGGGAGTGATGATGCATTGTAGGAGAAGATGAAAACTAAACTGAAAGTAGGTCCAAGGCTTTATTATCTGATGAAAGATCCTGCTTCTTTTGTCCACAAGAGGAATGAGGATGTGTTACACTATTGTTCTGCATATTGCTCCTCAGCCATTTCCTGAGCAGACCAGAACTGGTTGCATTCAGGACATATAACAGGAATGGTATAGAAGATAACAGTCACATGTCTCCAAAACACCAATGGAAAACCTAAGATTGTGAATACCTTAGAATAAAAACAAGCCCACATTCTTTGCACCAATCAGTAATATGCTCTTCTGGAAACACAATAGAGTCCTTCAAAGTTCAAAATATCAAGGGTACTCCTACTCTTATACCTTGATGACAGGAAAAAGAAAGACAATTCCAGAAAGGTTGCAGCATCCAGCAAGCGATAGAACTCTTGGTGCACTTAACAATGTCAACACCGTATCAGCTCAACTGAGAGAGCAGTGTCACTTCTCAGGATTCTAATGCTGCACCATGATCCATCTCCCTGTCCTGCTGATGCTCAGTGACACAATTAAGTTCCCACTGGGTGCTGCAGAAACAATCTTGCCTACTGCTGTCTGCTGTGCTGAAGGAGCAAAATTAAGTCCTATAAGGATACCACTAAAAATAACCAAGCTTAGTTTTGCAATTAGAGTTGAATATAGTGAAAGCTGCAACTTCCACAAAGACGACTCATGATTAGACATGATGTCACGCATCAAAAATTTAATCCAAACAACTTGTCTGTTTCACTACAAATAGCAAACTTGAATGTCCTGGCAAACTGTAAGGATATGATTTACAAATACTAGGTAATATTTGGATCTTGCATTATAAGCAGTGCTCCAGTCTTTCTGAGAAACAAAAATGACTTCATTCTGGGCTTAGCCTGGTCATTTCAATAGACCAAAGCTTCATCAGAGACATAAACCATAACTGGACATACTGAGCTCAATACATTCAAATTTCTGTTTTGGTCACAGACCACACAACTAGCATCCACTCCTAATATTTCCAATTGCTTTGAGACTTTTTACTTTATGGTACTGTTAGACTTCCAATCAGGACTGGCAATTTGTTACAACCTCACAGCTTTTTGAACTCAAATGGCTGTTAGTATTAATAACTATATGATGTGCAGATTCTGAAAAGCAGTTTTGCTTTCTTTTCTTTAAATTCACATAACAAGTAATTGGCTACTTTTCCCAAACTGCTTTGCCCTACCACGTAACTGTTCCCCAGAGCCCTACAATGAAACTTGACTCCCTGTTAACTTGTTTTTTTAATCTAAGTTTGAAAAATTTCCAAATGAATGCCATTAACTCCATGCCTTATGCGACAAGCAGCTATGATAGAGAGCAGGCCAGAGGATAGTGCACACTTACAAAGAAAACTCTTCGGATTCCAGGTGCCAGTCGTTCTGTTTTTAGCTTCCAGACCAAAGGCAAAGGAGAGTTGAGAAGAAACACCAGAGGCTTCTGGTGAATATGCACTGATGAAATTGGATTCAAATGTAATGTGACCTATAGAAAAACACAGAAATATGTGAATACTTCCTGGAATTTGAAACGATGAATCAAAGGAAATTTTTATATATATTACAACTTTTAGCATTCAGACCTCTTGACTCAAGATAATACACTAATCTACTTCCACAAAAATCAGTCAGCGAAGCACAGAGAAAATAAAACATGAAATAGTTAACATTTGTGCTTTATGCTTGCAAAGCACTGCTAAAAAGAAAACCTTGGCAAATGCTGATGAAAAATAGCTTATGCAAAAGGTCAAACCACTAAGCTGAGAGTTGGAGAACAAGGAGATAAAAAGAATTGCAAAGCAAACTCCGATTCCTGGTTTCTAGATGGTAGTCTACAAAGCTGGCTTAGAGCATAAAACCTCATCTGCTGATTCTATTAAGGGCATAAATCTAGTCTGCAAAACAAATAAAACTAAACAAACAAAAAACAGGAGGAACAAATCCAGAAACACAAGCAAGCACTACACTACTTTATGGAAGGAATTCCAAAAGAAATTTTAGCATACACCAGGGAAAGAAAATGCCTGTATTCAGAGACTAAAAGGATACACAGGGTAAATGATGCCAGGAAAGTTGAGGCAAACAGTTACAGGTGGTTTTGAAGCAACCAGTTCGTGGTTGCTGGAAGTCCCTCCTGGCCAGCTCCTCATATCCTGGTACTGCCCTTCTAGAAAGGGTTCAGAGTTGGACAAAACCATAACAAAACACATGACAGAACAGCCTGCTGTTTTACAGCATAGACAGACTTGCAGTTGATATTACAGTGGTTTGGCGGCACCTAATAAGATGTTTAAGCAGTTGGGATTTAGCTTGATACTTCATCCCACATTGTAGGAAGACATCTCTAGTGTGCAATGGAGAGATGATCTACCATAGACTGAGCAGGGAAGCTGATGTCCCACAGTACTGGTGACTGGCAGGGTTCCTGACAATCACAACCCTTTCTAAAAAAAGTATAGAGGAAGCAAACATGAACACAACCACCAGTTTGAGTGGTGGCAAACAGAAATGAGCACACAGGTAATTCAGAATTAATTCTGTATCCTGCTAGAGAATCTAAAAGGAAATTTGAGCTAAAGAAGAGCCACTACACATAGTTCATTGCCTGATTCTTATATAGTAGCAAACAACCCTTAGTTCACCATTAAAGTAAATGGAGATTCATCCAGTAAACTAACTAGATGAAAGCTAGAGGCCAAATTGAAAACTAGGTACTTACTGCTGTTGCAAATTTTCCCAAAATAAAAAGAAGGGTGAGGGGTTTTTTTTGTTTTTTGTGGGTTTTTTTGTTTGGGTGGTGGTTTGTGGTTTTTTGGGGTTTTTTGGGTTTTTTTTTTTGTTTGGTTTTTGGTTTGTTGTTTGTTTTTGGGTTTGGTTTGTTTTGTTTTTGGTGGTTGTTGTTGGTTGCTTGGTTTATTTTATTTTATTTATTTCCCCTTGGAAAGTTCACCATCACTATAAAGTCAAAGCCAAGTCCTGGTCTCGAGTCTGAGATACCTGGAGGAGAGCAGAAAGAATTTTTTTCACTACTTAAGACCTTGCAAAAAAGCTAGTAAACAGCTGGCTGTGCTCCCACACTAGCTGGTAGCAGTTGCTTACAAGCAGAACACACCAGATTCTGAAAGCCACTGACCAAGTGTGTCCCCAGTTCCCACAGTGACAGACATTAAACCCCATGTGCACACCTCTGGGAGCACTGAGGACATCCCTGTCCTCCTCTTTGATAAGCTTGATTAACACTCGTTGGACAACTGAGTAAATCCATATTTGTACTGAACCCGGCTGCTTTAAAGAATGCGTTCCTCTGCTGGGCAGCAGGCAGGCAGTGACAGCCCCGCCTGCAGGAAGGCCAGGCAGTGCCACCTTCTGCCCTCTGCAGCCACCTCTGGCACCACCTGGCCTCTCCAGCAGAAGACACAGTGGTATTTACACATTACATAAAGAAAACACTAAGTACCACAGAGTACCAAGAACCACATTTCTCTCGATTTTCTGCCTCTAAACAATAAAACACCTCATTTTAGCAAACTGCAGGGTGCTAGTGCTCTCAATCCTAATGGGAGGACAGAGACCTGCAATGCAAAACAGCCACGTTCTTAACTACAGAAACTGCTCTACTTTACTGTATCAGCTATAGAGCCAAAGTAGTTCTGTTATCTGAAAATTAGAGAGGAATTATTCATTTTACAAGACTCCTGCTTTGTTGTTCTGTCTAGAAATGGAAAGGTGAAAGTAAAAAAGAAAAAGTGTTTAGAACTACTATTAAATTCACAACAATTAAAAAGCTTTCATTCATTCTTGTGGCTTTTCAGCTGTAATCCCTGATAATTACAAATAAGCTGTTTAAACCATTAAATGTAATTACCTTTTTCTGGGCTTACATTTTCTTACAAAACAATAAAAATACTGTAATGTCAGTTTAGTAAAGTAGTCCAGTTATATATTTTGCAGTTCTGACCTTGCAAATGAGTTCAAATTTTATTCTGATTTTTTTCAGCTTGAAATGGCATAAAGTGCATCCAATGTACTTCCATGCCCAATGATAACTGGATTCCTTTGATCCTAGATACTGATGAAATTACTTATAATGTAGTTCATGTGCTTAAATAACGAAGACTAGAAAACCAGTAACAATCCTCTTGTATTGGACAACAGGAGCACTCAGCTTGGGCTTATATCCTAGTTGTATTTTTGTTAGAATGTCAAGTCAGTGTAAAAGATACGGCTCTTATTAAAAACCTCAAAAAATGTTTGCTATTTAAAACATCCATTATTTACTAAAAGCAGGAATGATAACTACATATAACACACTCTGAAAACCATCTCAGAAGCAGCTAGGCCAAGTCCTTTGGGTAATAAGGAAATGGAGAAGTACCTCTGTTTCAACTGAGCTCAGACAAATTTATTCGAAGCCAACATCTGTCAGACAAGACAGGTGTTTTAGACTTCACGAAGATTTCTTCCTGTTGTTTTAGTCACACAAGAGAGCATAGGGCAATCATACAACCTTAGTGGGAAAATCAGAGATTCTTTGCAACTGGATCTACTATCAGACTTTGTAGTTGCTATTCCCTTAGCTTTGAAATCTAAAGATTTATATAATACGCACATACATTATTATTTCCATACATGCATGGAAATAATCAACAAAGTTTGATCTGTATGCAGAATGGTAATGTATCCATGCCTTTCGCTGAAACTGCAGGATAAGTTATACTACATAATGGAATTTTCCTACATTCCTGCCTGAAAAGTGAAGATCCTTGAGAAAAGCTACAGGACATCAACACCAAATCAATGTTTTTCATAACTAAGTGAAATGCTTCTGTGAAAATTTTCCGAATAAAGGTAGTTTTGCATTCCTGTACTCCTCAGTTTGCTCATGACTAAGCAACAAAACACATAATGCAAAATTCATATCTCTAGTTCTAAACTTGAGAAAGAATATAGTTAATGTGACCATGCTTCTGCAGCAGTCTCCATCACTACATTCCTTAGCACATATATTCCCTGTCACTATGCTTATTTGCATAGAGTACTCAGCAAAAAACTGAGTCTTGAGCAAAAAAACCAACGCAGTTTTACAGACTGAAAGAAAAACCAACCCAGAGTGCCAAAAAAATTGTTCAGGACCATCTTGGTCATCATGTTTTTCATAACCAGTTTCTGCTTCAGAGCTAGGACTGCTAAGGAACCTACCTGCTCAGTAGCCTGAATGTGACTGTTCCCACTAAGAAATTGTACAAAATTAACACACTCCTCATAGCGTAACTATTTCTGCCCTTGTATTTACAGTTGCTCCAACATCACTGTCAGTGCTTGATGATACACAGCAGTGGTATCTATTATGAGAGACTTCTTCCTGGTTCTTGGAAAGTTTTTCAAGCAAACTGCTGGGGAGTTACCAGCATTCAAGATCTTTATGCCACAACCCTGCTGCCAAGCATTTGGGTTTTACCTTTCATAACTACAGTCAGTGGGTATCACATGGAAATTTCAGCCCAAGTACAGCGGGCATGGTGAAAACAGCTCACCAGAGCGGGGTTTATACGAGAGAGAGTAGTTTGAACTGCAGGGTCCAAGTGAAAGCCTGGACTTTGACTATGCATCAGAAGTACGCAAATGCCTCTTCCCACTCCTGCTTCAGAGACTGAGAGGCTTAACAGGACTCTAAGGTGTCAAAAGTTATGAGATCGACACAAGCACAAGTTTAACACCTCAGCTGTACCAGCACCTCCAGCATGACACCAGCCCTCTCTTTAGCTCTGCCTTTCTGCTGCCGCATCCGAGCTCCCACAACTTGCTCCTTTGCTAACTTCTGGTACGGCTGCCTCCATCCACAGCACCGCAGTGCAAGATCCTTATCCCTACTCTCTCTACAGCAAATCCCAATGAAATGTCATTTCTGCTACAGTGCCCCCACTGTGGCTCTAGTTATATCACGTATTAGCTGAGTCCTAAGTGATGACCCTCCCATGGACACCTTCCTGTCTCAGCTAAAGAGCTATTCAAGGCACATCCTTTCTCAAATGTCTAGACAGTTCATAGCATCTTCTAAACACAACACAAATTAATAGGAAGACACTGGATCACTTCAAACCACCAAACAAAATGTTTCTAATCAACAGCTCAAGAGATAACTATGAATTTTCCCTTTCTTTTTCTATTTGCACTGGCAAAACCCCTATTAATAAACATTTATGTGAAGCCTTGCCCAGAAACTCCATCAGAAACCAATCCTATGTGTGTTCAGTGCTGCACAGAGTGTTTTGAAGACAAGGTGTGCAACTCTGAACTCATTGAACCATTGAGCTCTGTGTTAAAATTCCTAGCTTTTTTCTGAAACTCCCATAGAATATTAAAAAAAAATAAATCAGGGATCCAAAAAGAGACATTCTCCATCCTTTCCTAGATCTTCAGAGGCTCACAAAATATACATATTTTGTACTTCTCAACAACATACTACCTCAGTCAAAGTCTTCCGCATCTCAGGCAGCTCTGTGACCAGGGCAAACAATACCAAAAGAAAATGAAAACAGAATCATTAAATGGACTTGGTCATTTTTAGGTCACCTAGTCTATTTAAAAAGCAACTGCTACTGTTTTGCCCATGTTATTTTAAAACATATTAAGAGACAGCACATTAACCAAGCAGACAGCAGCACAACAGTAGAGGAAAGTAAGTCAATGTGGTCCAACACAATCCTCACTCCCAGTGAAGGGCTCATTTGATCACTGAGCTGTTGCACAGCCAGCAATTTCATTGTGCAATGAATAGCTAGGCCAGACCTTCTGGGCCTGTGTGTCAGCAATGGTCCTCTCAGCAAGGTTCAACTTCAGCAGCTGTTTGTCAGAGGAAGATCCTCTTCCAGACTCACGTCTGGGCCCCTTTGGCACGCACTCCTCCAAATAATACATGACTAACTTGAGAGGAATACAACAATTTGGTCATAGGTGAAAATTATAGACTAAAGCTATTCTGAAAATCTTAAAACAAAACCTACACATTCATCTTTAAAAAGCATCTAAGTGCGACTGGGATGTGAACCAAGAGTTGTTCTGTCCTATTTGCTAGGATGCCTTTTTCCAATCATAGGCACAATGTCCACCAAGCCTTCACTGGCGATGCTGAGCTGGCTGTCTCTGTACAGACCCATGCTGGCCACCACTGCACATTCTGCACACAGTTCCTTTAAGGTCTCCAGCAGCAGCAAGGTTAAAGTGGCTGCAGAAGCTTCTGTCCCCAGAGATCAGCGTTTCGTGGAAGGCTGAGTATCACCACAGAAACCAACTACAAAAACAGTCTACGGGCTCCTGCCCCGTTACTCTGGTAAAGCAATTTGTACTATGTGAAAGGCAAGGACACAAATGCTGAAAACTGATCAAAGTAAATGCTGCTGTTAAAGTACCATTTTGTTTTGCTGACTTCAAGGCATCAAATCACAGGCTCTGTGTTTTGTTCTAAAAAGATGAAAGTTAAGTGCCAAGGATTTGTAAGGTTGAATTAACTATTCCAGCATGAAGACCTTTAGATAAATTCACAGCACATTTTCCAAAACAGCCATTACAAATCTGTGCTAATAAGCCAGGACAAAATATGCGGTGTTGTATTAAATTACACTGCCTAGGCTTGGACAGCTGTTCTCCTAAAAAAAGAAAAAGAATTTTAACTCTCAGATCACATACGCACATTTTCTGACTTAAAAGTGATGCAGTGAAGATGGATTTAGGATATCTTAACTCAGTACTCTGCTGCAAAAATTCAAAGCAGGGAAAATTTAGAGCTGAAATCTGAAAATTTATACCTATCTCTGCCCTAAATGTTCTCACTTTTTTTCATAATACAATATTTATAGGACATAATTTGTTCTGGTATTGTAGGTCAAAGAAATTTTGAATGAAGAAACTTATTTTCACAGTTCACCTCTTTCTATCAATATAGGAGATTTGAAATTTCTACTGAAATTCACCTGAAAAAATATAATGTCAGTACACTGGCTACAACAGAATTCAGTCAAGGATTAATCCATTAATCCACCTCAAGTGGTGGGATCTGGTACTGCACCACTTTTCAGAAATGTTTATCAATTACTTTGGGAAGGATACTTTTCTTTTTAAAGTAAAGAAAAAGTGTATTCTTTAGACTGGGATTGTGAATCCAAAATGGAATAGTGTTTTTTTCCTCCCCCTCATATTCTTGCTATGCTCACTGAATATTGTGTTACAGATTTGATACCAAGCCAGCTATAGTAGATCACAATGCCCAGCTCTTCAGAGCCAACAGTTTCTGAGAGAGAGTTTGCTGATTTTTCCAAGAAACTCTAAGTATGTTCACATGGTGTTACTGCTTGAACATAACTTTGCTCGAAGGGTTACATATTTGCACTCTTAAATCAAATGATTGTATAAGCACGTTCCTAAAAGCACACGAGATCCTACCGCTTCCCTTCTGGGAAGGTTCTCCAGTGCAGACTCTTTGTTCAGACAGGGCAAACACCATTTTTGAAAACTCATCCCCAGCAATCAGCAGGAGATCTTCAAAACAGTGTCAAAGAAACCACTAACTCCAGGCAAACTGCAATGGCACTAAAAGCAAGTACTTGTACCCAGAAATGGTTACTTTTTCACCCACAGAACCCAATGCCAGCCACCTCCACAGCCCTTGCCAGGGACACACCACGCCACCTTCTCTCTGCCAGACCAGCACTCATGGATGCTGCTGGAGCAGGGACCTGCCCCTTCAGGAGAGAGCAGGGAGGAGGCTGCGATGCATGAGGCACAAGGGAAGGAAGGACCTTTTGTTACTTCCAGGATGAAGCACAACTCAATCCTTAGGGAATGGATCTGAGTCCCTGGTAGCACCTACCCAGGAGCATGGGGACGGAAGTTTATTTCCAAGGCTCATGCAACACTCTAATTCTAAAATCAACCCTTTGCTTATTTTACCCTAAATACGTGATTGCAAATAGATTGGCATTGCCTGGACCTTCTCGCCCACACAGTACTGAGATAATCAGATTGACAAAACAGCAGTTATAGCTCAGTTTTAAAAAGCATGGGAAAGATTCACCCCTGGCATAATTCCACTGAAGCTACTGGCATTAAACCAGAGACTTATGTGGTCCCATACGTTGCTTCATAAAAAAAGAGAATACTATTGCACAATCTCTTGACCATTACAATCTACCACCCAGACTGGAAAACTAGGTTCCTTTTTGAAGGCAAGAGAGGAGAAAACTCGATAAGGACTGCCTAACTATGGCCTATAGCCCACTGCACTTTCTTCATTAAAAAGTTCTCTCAAAAACCTTTGACCAAAAGGTGTTTGAAAACGCCTTTTCCCTCCACCTCTATTTGTCTTGCAAGAGGGGCTAAAGGTCAGGGTGTGCTGTGCTAGACACAAAGAGCTTAAAAATCAAGTCCTGCAGCACATGAACATGCCAACATTCACTAACAAACTATTTTGAATTATGCATGATGTTCCCATTAATAATGATTCAGAGGAAAAATCAGAGAATCACAGAACAAGCTGAGTTGGAAGGCACCCTCAATGATTATCAAAGTCCAACTCCTAGCCCTGCACAGCACCACCCCCAACAGCCACGCCATGTGTCTGAGAGCATTGTCCAAATGCTTCTTAACCTCTGACATACTTAGGGCTGTGACCACTTCCCTGGGGAGCCTGTTCCAGGGCCCATCCACCCTCTGGGTGAAGAGCCTTTTCCTAACAACCAACCTAAACCTCCCCTGACACAATTTCAGGCCATTATCTTGGCTCCTGTCACTGGTCACGACGGAGAGGAGGCCAGTGCCTGCCCAACTCTTCCACTCATGAAGAAGTTGTAGAATGTGAGGAGGTCTGCCCTCGATCTACTCTTCTGTAGGCTGAACTGAACAAGTGACCTCAGTTGCTAAATGGCAGCCCCAAAATACGTGTTCAAGGCAAGAACCAAACAAAGCTCCCTTCACCTTGAGTAGGGATGAAGCATCGCCCTGGAGTTTGGCACCTGTTCCATGCAGAGCAACACATTGTTTTTAATGAAGACCTAAGGTTTATCATCAGAACCAGATAGAAAACTGACCTGCCCACACACTGGGCAGGTGGCACTTGTATTCAACGGTCAGATACAGAGAGGGAGCCCTTTAGAACAAAAGCCTAAGGGGCTTGCAGCACATTCAGAAATTATCTGTAGTTGTCTCTCCAGTCTAAGATCTGGTACATTTCTAGCCCTAATATTAAATGACCAAGCTGAGGGTCTGTGTAATAGGATGGAATTGCAGCACATTTAGATCTCCTCATGAGGATTTGTAAGTCAGCTGTTCCACACAACAGACTAAAAAAAAGCCAATTACAATTAAAATTTAGTACTATAACATTATCAAAGACATCGTGTGCAGTATGAGTACAATGGTATGCTGTATGACTCTAAACACACTGCTCTGTTCCTGGCAGCAGAGTTGCCTGTGTCTGGTTCATAACTGGAAATGCAGTGCCTGTTCAGAAAGCACCACAGCTCACAGAGCATCAGAAAATTTTGACACAAGGAGACATTACAAAATAGTGCTTCTAAATTCATGAAAATTTTGGATTATTTCTGCCCACAGTTTAGTCACATAATTAATTTTCAGACAAAACATAGCCAATTAATTTCTGGTGTTCCTAAATTGTTATTCTAAGCTGGAGTTGCCAAATGCTAATCACTTATGCAAATACCTAGGTAATGAAAGCTATTCCTCATAGAAATAACTTGGCAAATAGGCAGGACAGTTAGTGAAGTCCTATTTGCAACACAAAGAGGCATTCCTTTCACAGTGCAAGAATAGTAAGAGTAAGAAAACTTGAGGGTTTGTATAAGGACAGAACACAAAGGGCAATAACTGTATTACAATAAGTCATACTGAGACAGTTCTGTGACAATCATCTTAAAAGTACAACCCAAAGAATTTACTGATAAATTTTATGTAGATACCATACACACACTGCCTGTGTTAACTTTGTTTACCTGAATTACACAAAATCCAGCTTTCCCTGTGCATATATATTTCAATTCAATTTTCACTGAATGTGTTCTGCATTACATAGCTTTGAGAACCAGAATTCTCCTGAAAAATAAGGTTTTTCAAAAATTTCTCTGTGAAGTAAAGAAAGCAGTCTCTGCACAAGCAACTCTGCTCAGCTCTGCCAACCAAATCTAACCTTCACACAATAATCCTCTACTTTAGTCACCTGCAGAGCAAGGGCTGTCCACAGTGAGCAGCCCCATGGTTCGGTCAATGGAAAACTCATGCCCGTAAGTGCAAAGCTGGGACCACTTCACCCATTCTGTCTATGACCTGAGCGAGATGCTCAGGCTCCCAAAGATTAAGTGAAACCACTTGTGCCCTTCTGCAGATCAGCCAGGCTTCCCAGCACTTGAGTCCTAAAAACACAACGCTCCACTCAGCTTTGCATAAATCAGTAGCTGTCAATACCACTCACGTAGCATATAATGGATCCTGAGGGGACAGTCTTCCTTTTATACATTTTGTGGGAAAAATCCTTGTTGCCTTTAGATCTGTTTAAGGGCAGAGGATGTGTCCCTGTATACCACATACAGCATCTCCCCTACTGTTGTTAGTGGCCTATTCAAAAAATGGTATCATCACACTAAGTTTTACTTCAACTGTTAAGGTAGAAGCCTCATGCAGAAATGAAACAAATTTCCAGATAATTTTCTATTCCACACTTATGTGTGCACATACCTTGCAGATCTAAGTTTTTCTTTAGTGCATTGCCTAGGCTGCAAAATTTAATTTGCCTTCCCTTCTCCCAAGTCTTCCCTTCTCCAACTCCTAAACTATTACCAGGTAGTGGTGTAACAGGGTACCCAATGCCCTGAAAAGAAAAAATGGGTCTGAAGGGGGTTAACTATGTTAGAGGATATGTGAGTACATACAAAAAAGCAGCTCCTATCCCAAAGGAAATGCTTCTTAAACTGAGAGATAAAAGATGTATGACAAATTTCTGCCAGGACCATTTACCTTAAATGCACATGGGGCCTTCTCAACAAATCTACACAGGCTATTCTAGGTACACCCAAGTTTCTACTGCCTGTATTTTCAGCAAGTTAGAGAGGTGCTATCCACCCAGCCAGAAATGACAGAGCTGCACTAATGTATCACTACATTATTAATACTAATCTTGCCTCTCAACAGATCTTGTTAAACAAGGCTTGGTATTAATACTAATACTGAATGCTATGTATATTCAGAGACAGTATTAGCACTATCTCATCTGCACCAGGTCTGAGGATAGAGTTGACACAGCAGGTTCATAGTTCATCTCAACTGCAAAACACCACGCAGATGTAACGGAGCACACAGTGTCTAAAGAACATCATGGCAAAACTGGAATCTGAACACAGAATTTCCGAATCTCAAGGCAAATCCTTAATGGTTTAACATCATACTTTTCACTGTTTCACAAGCTGCAGGTGGGGAAGGGGAGGAGGCAGAGATAATAGGGCTTTAGAAAGCAAGTAAATACTACAAACAAACACAAAAAAGAGGACAGAGACTGCAGGACAAAGGGTTATGCCATTTGAAAGCCTCCACATACAAAGGAATTTGGTCCTCAGGGTTTGCAGCTAGACCACACATAGATCCAGATGACTGGAAAAAGAAACATCATTCCACAGGTGTCTTTTAAAGGGCACTGTCACATAGGAAAGTGCAAAACGCAGTGTTCACATCTTTATTGGACACGTAAAACTAAATTCTTGCTTTCCAAGCCAGACTAAGGAACAGCATGAGCACATGACTCATAAAAAACAGAAAACCTAGCAGCAGCTCCAGATTTAGGAAACAGTTTTGTTTACTTTATTGTCAGTAACTCACCAGCCCAAGTAAGAGTTGGTGCAAATATGTGTCTGTACTACATATGCTCACAAATAATATTAGAAATTAAATACAAAGGAAATTGCTTTCAGAAGATTAAAAGTAATGGTTACCAGTATATTGTCTCTCTACTCCCCTGGAGTGGGTCTTCATTCTTTCCAATTCTTTTCCTATTTTCAAACTTAAAAATAATCACAACTTTTAATCTCTGTATAAACAAAGCTGTATTTGGGGAATATTTCAAATAATGATTTTATGATACTAACACCACAGAAAAAAAGAACACCAAAACCCCTAAGAAACCAGATTTTCTACTTAATCAGGCCTAGCTTTATAAGTAAGACTACTCATACCTCTATATAATTGCAGAATCAATACCATAAAATCTGACAAAAACCTCCAAAAGACATTTGTGATGCTATCAAGTATTTTCTTTCACAGTGATGCCATTTCATGCACTTCATAGCTGCACTGTCTTGTTGATTCTTGCTTGAAAATAGATTTACTGAAGAAAATACTGGGTTGCTTTCCAGGTAAGTAAGAAAGAACTAACTGCTCTTCCTTGCGTGCAGTATTTTTCCATGTAGCTTCCAGGTACATTTTCAGTGTTCAATTAACTTCATAGCAAGTATCACTTGAAACCCAATTAGTGGAGGAAAGAAGGCATGTTCCAATGGCCTACTCTGAAGAGACACCTACAATGCAAGTGCCACTGTACTTCTCTGCAAAACCAATGTCAGACAGAGTCACCTTTCCCAAGAGGCCTCAAAACCCCATGTACATATTCACATGCACTAGTGGAAGGCACTGTGTTTCCTTGAGAGATGATGGAAGAGTGAGTCAGACTTCAAACAGTCTTCAGGGTAAGAGAATGTTGGTTATCTCCAGAATGATGACCACTCTTAATACTTTTCCCTCCCTGATGGCATTTGAGACATCAACAAATACTACCTCTCATCAAGAAACACTAACTACTGCCATCACCATGTTTACTACACATGGCATGATCTCCAATCATAATAAAAATATTTATTTATTATAAATTGCCATAGCAATTGTTAGAGACAGTATTAGCTATGAATTACCTATATTTCCATCAAACAATTTTCAAGCAATTTAAGTTTCAAATATTTGTACCTCACAGTGGTGCTATTTTCGCATCTTCTCCTTTAAATAACAAGTCTCCCCACTGTATAAATACTCTGCTTATGTTTCACAGGGAAAATAAGAGACTCTTCTAGAGAAACACAAACTTGAGTGTAATCGAAGTGTTATTAAAAGCAAGATCAACACAAAAACACCCAACCAATTAAAACATTTGTTGTTCTCCTATCTTGCCGGTTTTACTTTATCAGCTGATATAGGAGCATGTCAGGCATGGCGAGGTCCATACAATTTATGGTGGAAATTTTCTCCTGTGCTGGGAGCTGAAGAAGAATGACGTCATTAATTCCAGCTTTTGGTTCAAACAGACACTCTGGAGAACAACATAAACATGACCACTCATGACAAATGCTGCTCCAGTATCTCACACAACATGCAGAGCTCAAAGCTAGACTGGAACCTGACCATGGGGTTTGTGATATAAATGGACTCCCAGAAATGTCATCACTTCCTTAATTATCTTTTCTTGGGGAAAGTTATTACAGACAAAGCAGTAATTTACAAATACGCTAAGACATGTCAGATAGAAGCTTTGAGGGAACAGGAGACCATGAACACGAATCACAGTCTATGATCAAAAATCAACACACATCTGCCTGAAAGAAATGTGTGAGTACGTATGCACAGTGTGCTTACACACCCAAGCCATAGAGAGACGGGAAGAGTCCATCTAGTAAACACCCTCAGCAGACCTCTTGCTGTCTACAACCCTGCAAGAACACATCAGTACCTGCAGGCACTTGCATCAGAGGAAGACAAGAGTCCAGTTTACAGCTTCCAACATGACGTTTTAAGCAGGAGTCAGCAAAACCAAAAACTGTGAGCAGTCAGAAAACTCATACTGATGTTTTTCCTTCTGACCCTGTTAGCATTCTGTGGTAGGCCTTGGCATGGCTTTAGACACTGCTCCACACAGCTCTCTAAACTGAGAACAGGGCTCACTTTCTGCATACAGCAAACAGTCCCATTTCTAAAAACAGAAAATACCGAGGGTTTGCACAGCACTTTCCAAGTCATGAGATGTCACTGCTGCCTCTTTAAGGCAGACACGCGTCAAGCCATGCTCCTGCAGGACACCCGGCTCTGTACAAACAGGCTCCTCTGGCCAGCACAGGACTTCCTCTGGCAGTTCTGGTGGGCAGAACTTGAAATGACTGCCAAATCCAATGACCAGCAAATCCTGAGCTGGCTAAAAACAACATGCAAAGACTGCAGTCCAGACAAACAAGATTAAAAAGGCACATTAAAAAAGGTGGTATTTTATGCAAGCACAGATGCTTCAAAGTGAAAACAAAGAGAAGAGGGGGGAGAACACTGTGAGGGTTTTCAAAAAACAAGCAAACTCCACTTCTTAGAGATATGGCAATGCCATGTTCATCAATCAAGGCAATTAAGACATCAGTGTCATTTTAGTGTATCAGCTGCATGGGAGTTGCAGCTTTCAGCAGACATGGAGTTATCTGAGACAGACACTGAATGATTACAATTTCTGCAGAGCATGCTGCCATTATCTTTAAGGCTTTATAAGGTCTACCATGTGCTTCAGTTCTGATTCAGTCCATTACTCCAGCTGGGCTCTTGGGCATGGCTGTCTGTAATAGGGAGTAGCAGCAACCTGTGAAACCACCCTGGTGAGCCAGTGGAGATACCACAAGCTGTGGGCAAGCTTTGGAAATTACCCAGGATCAGAGATGCATGTGATGAGGAACTCCTGCTTTCCAAGCAACAAATACAGGGTGTTCCGGGAGTACATTTGCCACAGCATCACTCACAACTTGACTCTGAGGTCTAACTGGCACAGAGCACTGGTGGAAGCAGTAATTCATCTGGACTTCCCATTCTTGAGCTTCTTACGTGGTACCCTTCCCTCACCACGCACCATGCAAGAAGATCACAATTAAAAGCAGTAGTCAACCTCAGATTTGACAGAGAGGCTTGCAGGTGGCCAAACTAATTTTCCACTGTCATTCTGCATGCCCAGTATGGCTGACCATGGTGCCTCTCCATAACTTCCTGATGCACACATCATCAAGGAACGAGAAGTAACAGCTGAAGGGATCGAGTTGACCTGGATGGGCTCAGCATAACAGGAGAGCTGGCCAGCTGAAGAGGCTGAAGGTTCAAAACCCCTTGCATTGAAACTTGCATGTCTGCTGCTACAGCTAGAGATCCACTACTGCTGCCAAGATAAGGTGGTCAGAAAGTGAAGAGGCAAGAAAAGGAAAATACCCTTGCAATGTTGAGATTTGGTCTATACCTTGGCAGAGGCACAGTGCTTTGTTTTATCTCTCAAAGCTGCTTCTTCTAAAGCAGCAACTCTTTTTCTTCAAAGCAAAGGCCTTTGACTTACCAGAAGTAATAAATATACCCACGAGCAGCAGTGTATACCTATTCAAACAAATGAATAGGTAACAAAATCTTCACTAATTCCAGCTGTCAAATAACAAACCTTGAACTTCTTTCCTGCCTGTTGTCAGCACACGACCTCCAGGTCCCCTCTGACCATGGCTCTGGTTCCGCAGGTCAGCATGTTTAAAATACGCCCAGAAAGTGGCCCCTTTATCTGAGCTGAATCTCAAGGCTGTTCCTGGATCTCTGGATGCCTGAGCATGAAACAAAACATTTTTCCCTGACATAGCCTTGGGTAAGGCTGTTGTAGCATTAAACTTCTGAAAACAGTTAACACAAACACACTAATAGAGTAAATACAGTAAGCATATAGCATAATGGGCAAAATCAACTAGGTTTTCACCACCTTCATCACTCATATCTTCATAGTCCTAAAAACCAAAAAGACTGTGACACAGAAAAACTATCATAAATTCAGGATCAGCCTATTATCATTAGCCTATTCCAGGAGCTAACAGCCATTTTAATATCAGGTTTACTCTCAAAGGAAATTTTTTGAAGTTATTATTAAATTTTTGCCATGTAGCACTGATTAAACAGTGGGGAAAAGGTCTCTTGAATTATCACAGCCTCAGTGGCATTACTCAAAATTATAAAAATAAAGACAAGTCCTTAGTCTTCCTGCCTTCATTTCATATAACACATGTTAAACATCTGTATAAGGCATAACATCTTAAAGTTTTTGAGGATGAGGATGTCAATGAAAACAATAGTGAATCCATTGCCAGGAACTCTGATTCCATGTATTCATGTGTATTCAATCTTAAGTATTCACATGAGATTAATTTTATATGCCCCTCCTCTCTCCCTTTAACTGTTTCAATTGTGACTGCGTGCTCGAAGCAGCTCAGGGAAATTCAACCAACAGGCATAATTAAAGAATTCTCCATTAATTTAGGACTTGATAATATACCTAAAGAGCGACTTCCATTTTAAAATAATTTTTATGCTCTCCTATACACATATTTCTGGTGCAAATCTCTAGAGTTTCCAAGTGCCTCCGCAAACAATAATTCTTCCTCAGAACAAACAGCTCCATGAGGAAGCAACTATCTCCTTTCTAAAAACTGAGAAACTGAAGCAGTGAAGATACCCAAAGCCAGAGAGAAAGTTATTGTAAGAGTTCAGTAGTTCCTGGCATTCAGCTGAGACCCAGATCAGTACAGAAACGCACACACGCACTCACTTCCCCAGGAATATTTGATCAAATAAAACAAACAAAAAAGGCTTGCATTTTTCATGCCAAGTTCAATATAAACACTTGAGGCTATTACATGCACCCGTATTCTATTTCCTATGATAAAGCACGGCCAAATATGAATTGTGATAAAATACATTCAAGAAATACTTGAAAAATATTGGAACTTTGGGGGTTTTTACTTGAAGAAAGAAGACATTCCCAGTCTCAGCATACAAGATTTCACCCCAATGGGATTGATGAAGTAAAATACAAACAAATTCCTTGAAGATCATAGATACAGCATTTCATGATATGACCTTCTATTTACCAGATTTCTGCCTAAACACGAAAGTGATAAACTACTAATTCAGTTTTGCAAAGACTGTTCAGAGTACATAATCCTATATATTTCCAGCCTGTCTTTTGTCTTCTTTATTCCCAGTTTACAGGGAAGCAAAAGCACCCAAATCTTACTAACCCTTATTAAAAAGCCTGCCTATGTTACAGGAGGAACACATACCCCTGCCATGCCCTCCCCCCACATCAGCCACCCCTCCTGTGTTTAAATTTGCTTACGCTTGTTGTCTGTATATTCTACACAAGTGTCAAAGTGAGTTAAATTAATGCATACACATATGTTGCATATTTATGAGAACTATGATACTGCACAAGTATGTTTAATGCATGAACTCTCCAAGGAATTTGCTAAGGGAAGTTTACACTCCTCCCAGCAAGTAAGGAATGTGTAATTTAGCAGCATTCTAGCACAGTGCAGGTTAAAAACAAAACAACCCGACCTCCTCCCCCAAAGCAAGCCTTCCCTTAAAGATTTTCAGATCTTGCATTCCAGATTATCAGAACCTCAGCCAACCTCTGAACAAATACATCATTTATTTTAAACATGCTTTCTATGTTACTAAATCTAAGTAATGTGCTGTCAAACAAAACCACTGGTTTTATTCTGGAGTCTACTGGAAATACTGTTTGACAAACAGATCTCTACCTTTGCTATCAGCATTTGCAGGCAACAGGAAATACCTCAGCTGGTAAATCAAGTTCACATAGCTTAAGGTGAGGGCTACGTTCTACTTTTAGACAAAGGGCCACTTGGAGTTGGTTTCTACAATAATGAAAAAGATAACATTTGCTCTGCTTTGTTCTCTGAGTCTGATCCTATAAGTAAAATTTGATCTTTCCAGGTTGTTTACACTCTTTTGCTCAACACTGTTGCCAGCAAACATTGCTCCAGCTTCCTGTGCATTTTTAGAGCAGCCATCTCCACGGGCTGTGACTGGAAGTTGCTCAGGAAATGGGAGAAGGAGGCTCAAGGCTCCAAATGCCGAAATCCACTCAGTGCCCTACACTTCAGTACACCCCCAAAGCACACAGACAACACAGCTTAGGGCAAACTGTTTTCTTAACATCAGCACGTCAGACGAGGCACAAGCAGCCTCTTTCTGCTAGACAGCAAGTATTTTTACTCAAAGCCAAGCATTTAATTCTATCATTCTGTCAGGCTGACCAGGGACACAGCCTGCCCCCTGGTGCACGCACACAACTGCCCCCAGTGCCACGTTACACAAGCAGTGCCAGCGGCACAGCAGTGGCCCGGGGGAAATTTGGGCTTATGCAAATAGACACTTGAGTCACTCTGGTCTCTCGGGAGGTACAAGCTCCAGCTGCAGCCTGCTTCATCCCATCCCTGGGCACCCTTTAGTAACCAAGACATTACAAGTTCCCCTGGTACCGCATCCCCACAGCGAGGGCACTCTTCTGCCTGCTTCCGATAAAATTTGTGATTACCTTGTGAGGTCTACTCATAGCAAATTTGGCTGTGACTTAGCAGTGGATTTAAAGTTTCCTGAGGGATGAGAGAAGCACTGACAAATCCATAGTAGAATCACATACAGCTGTTTAATTCTCATCAGAAACTATGCTAAAAAAGCCCCAAAGCAAACAAACAAACAAACCCCCAACCCCCCCCCCCCAAGCAAACAACCCACAAACCCCACAAAAAACCAAAAAATGTGGTCTTCATGTGCAGGGAACTGACTGCACTTTTTTGTGAATGACTTTTTCAGTCATTCACAGTGCCCTTATCAGGCTGATAACCCAGTGCCTGGCATACTAAGAAAGGCTTAAAAAACACCAGAACAAAACAAAATCCCAAAACAAACCCCCATACCACCCCCACGAAATATAAAAATATCTGTTCCTGGTTCACAGTCGCACAAAAAAAATAGTGTAATTTTTCTATTCATCTCATGATAGTAGAAAACCTGACAATTTTGATTAATGGAAGCCAATGAGATGTCTACTGAAAAAACTGTAAAGAATTTTTCTTATCATATACTAGATATTTAATTCTGTATATATACTGAAAATGTACACAACAGCTGAAGTTTAATGGATACAATACACATTTAGCTGAACTCACCACAAATCCAACAAGGCTGATATTGAAGTCAGTGGAAAGACTGATTCTGGCCAAGACAATCTGCCTTTATTTTAATCACCATAAAAGACTTCACTTGAAAGCTCTTTCACCACAGATTTAGATCCTCTTTTTCTAAGCATCTCCCTGTTAGATCATCATCTTTGTTCCCTCATTACAAATTCTCTAATTGTATACACACAAATTGCTCTCACAGAACACAGTACTAAGGATTTGTGCGTGTAATACTGTAAGAATATGATCTAAGAAGCTCAGCTGTCATGGCATGCAATGTTTTCTCTGCACTTTGGCACTCTGGTTTGATGTGTTTTGAGAGTAAACAACACTATGGCACAACTTACATCAAAAATTTTATTCTGCTATTGCTTTCAGAAGAGCTAAAGTTCTTGCCAGTCCCTCCGAGTGCAGCACACATAAATAAGTAATTGGACTACCATAGTCAGCAACACTTGCTTTCTGTACAGCAGTCCCCCCTCAGTGAAGCATTAAAGCTGTATTACACTGGTAAAAGAATCTGAACTTCACTATTTGTTTATAGTGGTCATGGCAGGGATCCAAAGGTATTCATGTTAATTTACAACACATTTAAGTAAACGATCTGCTTTTGAAGACAGCCAACTCTGCAAAGGCCTGTTGGAGACCTAAATCTGTTTCTTATTTCCTTTGCCCACCCCCCACCTTTTTTAAGTATACTTTGGGGTTGTGAAAGATAATGAAGAGGGTGGCTAGGTATGGAAGAAGTTTACTCATATGACACACAAAGCAGAGGTGGGCAGTCTCCATACAAATTGCACATGGTTCTTTGTGGTACTTCGGTGACCATTCAGAAATGTCTTTATGCAGCAAATTAACGTATAATAATCCCATTTACAGACATACTTCTGCACCAGGGATCTGGACAAAAAGTAATTTCCCCTTTACCTCTCTTTCATGATGGCCAAGACCCTCTTTGGGGTTTCTGAGATTGAGGACGTGCACCTCTTGTGGCAGGCTTGTCGTGCCCCGGCTTGCACAGCCAGATAAAACTGTAAAGCTTTCCAATAAGGCATGGACTGGGTGTGAATTGTTAACAGGTGATAAGACACATTCCCTCTGAGGCACAGGACCTGAAGAGAAAGACACAGATACAAATCATTTAGGGGAAAAAAAAAAAAAGCAATACATTATTTATACTTGTCAAATAACAATCATCCTTTTGTTCAGAAAATCCATGGGAACATAAGCAGAAGCTTTGTGTTCATTCTCCACAAAATTAAGACATTTATTCCCATTGCCCTTCTAAGTTCTCCTGAATATGCCAACTTGGTTTGTTTCTGAAGTCTGAATTTTCAAGTATGAATTCCAAAATGAAGGTAGTATTTTCTTTACCAGGGAGGAAAACAAAGGGAGAAAAAAAAAAAAAGGAAAAAAAAAGGGTAAAAAAAAAAAAAAAAAAAAAAACAAAAAAAAAAAAAACAAAAAACAAACAAAAAAAAAACCCAAAAAAACAAAAATCCAACCAACCAATGAAACAGCCACCACCAGTGATAGCAGGGGAATTGGTTTGTCTTAGATGTAAATTATTTGTTTATGTCAAACACTATTATCTGCAAACACTGAAAAGGCAATCATGTATAAATAACAATGAAAAGTTAATATTTACTATAAAGGTAATTACATCAGGAAGGATTTGGGCGAGTTGCATTTGTTGCTTTTGAAGTAGTGCTGATTTATAGTGAACATCATTCAAATACATTGTACAAAACAGCAGGCATCTGTCACATGATAAAATGAAATGTTTGTTTACTGAGTCTATTTTGTGTCTGACAGCAATTATCTACACTGATAACAGTTATCTAGTCCGAAACAGAGTGTATGCCCTTTCAAATAATCACCACAGCATGATGTAGTGCCATACTCTTATATAGTATGTGAGACTGTGTGATGTGATAGAGCAAGATAGCACAAAAGCTGAAGCATACAGAGCAGTTTACATTCAAACTATATCTCAGGAAACTAAATCAAGAAAAATATTTATGAAAAGCAGCCCTGCTTTTCCAACACAGCTCAAACCCACCCCTGACAGTAAGAGATACATGTATGTTTTAGATTCAGAAGGTCACTGGAGAACGTAATTGATTTAACCCCTAATTTGCACCGAAGTCACTCAGATAAGAATTAGACTCACATGAACCAGTCAGTTCAGAGGCTGCCAGGCATAAAAGAGAACCACAAGCTAGAAGCATATTTTTTTCTGGATCGTGCATGTCTGCAATTGCAGTAAAATGCTTCCTTTGAAAGAAGTTCAAAATAAAGAAAATCTTCAACTCATTAAATGGCAGAGCTCTATCCAGCTCTATCCAGTCAAGTCTAAAGCCAGCTATTGTAGCACTAGAAATCATTTGACACTGGTGTACATGAATGTTTAATTATATTAGCACTGAACTACACTTCACTGGTTAAAACCACAGTTCTTTCAAAGTACAGTTTGCAGTTGGCCATTTATTTAAAAGTCCGAGTATGTCTTAAACCAGACTATCTGGAAAAAGCAAAGCCCTTGAGTACAGGGAGATTTCTGCAGTGCCTTGGGCCACAAAGGGGCCCGTTCCTGAAACCCACCAGTGCATAGTGCATATCCTATGAGCTCCCACAGAGCAGGAATATTTGTAAAGGCAATGCTCAAGGCATAAATTACACATGCCTGTGCTTGGGGTACAGAGGATAAACAAACTTTCTTCTCTCTAAATGAGGAGCTTGGCAGTAACACTGACCACCAGCTTGGAGGACTTGAGGTTTTCTCTTTTTATTTAAGTCCTTTTAAAGAATACACATACAAAATGGGACCAGTCCAAGTAACAATACTCAGTTTAAGAAAACAAAATCCATTAAAAAGTTGCCCTTTGTAATGGTTGAATAAATATTTAGAATTTGTAACAATAACACAATCAGTAGAGAGACTGCATTTTTCTGATGTACGAGAGCAAATCAGAGAACCTAATCAATTAGCCCAGCCACTGATGTGTGAGTTCTACAGCACATAACGTTATACAACCTGCCCAAAAAACTTTTCTAAACTCCACAAACATTTCTTGGGCTAGGAAGGAAAGAAGCATTTGTTCATTTCTTGTAGGCCAGAATGAAGTTGATGGTTAAGATGTTTCAATTATAACACACACTCACCCACAAAGAACAAGGTGCAAGGCTCTGAACAAAAGCAGAAATTGAGTTGCTGACAAAAACGTGCACTTTACTTAGCAAATGTTCAGGAGAAAGAGCGAATACCTGGCTCGCGATTTCCTCGTGAACACCTATTCCCATGCAGTACATCTACCAATCCTCCCCTCCAGCTTCCATCTGATATTTACTCTGAACAAATTTACCATATTAGAGTAGAAGACAACTGGATTTTCCCCTCACATCCTACAAGGGGAAGATGATTGTGACTGTTTCATTCAGGCTGTAACTGCCTCCTTTGCTGGCACCTCAAATGTGCATGAAGGAATCCCTCTGTTCTGCTCAACATGCAAGATGCAAACAGTCCCGGAGGGAGCAGAAGTTCACATCCTGGATAACTGTGCACAGCTGAGCTTATCTGCACAGGCACGGGCAGAACGAGGCATGCCTGCTCTGCCTGCACTCCACCCGGGCTGGATGGGGGCCAGATCTCCAGCAGAAATCCTGTCACCCTGCTGGCAGCGAGCCCATGCGCTGTGCCAGCCCTGCTGTAGTTCCACTCTTCCAGCAGGGCAGCAGCACAGCATCTGCCCGCAAACCCTGCCAGCCTGGGGCACACTCCTGTGCTCTGTTTGGAGGGAAGGAGTGCACAGAGCTGCTCCGAGCCACCCAGTCTAAGAAACTAATGTTTCGGGGGAACTACTGCATTTGATAGAACTGCTTTCAGACCAGCCTTGTAAGAGAATGGGGCACAGCCCTGGAAATCTGAACTGATGACCAGAGTATTGGGAGGAAGCTCCACTGCAATCAGACCACATGTGCTGTGAGACTGCCATGTACAAGGCATGCTGGGGGGATAAAAAACAGAGGTTGCTCCAGCTGTCACACTTTTGCCAAAGTTCACATAGGTGCCTGTATAGCTATGCCCTGGGCCCATACTGCCCTTCCCAGCACCTCAAGACTCTCATGATAACCATTTCTCTTACACAAGCTGGCAATATCAAACCACAATCCTCATGTGCTGATATTAGCATATCTGCCCAACCACTAATCTGGGTGTAGTGCCATGCCCAGCATATTGGCATGCCTGGAGGTAGCACCAAGTGAAAGGCAAACTTATTTCTAGGTCACAAAGTCCAATGAATGTTCAGTCTGTACATGGCAGAAGGCAGCTCCTTCTGACACCTTCTCTGCATTTATGCTGTGCTTTAGTGTTCTTACACTGCATGCACCACAGCAATGATAGAGTTATTTTCTCAACATTCATTAACTGCATTTCTTTCCAGCCCTTCCTACTCCACCTCCAGATCTGTCCCAGTCAAAGAAAGGTGCATGCTGCTACTAGGCACGCCACTCCAGTGGGAGCTGCAAGAGCTCTCCTCAATACAAATTAGCAGTTTTTGGCTCCCTCACAGATCCTTCCTCTATCTTCCTTCCTGTCACTTTTCTCTGACTAGAAAGCCAGTTACTTCCTCTGTGTAGTTGAAATCCTACAAAATACATATTTACCACTCTGAAAAAAAACAAAACTCAAAGTCCTCCCTAGATTGTTTATCACCTCCATACCACCTACTTATATTTGAAAGCCAACATGAAACCACAGCCGCATCCTACCTGGGGGCTTTACTGTCATGTTGCTCTGCCCTTCACAAACCCCAGGATCAGGCATTGCCAGTTTCCCACTCCAGCCTCACACCCTGTTTCTGCCAACCTCACCTGCATCAGGAACACCAACATCCCATCAAAATTCATTCTTTTCAACATCCAATTAACACATCAAGATTGCCTTATCAGCTCTAAACATGTACAGATATTCGCCTGTGTCTCCATCCCCATCCAACTTAAAGGGTCAAAGATATCTTCCAGTTTATCCATGCTAGTGCAGTCACAAGCCTTTAGTGCCTCCTCTGCTGAGAATGTCAGTGCGCACATGCAGCCATCCTTCGGCTTTTATTTAACTTTGGAGCATGTAACCACTTAATCTTGTTAAGAAATCCTGGCTCCTACCACAATCAAATTTTAGTTGCTTAATGCCTTTGGAGGATGGAAAGCAGGTTAGGCAGTTTTGTAAGAACCAATTAATAGGTATATATTTCACGATGGCAAATGTTTTGTGAATTCAGAATTCTAGATAATTGTTGAGTATTGAATTATTTTTCACTTCCAATTAATATTTTAAAGGAAATCAGTGCAGACCCAACCTTGTTTGATACTGTGCAGCTGCATCCATCTGGAACATATTCAATACAACTTCAACATTCTTGTTTCCCATATCATCCATGCTACTAATGAGTAACATGTGCTCTGCTGTAAGAAGGTAGCAGAAATGGGAGTAAGACACTAAGGGGGATAACGCAACAACCCAAGACCAGCTCCTAACTGTGATTGATTTTATTTAAATAATAAAGGGTAGCATACTTTCTGTTGTATTTCCACAGTGATTTCTGCAGTGTTGTCAGCTGAAAAGCGAGAGCAGCTCCCGCACTTTGCGTGAATCTGTGCTGGGGGTTCCACAGCACATTAGCATGGTTCCCACATGCCATAGCAGAGGGTACAAGCCACACCAATAGGATTGAACACTCCTCAGAAGA
Organism: Erpornis zantholeuca; assembly: GCA_013400515.1. NCBI lineage: Eukaryota > Metazoa > Chordata > Aves > Passeriformes > Timaliidae > Erpornis > Erpornis zantholeuca. The sequence goes on from VZTN01023822.1 coordinate 176,314, forward strand.
AGGACAGATTTATTCTAACTGATTTTTGAATGAGGGAATGACACTAATCTAGTCATTATATATAAAAACAAAAAAATCAGAATCCAGACTTGAGGAACACAAGGGATCTCTATGCTGTCAGGTACAAAGTAATACAAATTACTGCAGATCCTGCTAGAATTCATCACTTTATGCTGAAAGGCACATTAAGATGTGGATGAGGCTAACAAAAGCAGAGATTTCAGTATGCCCAAATGACAGATTTTCACAGAAGTTCTTTTAGGGAAGGTTATTTTAAGGGCATTCTCTTGTATCTCTTAGTGACAATGACGGCTGAAACAAGCATACTTTCGAGCAACAACAGGGAGGGGAAGCCATTTTCACTTGAACTAAAAAGCTTCACGGAGCACTTGATCAAGACTCAGCAATATCTTCTTCCCATGACCTTCACCACTCATTTCTAAAGATACAAGTGCATGGGCGTAGGGCCACTGTTCTACATGGAGCAATTGTTACCACCTACACAACCTTCTTCTCACAAAGGGTTTCTCACTGAGGGAATCATTTTTACCAAAAAATATACTCAACAGTTGAGGCAAATAAGAATTTACAGAGACAGGTGATACCTATCACTCCCAGAGAAAATATAAGTCACTACTACTTGTACAATATGGGTGGCTCTCTAACAGTAAATACTAAATTCCTTCCTGCACACCCCTTCACAAAAGGCCACCTGGAAAGCAAAATTCCTAGTAATTTGAACATAGAGGATAATGGACAACCTCCACTATTAATATGAAAAACAGCTTTTAGTACAGATGACCATGAAAAACACAGCTTCACACTCCTAAGCAAGCACTTAAACAAGACATCTCTGCTCAGGACCAGTTAATTCTGGCAAGAAGCTTTGAGAGATGAGAAAGACAAGATCAGATGGTAGGAAATACCACACGGCTTTGTGTCAAGAGGCATTGGCATAGAGGAAACCACAGTGTTCTTGCTCATGAAAAGGAGAAGCACCTCCATAATGATCTGCAACCACAAGCGGCTGGGCTATCCAAGACTACTCCTGGAGCACACGATTTTCCTCTCTGAATAAGTGTGATGCCATAAGAAAGATGCAGTGTAGAGAATGATGCAGACTTTACTGGCCAGGAGGAAAACTAAAGCAGATGACTGTCTAAAGCATTTTATATCTGTATAAATCTACACATTTCCCTTCAGATCCTTAATTTTCAGGGAGTTCTTTTACTGTCACATCTAGCGCATATTTATCACGGTGCAGCTACTTTTGACTGAATTACCGTTGGGGCAAGAGTGAGGGCTTTAAAATTGCAGGGGGAAGATTCAAGAACATGGATTAATTTTGGCTATTTTGAAAAAACAAACCAATCTAATCAACCAAAACACGTAAGATACCAGACTCCACAGAAATCTATTTGAATTGAATGAACTATAAAACTTCAACTGAGAAGAGGAAAAAATATACGCCAAAAAACTGATGTCTTAAATGGCTACCTAGAAACAGACACTAGACAGGAATAAAAGAAAAAGGTGGTATTTATTTGAAAGGCCTTCAGATGTACACTTTTGGGCTCCAGAGGGTCCTGCCTCAGGGGATCCTAAAATGGATGACGACAGGTTACGAGTTCTTCACACTTTTATATCAGCATAAATTCACAAACCAGAACCCAGCCAATGATGGAATTTCTCCAAGCTTGCCCTTCTCTCCCCAAGATGATGGTTTACAGTTCTTGGTCTGGGTGTCCTTGGAGAGCAAGTTAGAGAGGTCTTGTTATGGTTATCTTAGTATAGAAAACAGCACTTACCAAGTTACAGGAAATTTCAGAGTTACACTAGCAGTACAGGATTTGAAGAATATAAAAGTCAAAACCTAAGGCATCATCCTCAAGAAATATCCAGTACAGGTGGCAAGATTTGGTTGTAAAAGGAGTTAAAACATACAAGCTGTACGAGCTAAAAACATGTACTTTTGCAAAAACCCAGCAGAGGTGACCCACTCCAGTGCTCCAAGCTCATTAATCTGCAGCAAGTCCACAACACCATCCCTGCACCGTTCCCCTTTCTTCAAGGAAGAAAGAAAATACTCTGGAGCTTCTCATTAACCCACATTCATCACCTTCACACTGACATGTGGTGCTGTTGCTACGTGCCATTAGACCCTTGCTCCATGTGCTGTCTATCCCCAAATACTATCCCGCAGTTAATTCCCATTCCACTACTATCAACTCTGCCCAGACTTATTCCATCTATGGACCAAACTATTCAGACATTTCAACACAACAGATTATGCTTAATCTGCCATGACTTTTGATCCTCTATTTTCTGCAGTTTTTCTAGACATTTCTGTTATACACAGTAAAGTCTATCTAACATCATCTGCCTGCCCCCTGAGAATCATTCAGATGACATACACCATACATTTTTAGGTTGCTGTTATGCTTGGTACAAGCCCCTGATGCTGGCTTCTCCTTCTAAGCAAAATAATTTTTTATGTCTCTCTGGTGGATATGTTGCAAAACATCCACTCCCATGGTTTCCAGCCACTGGTAAAAGCACAAGGTTTATCTCTGTTTAGTAGAGATGATCTTATTTCATGTGTTACCTGCAAGGACCTCACAGTTTTTTCCATGTAGGAAAAAATTCAAATTACATTTTCAAAGCAGAAATTCCTTCTTCCGTGTTTTGAAAAATAAGATCCTATTGATCTTTTGTCCCTATCAGGACATAAAACTGATGCAAGTTTAATTGGAAAGGTTAACTATCAAATAAAACTCAACTACTGTAGCAATGTACTGCTACTTAGGAATTAAGAATTAAACCTGAACTATGAAAAATCGCAAATTATAAAGTCATATTTATTCATTATACAGCAAAACTCTATTTCAATACCTAAGCAAGCAAGGCAAAGCTAGGCAATGTCAATCAGTAAGTATCTTGTTTAATAAAAGAAAGTCCAGGTGTCTTGTTTATACACATATTAAGCTAATTAAACAGAAAAGGCACTGAATGAAAAACCTGTTTGGTTTAACATCCGCTGAGCACAATCTTAAAACATTACTACCCATGAGGCATAATCTACCCACATCTGCACCTGGAAAACAAAGAAGTCTTTCAAAAGCAAATGTACTCTACCACAGAGCTACATTTTATGTAACCTCTGCTGTACTTCTTTCTGACCAGAAGTTCTGTCAGAGCCCTACCTTCTCTTGAGGTTAGCAGCAAAACACTGCTCACAGGAACTCTTCTCTAGTATTTTTCCATGCCTGAATGTGCAAGCTCATCTACACACACTCTTACTCTCTCTTCCCATTCCTTCTCCCAAGCAAGTATTTGGAAAACATTTCCACTAACATAAGAGCATCTTTTTATCCTTATAAACAGAACAGCATGAATGCATTGACTTTCATTTAAACACATCCAGAAAGCCCAATTTCTGTTTTCCATGCCAAAGAACTGAAAACAAAGTGGTCCACCAGTGTTTCAAAAAGGGTTGTTGACTTTTTCCCTTTGTTGCCCTCAAGTAGTAGAAAAAACCCTGAAGTTTCCAGCACTTAGTCTAAAAATCAAATGCAGGTGATTCTCTTGCATAAATCTTAAGTCCCATGAAGCACCCATCCTTTTTTAAGCAGCGGTCAATGTTAGTCAGACTGAGGGCTTCCCTGCCCCCCAGGCATGGCTGTATTTCAGAAATGCCTGACTTGCATCGCCAACTTTTATCAAGACTATAAAAGATACAAAATTATTTCAGATAACAAGCAGTACCTAAAATGCAAAGAAATATTGTGCCTCAACAGCCTTAACTGAAGAAGCAAATGTAGCATTCAATTTTCATTACTGTTAATGGATGAAGTTGTCTTCAGCACAGTGATTGTACAAAGAGGAAGAAACTGACAAACACAAACTATTTCTAAAATTCCTTGTTTGTTATTCCCAACAACATTCAAACTTCATGTTGTAAAAGTCTATTTTCCCTAGAGATAGCCTATAAATTGTCTCAGATTTACTCCTCTTTACCATAGAAAGATAGGAAGTTCCATGGAAACAATGAATGGAAGTACATTTTTTATCAGAAAACGACAGGAAGCATTCTGCTTGGTTTATACGAGAGCTCTGTATTGGGGCCAAAAGGGAAAAAAGAAAAAAAAACCTGTATAAAAGTTTAATGCCTGCTTAGAGGAAAAATAACTAAAACAGGTTTCAAAAACCTTGTATTTTTAATAAATCAGTATTGAAACTCATCAAACCATTCTACCCACACTACTGCTTTTACTATATTCCTGAAATTGGGTAAATTAAAGATGACAGAGAACGAAATTCCAGATTTTATAAAATCAGTTTCAGGAGGCAAAGAAAGAGAACCATACTTACTTTCATGACCAGCCATACAAGAATTCATCAAAGAGCATGCACAAAAACACACATGTAAACTTCAGTAACCTATGCTTATCTAAGGAAACAAGCCTTCTGAGTCTCTCTCAGCAAAATGTAACCTATTTAAATTGCAAATATATACTTCAGTTCTTTGTATACTCATGGGCATTCTTGAAGTGCTGATACAAATTCTAATGATTTTCAAACCAATATAGGAAGTGTTGAAATCACATCTCAGGCTGTATCTATAGTATGGATAAAGGTACCAAAATACACAGTAGTAGTAAGATCATAGAATGCATACACTAGACTGGGGGCAGGGGTAAGATTTTTGGTATATGGGGATTTTGTTGTTTGTTTTTCCTTTTTTCCCCCCCACCCTTTCTGAATCATATTTATTAAAAATATCCCATGGCAGTTTTTCAGAATTGCAAGTAGCTGTCACATGCTTGATCCCTAATGACTTTCCTTTGGAACTACATATGTAGCCATGTTTTGCCCAAAAGTACATGGTGTTATATTGGTTGTCCAAGGGGCACTACCATGCAATGAAAAGAGTTTATATCTTATCTGGTGACTAATGAGAACAACCTCAATGAGATCAGGAGAGATTTAGAGGTGTCTTGTGTTCACTGGTTATGGGGTCATCCCAACCACAGAGTTGATGGCTACTCTTGCAATTCAGAAAATTTTCCAATTGCTTTTACTGAATCCATTAGGCACTTCACAAACATTCCTAAATAATTACACTATTACACAACTCTACAAACGATTAACAGATTTTCCTTTAATTCATAACATTACCATTATTTTTGATACATTATCCAAGCTTCAAAGTAAAAGTGTAGCCAAAATTTTCCTTTTATTTGGCCCAAGTGGCTTTCTTTTCTTCACATACATAGACATACTGAACTTACAGGAGCTCTGTTTGTACCCCTTTTTTTTCCTTTTTACCACCTCTTTGAGCTCCTTTCCTTCTCTACAGTTGTTTTTTTTCCTTTCCTATCCAACCCCTATTATTCCATTCAACCATTCCTACCTAGTCCCCTAAGCTTCATCAGCACTTGGTATTCCCACACCTGCATACACAGGACTCTTCTTTCAATAAGATATCTTGCTTTTATCTGTCAATTCAATTATAAGCAAGTCGTATTTTGGTCTTCAGAGAGGGAACAATGAATTCTGGATACTGGTGCATATGGACACATGCACATCTGGAGAGTTAAGAGAGGTGATTTCCTTTCAAAAATATCTTTTTGACAGTCACAGAAATGCCGAGTAACAGATGGTACAGCTGTCAGCTCAACAGCAACTTCCTGCAATCATCTTCTGCTTTAACTCTGTCCCTGGGCACAGGGTGCATGGGAGCCTTGCCATTTGTGACTAGCCCATCCGAACAGGCTAGCAGTCACTGCCTCTAATCCTTGGCCATTACTGAAGCCTGTGGATTCTGCTTGCAACACCAGGCACTCAGTGAAAAGCAGCTGGAGAGGGCTTTTTGGTTCGGAGTTTGGTTTTTCCTCCCCTTAGTTCTGCCTGCCAGAAACTGACATATAGGTGCTTCACTCAAGCATGAAACTTTACAAGCTTTCCCCCCTTCCTAACCTCAGTTTGCACATCAGAAACATCACTCCATACTAAAAAAGGGAAATTCTGCTCAACTGTGTGTCAGGAAGATCTGATAAACAACGCTGCTGGACGCAGAGTCAGAATGAGAGCAGCGGCATTGAACCATGTGATCCACATGCTGCCAGCCAGACCAGGACACACTGGGGTTGCCTTTCCCAGCTCCTCAGCTGCAAAAGGATTGAAAATCCTCATCAGTGGACATGACCCTTCTTAAAATAAAGAAATGTGGCTTTGTTACACAGGCTTTCAGCTGCAGCAGTTGGCAACTGCTTGCCTCCATCCTGTCAAATGCAGTGGGGATCTTAGAAGGAGCAAAAGCCAAAGGGAAGGAGAAAAACTTGGGGAAAGATGGCTCCATAACTGAAAGCATACCAGCTTTTTCCTAATTAAAAATAACAAGATTACAAGTTCAATTGAAGGCTGAATTCCTGTAACTGACCCTTTAAGGATGAGTTCACTATCACTAAATGTCTTACTGAATAAACCTTGAAAACCGATCCTTATCAAGTGCTTAAGCAAGACAAAACTTCCCTCTGCAAAAACTTAAAAGCTTCAGTCTTGTCTTGAAAAATACAAAAAGACTTAAAAATTACCTAAAAAAAGGGAAAAACTACTGTACTGTACTCCAGCCTCTGCTTGGTTACCAACTGCTTCTCACCCTCTGCTGTAGAATCAGCAAGGAAATCAACCCTGGGATATGCCCTGCTACAGGTTTTCTCTTCAGACTTCTGAATATTTATTATCTGGTTTGGTTTTAACTAGGAAAGACTCTGTACTCAAAATTTTTCAAGGTTCTGTGCCTAAAGGGGACGAGGAAACACCAGGTTGGCCCCAGTGCTGAGGAATGCCCTAAGCCAAGGCAGCTGTGGGCACCACAACTTAGTGCCTGGATATTCTTTGAAGCTTGCTCAGAACACCAGCCCAGCTGCAGGACAGGCCCCCAGGCCCTGGTGGCTGTTTGGCAGATGACAAACGCTGTGCACCCAGGGCACAGCTCACAGCTTCACGTACACAGGGTGCCACGTCATCCAGAGGGAGATGGACCCAAGTGAGCAAGTCTTTGAGATGGCAGGTTTGACAGAGCTATATATACACAGCTATTTCTACAGGTAATGAAAAAACAATGAAACCTAACCTTACAGGTTTATGAGACAGGATGAATCACCCAGCATCTAACCACAGCCAACTCACGGTGCCTCATTCTCTCCACCTCTCTTCTCCTTTCCACCAACACTTTCCAGCTACCTTATGCCTGTTTTGATGCTGTCCAAACCTGTGTTCCCCAGTAGCTGATTCAACTCACTAACATGACAGGAAAGCAGCCCAGCAATAAAGAGATTAAGCAGGTTTCTGTTGGCCTTTGGTGCATTTGAGAGTGGGAAGGAAGGTCTGGGTAGCACCTATGCCAGCTGTCACCAAGGGCACTGGAATAACCTGCACCCCTGTCCCTACTAAGGGCAGCAGGGAACCTTCAGACTTGATTGTGCTTGGGAAACCTTACTGACAATGTGAAAAGACCTTCCTAGAAAGAGGTCCTGTTGATTTTAGAAAATGTGCTGACTGTGCAAATGCAGTTTCCTTCTAGTCCACGACAAGCACAACAGTGAAACAAACTACCACTTTCAAAAGCTCCTCATGCATTTTACTTTGAATAAATATTTCCATGGTGGAGAACACAAACAGTCACAGCTTAACAAGTGCTCTGATTACCAAAAAGGCTTCATGTAATACCTCACAATGTATGTACATGTGTGTGTTAATATATGTACACACACATGTTCTCCATAGCTATTTCATCTAGATGTTGACAAAACATTCAGTGGAAGTGAGATCAATCACACTTTAGTCATATAAAGGTTATTTGTTTCACTTTTGAAGAGCATGCAAGAGACTGGTTTTTTTTAACATAAAAGCTTTTCCTGAAAGAATTTCTTTTAATTTCCTCAGCACTACTATACTCACCATTTACAATGACAGGACATTGCAGTCATGACACCCGGTCTCTTAAAATTGCTTTCCTAATCAGTGTTCCTGTAAGCCCACTCTTCACACCTCATATGAAATGTAAGACTAGAGCTACCTGTTTTTCAAGTGGTAACCGCATTGCACTTCTGTGCTCCCCTTCCTTGCCTTCTCACCCCCACTTCCTGTGTGAAACTCCTGGAAACTGCATTTACAGATGCACTGTGAAGAATCACCTTAGATGTAGCAGTGTTAGACCTGATGTGGGAGAAGTTTGAACTGGTTTAATAATTTATTAAATGAATACACTGTCACTTCAATTCATTTACATGTTTAGGACCTCATGGCACAGTCCTTCAGGTACCGTAAAGTTATTTACTACTGTTGAATTAACATAATGCTTTTTATTCAGACAGAATCATTTCTTCAAGAAGGCTGAAGGAGCCATACAATGGTTTTACCAGCTCACCTCTCAGTCCAAGCCACACTTATCTCTAGCTTTCAGGATGGGGTAGAAGGGTGAGGGTAGAAATGCTATTTTTTTAAAAAAAAACTAAAAATGAGGATCAAGAAGTTTTATTTACTTTCTGATTAAACAGATCCTGGGTAAATCCTGTCTGGTTTACAGATTTTTACCATCTCAGGTTACTGCTATAGAATCTTTTTATGGGACAAGATGTATGTATACAGGATGCTACAGTTTTGAAAACTGCTGCAGACAACTTCTCTTCACCTTGCACTGTTCTATCTGAAGACCTAAAATAATTTGACACACACACACAGCCTGCATAGCTAATGAAACAGGGTGATTTGCTAAAACATCTCAGTATGTTCAGGGCCAAATTTACAAAAATGTAGGTCAATATTAAACCCCAAATTGCTAAAAATTATGATCTGAAATCCTTTCCAAAAGTCCAATCCTTTCCTTCAAAAGCAGCATTATAGTCATTCTAAGGCAGCAATGTAGCACCTGCACCTACACAGTGCATGGACATTTGTCCTGGACTTCCAAACACCTGTAAACTATCCAAGATCAGTAACAGCAGCTTTAACCGAGGTCATAGATCCCAGAAAGTCATGAACAAACAACCAAACTCCTGTTACTCTGTCCAGAAGAAGCTTCCAGGCAGAAAAAGAAGACATGGTGCAAAAGAGGAGACTAAGTCAAGAGACCATCCACACTTGCAGAGACTGAATATTAAATACAGTTGAAAGCCCAAGTGTTCAAAAGTAGATCAAAGTAGGATCTGCAGGTATTGTTCCTGCACATATTTCAATGTCAGCATCTATTCCACCTAACAGACTGCTGGGGTCATACCAAAACCACCACCTGCAGCCAGGTACTTGTCTTAAAGACACCAGCCTCTCCAGTACAGAGAGGTGATCAATCATACCCATCTTATACTGAGCTGGGAAGCAGGAAAGTCTGAATCATCAGCTCAGAATTTGAGAGACCAAAAAAAGAATCCAAATCCCTTGCCATGATTGGATTTTATTGTGCATGATGACTTGATAGGCAGTTTGTTGCCTCAAAGGAAAAAGCTTTCTACAGGAGGAAAAGCATCTCTGAGTCAGACCAGCTCTGAAACCATCTAATCACGAACAGATATATCTATGGTTTTTAACCATAAAAAGGCTTAATAAATAAATAAAATTAAACATCTTCTCATCAGTAGTGTCCAGAGGTTTGTTTGCTGGGCACAATATATGTCCACATCAAGTTCATGTTTTTTCTCTTCTTCTACTGCTATTTCTATAAAACTGTCAATATTCAGACAAGTACATAGAAAGATCTTCTCTGCGAGTCAACTGCTTATGGTTTATAGCTATGAAAAGCAGAAACCATCTTTGTTTTTTCCTCCCCATACTGGGAGAAATTGAACTTTGCCCTCTCAATAAGACTGACTTAACAGGATGAGTGGAATACAAGCACAGAGATCAAGTGGCCTCAGAAATCTCTATTTTGAACATCTACACAAAAAGGCTGACAAGAAGCAACAAAAACAATACCTGAATTTTAACAAGCCCAGTGTTTACACCCCACTCTAAACAAAACCTGTTTTCAAAGTGTGATGTTACACATTAAACTCAGCTGTTAGTCTAATATCGACAGGTGAAAAACAACCAGCCCACCTTCCACCAGACCACAGGCCATTCCACCATAGCTCAGTGTTACCATCATCACAGTGAAGTTATCTCAAAGTAAGATTACTTAAACCAGAAATTCCAGGTGCATAAATCTAGCCAAACATTTTTCAGAGTATTTTCAAGAAGCTGAGGATCTGACCTGAATGCTTGGCCCCAGTTTCCTAAATATATAACAATCATTTAAAGCACAGCTTAGCACTTAAGATAAATGGTTTGCACTGACATGGCTCCATTGCTATATTTTCCCCTTTTATAACCTGTTAACATTATTACCACTAATTTATAGGGCAAAAGAAATTTAGCAGCTAAAAAAGTGAGCTTGTCCTTAGGCAAATAATTTGGTGGCTTTTAAATGAGACTTCAAATTAACCCTGTTTACCTAACACAGCAGGTTCTCCTTGAATGTTTTACATGAAAAACGCCACTTAAAGTTTATTCACATCTTCCTTTAAAAAAAAAAAAACATTGCAAAACACACTTAATGGAGGAGAAACTGGTGGTGGGAGTATGAAATCATACAGCACCTGTCCAGAGTCCCACAGCACAGCATATGCCCCTTGCCCTGCCTGATCTTCTACTCCCCTGAACCCAGAAGTCCAGCCCTGAAACACAGTAACAACCATACATGGGGAAACAACTGAGATACAGACTTAAACAGAATTAAAATCTCAGAATTATTTAAGGAAAATTGGGACTGGAAAGATTTTGGATCAATTGCCAGGAAAATGGACACATGCTCCCTCCTCCTGGAATCACAGAATGATAGAATGGTTTATGTTTAAAGGGACCACAAAGATCATCTAGTTCCAGTGCCCTTGCCATAGGCAGAGATATCTCCCACTACTCTAAGTTGCTCAAAGCCCCATCCACCCAGGCCTTGAACACTGCCAGGGATAGGGCATCCACAATTTCCCTGGGCAACCTGTTCCAGTATCTCACCATGCTCAGAGTAAAGAATTTCTTCCATACATCTAACCTAAACTTCTTCTCTTTCAGTTTGAACCCATTACTCCTTGCTCTATCACTACACTTCCTGACTGAAGAGTCAGTCCCTCTCTCTGGCTTTCTTGTAGGCCCCCTTCAGATACTCTCAGGCCTCCATGCAACCTTCTCTTCTCCAGGCTGTACAGCCCAAACTTTCTCAGCTTTTCTTCATAGGGGAGGTGTTCTAGTCCCCTTATCAACTACGTGGCCTCCTCTGGACTTGCTGATGTCTCCAGCCTGTCAGTGTCCCTCTGGATGGCATCCCTTCCCTCCAGCATGTCCCACACCACCCAGCTCAGTGCCATCAGTGAACTGGCTGAGGGTGCTCTCTTCCAGGCATTGCATCCTACCAGTCCTTTCCACATGGGCTGGGAGACTTCCCCAGCTGAAGCCAGCCAAAGGCATTTACAGGTGAGGAGCACCTGTAAATGCCCTGCCCTCCCCCATGTATCTGTGATAACCATGAACTGTACAACACAGACTGCATAACAAAAATTACAGTATTTCCTTCACAGTCTTTCTTTTCACAGCTACTATTTCTTTTCTCAGTCAAACCCCATCTTACTTCCTTCAGTCTCTACGAGAAAAGTGACCACAAACTTACTGGTTCACACCACTATCTTGAATATGCATCAGGGTCTACAAGAACACTTTTACTAGTCTTTGTTTCATATCTTTTGGCCATTATAACCTCTTTGGGGCTGCATCACTTGGGCCTTCGCTCTCTGTCCTGCTTGACTCACAAAGCACCCAAGCTTGGCTATTCCAATCTGAATGAACACATGTCACTAGGTCATCACAGCAGAAGTCCATGCTGCAGGAAGGTAAAACACATCAGGCTTGTAAACATACAAGTGTTATCCTGTTTGACTAGATACTACCAAGTGTGCAATCACAGTGACACCCAGCCCTGTGAACCTTGTATAGAGCCAATTATAGGTGCACAAAAAAAAAGAAGTACATGCACCAAAAAAGTTTATAAAAACAGAAGTGCTGGTCTTGAAAGACTGAATGAGCATTAGCACCAGAAAGTTACCTATATTTTTAGGTGACATATACCTTTTTTCCAAAAAAATATTGCTTTAATTAAATTTTGTGGTGTTTAACTTTAATTAAATGTGTTTGTGGTGAGCTTTTCAGTAAATAACTTACTTTCTTGGTAGGCATCCTGTAGCCATGTTGTAGCCTTCAAATCAAAAAACTTTTGTCTTTTAGGGGTTATTCTTTCAACCTAACATTGAATTTCAGGCCCCTTCTTGTGCCTAGGTGCAATAGCATTCCAAAAGAAACCTATAAGCAATAATACAACATTAAAGAACAGCTTTTTCTTATGTCAGAAATTATTTGCAAGTTAAAATGCATTTTATACATACCCAGTTTTTTAGTTAAAAGCTAATTTGGGGGTTATGTGAGCATTTCAATATTTCTTCCCTTTCTAAACTGAGAGGTTCTGTAAGAATTGTTTATTCTTTTTAAACCTTGGGTTTGGGTAGTCCACTCTATTAAAATAAAGAAAGTCTAAAGGGCATTACCATACAAAGAGCTGAAGGTCACTATCCAACTGTGCTCATTATCTCATTTTATGGTCTAATTTAGTAATGTGTTTTCTTCCTGGATGCGATAATTAGCCTTCTTTGTTTCTTTGTGTTTCTTTTGGTTTTAACAAAAACTTGGAGATAATGGAATCTTTTAAGGAAACAGTGAATCATTTTGGAAGGCTGTGTGCAGTAAGAATCAAAGTTACAACCCTTTCTAGTTCTTACAGTTTCATGGCCTCCACTTCCCAAAGCAATCTGCCCTTGGATCCCTGCTTTTAGGAAAACAGCTCCTAAAAAAGTACAAGTACCAATAAGCTGAAATTTTCTGGTGAGAAACATCTCAATATACAGATTCAGAAAATGAAAATTCATTCTAAATAAGCCACAAAATCCACAGAGAGACTGTGTGTTTCCCTTTCCACAGAGGATTGAAATCATGGTAATATATTCACAGCTTAATCAAGTTAGGGCCAGTATGTGTACGGTAACACGGCCAAGTCCTGGAATCATTACCTTAAACCCAGAATACATGCTAAAGACTTTAGCAGCACATGCTGCCTTCAACTCCCATTGAAATCTGTAGATTCTTGCAGGGATGTTGGGGTTTTATTATCTCACACGGTCAAGCTCTTAGTCCTTAATCAGGCAAGAATCCAGATGAGGTCCATGGGAAATTTTCCAGAGAAAGGACTAAATGGAGAGTGAGAAAGGATGACTCTAAACAAGTTGGGAGCAGATCTTTATACAGAGCAGAGAGCTTGCATATTGTACGCCTGATTCATAGGGAATAATTTAGCTCACGCAGATGGCAGCCACATGTAAAAAGATTTGGCCGTATATATCCTATACTTGTGCCTCGTCCTCACTGAAAAGAAAAAGGCTCATCAGCAGACAGGCATCAGTTCAATTATTTAAAATGTAAATTTTGACAGAATAAATCCAGTAATGAGATTTTCAAAACTGTTGCAGTAATATAATGGGATATATATTCAATTGTAAAACTAGTATCCTTAAGGTTCTTTTCTGCCCACCAGCAATAAAACAATCCCCATGCTGAAACAAAATAAGTCTCAATGAAAAAGTAAAATTGCTCACTTAGGAAATATCTCTCAAAAGGCCATCTGCAACATCAGTGCTCTGAAATGAATCACTCACTAATATATCTCTTTCCATTCCCCTTGAGGTAAAGTTCTGTTTAAGGAGTTTCTCACTAAATGCCACCACTCACTCATCTTCTTTCTATCTAGGCAACAACTCACACTTTGCTCACTACAAACCTTCTTCCCTGCCAAAACACCAAAAGATTTTCTCGTCCTTGACCTCCTTTAGCTCATTTCTTCCCTTATTAAGCACGTGCCCCTTGTATTATCCTACAGGATTTATCCCCATGTAGTTCTACAGGGGCAACTGAGGAAACAGAGATGTGGTTCAACAAGAGTTAACAGATTCCTTATTTTCTTAATGTACTGCCCAGCTGCTTGTTAACTGTAACCAGAAGGAACACGCACATTGGCAGTTAACTGCTAAATGCATTTTCAAAACTAATAAGAAGCTGAAAACAATTCAAGCTCTGGACACGAGTACAGCATATATTCCCAGGCGAGCAGCAGATATAAAAGGAGAACTGAGATGGCCTCCATATGAAATCACAATAGCTCTTCTTCTCAAATAATCTTTTATTACCTTTTTTTATTTTTAAGGGAAGTTGGGGAAAGGAGCTTTAGCTCAGGAAATAAGTAATTTGTGCCCAATGCTAACATAGCCTTTATAAGACATGTATCTTAGTATCATTGCTGCATGGAAAAAAGTCTCAGGGAACCTCGAAGCTGATTCAGGTTTCACAAAAATATAAAATGTTCACATGTACATCTGAAGTACTTCCCTTTCAGAGCCCCCACAAGTGTAGAAATCCATCTTTCTGTATGGCAAGGGTTCAACTCCCATTTAAGGGCTTGTATGAAGGAAGCATAAGCCCCCTTGACACTACAGACAGCAGCGAACACAGGGAACTGACTGCCCACGATGGAGGACAATTCCTTGTCTTTTCCAGCACTCCTGTTACTCCTTCTTCAACAAGCAAACAAACAAGACTTCAGGAAAAAAAATGCAGGTGGATTCTGTAAAAACTAACCACAAAACACTAACTAAATGTGAAAGTGCAAGATCACAGAAGGTTTCTTGTCTCCTGACTCAACTGGAAGCAGATATCTCGGTGAGCAGAATGGCTTTTTGCTTCCTCCAAAAAGAACAACCAACAGCCCAGTCCTACATGTGGGGTAAGCAGTGAGAAACCTTTCAGTGAGACTTTCAAAGTGACTTGGCAACACTTAGAACAGCACTTTTTGTTTTCAAGTACAATCAGTAAAGGACAGTGTTATTCAGAAAACAGTCACAGAATCCTGGAACCTACTAGATGCAAAATAACTTTGCAGTGCAGTCAGCAGTCTGAGGGGCCTCATACACACTTTGAAAGCTTTCAAAGAGTCCCTCAGAAAGGTGGGGGAATGAGTAATATCTCTTCCTGCTAAACATTCAAAGTACACACAAAAGCTATCATTGAGTCAGCACTTGGTGGTGGCAATTCATCTGGTTTGCTGGAATTTATAACAGCCTGAAAGTGGCCATTGCTATGCATCTTACATACCTTTTTTTTTATTACTACTATTATTTTTGTAGAAGAAACTACCATTTAAGCAACACATTTCAACATATTTGTGATTAGGAGGTAATATTAGGTTTTGATTTTAGGGCAAAAGCAAGAGCTAAGGGCTGAAAAAACTTAGATATTAAACAAGTGACATCTTAATATGAACAAAACAACAAGCAGACAAAGAAACTAAGGCACGGCCCAGTTAAACTATGGGGTTGGGTAGAGCTTAACAAGCTCAAATGTTGCAGGTTTGCATTTGCTTACACTGTAGCATAACACACTGACTTGAAGGGTTTCATCTCAGAGTCCAGAGAAGAACTGTTGCCTCTCATTTATTGAGCAGTTTTCATAGGAAAAGCATAAAAGTTTCAAAGTTGCATTGCACAGTGGGACATTTCCTTTTTGTAATGTATTGCATATCACTGTAGGAAACTAGCTGGCAAACTCTGGTTATGGGTATAATTACATAAGTTATATGAACAAAAAATAGTGCTTCTGTCAGCTTTTTCATGTACTCTGGGGTAAGGACGTATAGCTATGCCAGCAAATCAAATAGTTTTGTTACCCTATGTTCCAATTTTGACAGGCTATGTTTTATTTTGTGGTTTTGTCTGACTGTGCCACCAGGTGAACCACAGATCAAATTACTCAAAATACTTGAACAATACTTCGATACTCTACTTCTGTAAGAGGAAATTAATTTTTGACCTAGTACAAACATGAGCTGATGCAAAAATGGGAGCCTCCACTACCCCTGCCATGCACTTTCAAGGGTCTCTTATTTGCTCTAGCAATCGTGATGGTCCAGAGAAAACCAACCACTTCTAAAGCTTCAAAAGCTCTCATGTGAGCACACAGGAGCTAGGCTGAAACTTATTCTTCCTATCAGTGGACCAGTGGTTTAAATTCATTGAATGGAATGGAAGTTAACACCCATTCTTTCACTAATACCTCATGAGATCTGTGCTAATTTACCGGCCCTACAATGCAGAGGCAGTATTAACATGACACTGCGAGACTTGGTGAAGCATAAGCCTGAGTGTATCCTGCTTTAGAATAAGCCACCACCCCCTAACGACCAACTGAAGCGCAGTATCAACATTTTCTAATTGGATATAAACAAGTGAATAACAAACACCCCCACTCCCTCCCCCGAGGACAGCACAGACCTGACTCATGCTCAGGGAGAATCCAAGCAGAGCAGTTCAACAGTCCCACTAGTGACGCCCCACCACCAGTGCCACAAGCTTGGCTGGAAAAGAGCCAAGTTCCTGTTGAGGACAAACACCCTTTTCTCTGGATAACAAGGCTACAGTAACTAATTAAACATATTCAGAAATATAGCACAGAAGTGTACTCTCATCTACCAATTTGTTTAATTATGCTTAATATTAACCAATAACAGTTCAGTTAGTCCCTTTGTTTACTGCAGTTTTCATTCATCATAAATGCACAGAGACCCCATATGTCACCCACTACAAACTGTTCTGCCATTTTATGAAAAAAAATGTTTATCTTTAAAGCTTCCAATGTAACTGCACTGTTGTATTTAAATGTTCTTTGAGATCATCCAGGATATTACAAAGATGGTTATTTAAAAAGTCTCTTCCAGCTGTTCTATGTGTATATTAGGAGCATTACAAAGGCATCAAATACTCATTAGTGATGAGATCATCCTAACTAAAAAAAACATACTAATACACATCTTGGATACAGACAATTACAGTGAGGTATTGAACACAGGAGGAAGAACATACCACCCAGCAAAGAAGGGAGCAGAGAGCATCCCACTCATTGCAGAGTCCCACCGAAAATGAGCAATAGCATGATTTCCCTTCACTGGCACAACAGCCCTGCACAGCAGGTTCTCAGTCAATCTCTCTCCAACTCCACCAGCCGTGGCCTATTTAACAAAATAGCTCAGAAGGCCTAACAAGAAGCAGCTTTGAAGAAAAAGCAAACAAACCCATGTATCACCAATGGAGAAGGAATGCCAAAAGACTCAGACCAGAACATGAGTTTTGTTACCATTTCAGGACATGAACCCTAGGATTAAATCAATTAAGAAAGAGGACCTGTGCTACACCATCTTCAAATTTCTGCCATTAAATCTTCATAGAGACAAACTGCTATACAACAGCATAAGGATCAGACACCTACTGACTGGTTTAGAATGGAATTAGAGGGAAGAAGACACAGCAAATCTGCAGAAAGTTATGGTCTGAACATGAACCCATTCTCTCTGCAGCACTTGTAGCCCACCAAGCAGCAAACTGAATTCTCAGAAAATTCCAGCAAGAGATGCCACCAGAGAGCATAGGGACACCAGTATACAGGCTGGCTCCTTCCAAAAATTTAAGGAAAGCAACTGGAACAAGATAACAACACAGGTATCAGAACTGAATCAACTTAATTAGGTCAGTCAACTAGTACAAAAAATGTTGATTGCTCCAATTAAATTACTTCAGTCCACTAGGCCAAAAAAGGACTGATTCATTGCTCAGAAATTCTCCCTGGTAAATCCTGATTTCACTCCACTTCTTCTTTGAGCAATCTTGTCAAATCATAGACAGTTACACAAATGCTTGACCCATAAAACCATCTCAAGTGCATTATTATTTCTCTGGAGAAAGAGGTTAGATACATTCTAGGACTCTTCAAGGCAAAAAAAAAAAAAATAAAGGAGTTCTTCATTAGCAACTTTTACTGGAAATGTTTTAGACAATTTTCTTTCTTCCTTTACATAGTGCTTGCGTAATGTTGAAACAAAGAGAAGGATAAGATAGTTTGGTTTTCTCCACATACAAGAAGATTTTAACAACAACATTAAGCAGTTCAATACTCAGAACTGTTTCATTAGAATTCTTTTCTCCTGAATCATATCAATAAAGTTGAATTTCAGTCCAGTATTTACAAGAGTTGACTTATAGGCTTCTTGCTGCAAACATACTTTTGAGATCCAATAAGTGTATCAGAGACCTAGAATCAAGTAACTTTAATTTTTCAGAATTGTTTTATTCAAAAATCAACCATCCCAAAGTCTTTAACATTGTTTTATCTTGGGCATGAAATTGCTGGAGAAAACCCTAGCTTTGCTAATTTCAAAAAATAAAAAAGATTTCAAGAGGACACAAGCAACACAACCAGATCATTTTCAAGGTTGCTTTTATTTTTCTGTTACTGGCATGAAGCATTCCTTATTCTGACATTTCAGTTACTTTTTTTTCCTTGGTAAAGAAACCATTACTAAAGTCAGGTAACTGGCCTTGTAACAGGAGGCACTGCAGAAGCATTTATCAAGTATTATAATTAAGACAATTGTAATCTTCTGAAAAACCTCAGAAGCCTTCCTACAATGCAAACCTGAGCTCTCTTCCTTCCATCTGTAATGGTAAATGTGATAACAGAGATCAAACATTAGCACTAGGAGAATGAAAACGAATGCAGTGAACAATATGGCCATGAGCACTATTTTAGCAAGAAAAATAACTACTACTGGCCTAGTTCCAAAAAGCAACTGAGACAAGTAATTTCCAAAGTAATCTCTGAACAGTTTTCTTGCCAATTTGCTCAAATACCCATTACTTTTTCAGCTTGAAAGTGAAAATATCCCATAGAAAAATTAATTATTGCTTTGAACTCATTAGTGCTATAAAAGAATATTTTGCCAGACTGACCTAACATTTCAAAGCAGAAGATACAGAAATCTGGAAACTTTTAACAAATTATATAGTCTAACAAATCATTTCCAAAGTCAAAGTCTACCCTAATGGAGGAAACTGAAGCCACACATTAACTTGTATCATGTTGCTTAAACTATGCATGGGATTTAATGCAGTTCTACCTGCTGCTCTAGGTTGTCTCCCAATGACACAAGAAAAGACTCACATTTCACCTGAAAATCCTTTTTGGTACAGTCTCAGATTTCCCACTTCCTTGCCTTGGTATGACTGATTCTACTTCCTGCAAAAATAGTGTTTTGGGTTTTTTTAAAAAATAAGGATTGGCATGGCAGGTAGGGAAAAAAGAAGTAACTCCATGAGTTAAGACACTTCTCAGATCATAATTAATCTATGACTTGCCAAAACTTCAACCACCTTGTTCCTTATCAGAGATCACAACAAACTTCTACAGTTCAGCATCCATGAGTCTAAAAACAAGCAAAACAGGCAAAAAAGTCTGAAATCAAACCTTTGCCATTTTCCTACCTCCAAAAAGCGCAGGGGGAGGTTTTGAACAATTGACAAGATAACAGCAGTTTGCAACAATGTGATCCAAGTACTTTAAAGCGATTATGTTGGCTCTTCAAACAGTCCCACATGGAAGATGCCAGGGTTGAACACATCTGTTTTACAGATCTAGAGACTGAGATTGAGAGATGAAATAACTCGTGGGGAGATCAAAAAGTCATAAATCCAGCTACAAGCCTTTCATCCTTCAGTCAAAAGTAGAGGCTTATAGATTAGCTCTATTAATGTAACACAGCTATGGTCATCGGGCACAGGGACTCCACAAGGAGAACAGGTCCAGCTGGTGGTCCAGCATCCCTGTACTCTCCTTCAGGACTCCCTGCTCATGGCTGAACCACAGCTGGAGGGAACTACTCTGAGCCTGTAACTCGCTCCACCCTCTGCCAGAGGTCCTTCACACCCAGGCATTTACAGTCAGCCACACAGAGGGTGAACACACACAGGGCTGCTGTGCCTTGGCTGTATGAAGAGCGCACACCACTCCACGGGCAGGAGAAGACTCCACCATGGTCTTCAGACACAGCAGCACCTGTCCAGCCATGCCCTGGGCCACAGGGAGCTTTGATGCTACAGAGCAGACGCTTCCCAAGAGTAACCAGGAATTACCCATGTGGACCCACACATATGCACAAATATATAAAACATGTGAGCATTGCTTTAAAGTTCTTCATCTTCTACAGATTTCCTTCAAGCAACCTCAAATTTGCAAACTGACCTATGCTAAGCCACTTCAGCAATAGCCAAATTTTCAAATAACCTTTTCACCTTTATTCACTTGCATACAATTCCTGAAGCCTAAAGAATCACCAAGGCATTGTGACACTAAGTGTCCAGTCACCCCCCACTGATTTTTACACTTTAATGAAAGGGACACAATCTTGTGAAGGAAAAAAGTCACCTTGACATAGCAGCTAGAATCAAAGGAACTTGAGGAGCATCTCTAGTAGGACATATGTATTACTGTTCCATTTAAATTAAAATTAATAACAAAGAAAAATTTTATTTATTCCAAAATAGACTGCATCAATCATCCTTTCCAGACACAAGGCAAATTTAGTGATCCCAGAAGTGAAGAAAAAGAAAAGAGGAAAAGAAGTGAAAATAACAATAAAAACAAACTCTTCACTCACTCTCAACTCCAAGTGTTAAGAAAAAGATATAAATTGAAAATTTAAAAAGAAAAAAGAAAAAGCCACCATCAAAACACCAAATCTGCTTCAGAGGAAAGCAAATTTTTTGCTGAAGAGATTGATGCCTTAGGTTTTAACTTACATTTTTCAGATTCTGTACTGCTTGTGTAACTGTAGCTTGTTAGGTGCTGTGATGGTGTTTTCTTGTGCTGTTCTCTGTGTGAAGATAGACATAACAAATCCTCTAACTTGCCCTCCAAGGACATCCCGAAACAAGAATTGTAAACCATCATCTTGGGAAGAGGGGGGCAGGCTTGGGGGGAGTCACATCATTTGCTGGATTCTGGTTGGTGAATTGATATTGTTATAAAAGTGTGAAGCACTTGTGACCGGGGGCCATTTTGGGATCCACTGAGGCAGGACCTCTGGACCCCGAAGTGTGCACCTGAAGGCCTTTCAAATAAATACCACCTTTACTCCTTTGTTCCTGTCTGGTCTCTGGTTTTAGGTAGCCACTTTAAGGCATCAAGATAACACAGCAACAAACCTTACCTATGTTTCCATCGCCCAACCCCAAACTCCTTTATTTGTTACTTCTTCTCTACACTACTTCCAATAATGAGAGTAATGACATTTTCAGTTTAGTTATTTCCATCCCTGACAGGTAAAATCCCTTTTTTATTAAGTGCCTATTAGTAAGTCTCACAGTGTGGAAGCTGCCAAAAAAGGAACAATAGCTCCATCTTTTATAAAGCACACTTACAGAGAAAAGCACATTGTGCTTAAAGCAGCTGCACTTCATGGCATTATTAAAAACCTTTCCTTTTGTCACCTGAGGTCAAAATTTATCCTTGGTGAAATTCCATTGACTTAAAACAAGTTTACACCAAAGAGGAATCCAACTCAATGCCTTCAGGTAATGAAACATGGTACAGTCTTTGTGCTAAATATATTTTTTTTCACTCCAAATTCATCTCTTCTACTACAGCCTAAGGGACTTCAGTTCTTTTTGTCATTAGCTACAGAGGATGAAATTATTTCTCTTCTTTGAAAAGGAATGTATCTGATCCCTATATTTTCTCTACACTATAATATAACCAGTAGCAAAATAACAGCATTGAATCATATAAGCACATTTCAGTGAAAGGAGCTTATAAAAGAAAAAGATTTGAAGAAATTCAATACAATTTTTATGTGAAAATAGCAATTGTTTTTCCAATAACAGATGCTTCATTTCTTGTTGAGACACCCCAGGATCACATTCAGGAATGTTGGGTTTGGGGAGCTACAGCCTTTGAAAGCTAATCTTTAGTTAACTAAATCTGCTCTTTTCACTTTTTTATTAATTAAAGGGATCAAGGGTTCATCGATTTATAAGACAAATGACAGATGGAGAAGCTAAGAAAGAGTTAATAAGGGCCTGCAATACAGAAAGGTTATTAAAAGATCTACAAGCAAAACCTCAAATCCCAATTCCCTTCAGAAAACAAAAGAATTATTTTTAGCAAAGTATTTATAAAATAATTATGTGAAGCTTAGAACTTGTTAAAGACAAGTTTCTATTTAAAAAAAAACCACTTGAATAAATTTCCTTAGAAAGACAAGGATTAATGCTATTCCCCATTCTGTGCCATAAAATTTTCCTCAAAACTACTTTTCATCAGTGGAGTACTTCCCTCCAGAGACCCTCAGTAACGCTGCCATTTGCCTGCATCTGCGCAATTCAAATACTGCATTATGGGCTTCATATTTCTCAGGATTCCTCTGGCATCACCCAAAGTCAGTTTTAATCAAAGAACCGAATACTCATGCTTAGAGATAAATGCTCGGGTACAGCAAACATTTCAATATACATTCAGCTGTTCTGCTGAATCAGGACCCACAATCCCACATCCTACTGCTCCACATGGGTACAGAATTGTGCAGAATTCTACTGAAATTCAACTGCTTTTAGTTTAAGAGCCTTGCTGATACAGGAAAAATGAAATCTGCTCAGTTCAAGCCATTCCAAGTCTGTGATACAATTACCTCTTTGAAAATACATAACCCTTCTCTGTATCCTGACTCTCTAAATTCTTCAGAATTTTTGTGTGGTTTTAGAAGATAAAAAAACACTGTTTGTGCATAAAGCACACAGAAATGGCACAGGATTTGGCTCAATTCAGTTGTTGAAAGGCAGACAGATGACCAGATTAAAAATATAATTTACAAAGGAGTAGATCACCGTGCAGCAGAAGGATGATGAAGAAACTTAAGATTTAGTCTAGCTTCCCAGTTTTAATCAGTCTTTGTATTAAAAGTGCTCACTTAAAACTATTTACTGCTTGAAAGGTATTTTTTTGTGTGAAATGAAAATTAACTATATTTTTTATGCATATTTGGCCTCACAAAGTTATCTCACAGAGCTCACTCGCATGAAGCTAGGAATTCACCATTTGCTTCCCTATCAGATTAACATCTGACATTAAGATGTTTCAAATCACCATCAGGGTGCTGAAAGAATAAAAAAACTACAGCAATTTCCACATTTAATAGCTAGTCACTGGTTTCTCAATAGTATTTCTCAGAACTGAAAGCACCTTAGCCTCACATGAAAGCATGACCACTCCTTTGCAGCCTTTCCCACATGGACAGCACATGAACAAGCCCTCTGCTCCTCTAATTCTCTGAGACTGCAAATCTTCAAATGTTCTGAGTGCTGGTTCATCTCATTCTCTGAAGTCTGAGTATAAATACCATAAAGGGGTAGGAGTAGGTGGTTTTACAAGGGAGGCAGAAGTCAGCTGATTATGAGAAAGAAGTGAAGGCGAAGGGAGCTAGAGAGTGAAATCCTCATTCATGCAAAAGCTGCACCCAGCCTGTGCTTTACTTCAGTCCTAGGAATTCAAGATCCAGCCTCTGTCCCTTGGTTGCCATCCTCTAAACACAATTTAATCAAACAAGCACCACACCTCCAGCAACACATACTTTAGGGAAAAAACAATTACAACCTAATTACATCTGGGAAATATGCAGCAACCAGTGTTTAAAATAAAAGGAAATTTGTGTAACTCCCAGTATTAATTTTTTTTTTTAAGATCATGTCCTTCACCTTCCAGTTGAAGGTTTTTCTAATATGCTTTGAAGAATCCTATACTGCTTTTAGAAACACAGTGTTCAAGGTCAAGGGAAGTTCATCTTTAAAAAAAAGAAAAATTAGATGTCATGGAAAGGCCTGTTTCTTCCTGTTGTTCTGCATATTAACATGGCACCCATCACCACCATATCTGGGGGGCACAGATCCAAAAGATACACGAGCTTGCAAGTGAACAGTCTGACTGAAAATGAAGCACACATGCTCTGAACAACGTAATATTACTTAAAAGAACAAGTATGTAAAAAGAAAGAAAAACCAGCTAGGATTACAATAGAGTGGAGAACCAGGGCGTAAAGAGCTGTTAGAAGGAAACCATAAAGACAGACCTAATACGAGCAGATAAACCAGTAACCTCAGCATTACAGAAAATAGGTAAATTCTTGAATATATCCAGTTCTTACGGGGTCTTCATCCACCTGACCACAAGCATGAAACTGTCATAAGGACAGAGGTGTCTACAAGGCAAGCATAGGCAATGCCAAGTATCAGGGAGGCTCAAGAAAAGTGAACGTGGCTACATGGGCAAATGGTGGTTGGTACCAGATGCCACAGCTGCGCTGCTTTCTCAGCAGCAGGGATGATTGGCACCAACAGGGGATCTACCCCAGAGGCTGGAATGAGAACCTTTGGCCAGTGTAGATCCACATGCTGTATCACCCTTCTTCTTCTTTCCAGCTGAATAGTAATGCAGCAAAGAAAAAAGGAAAAACAGAAGTTCAAGTTAAAAAATGTTCCCATTCCTTCACAGAAAGACCTGTCTTGCTGAAGGTTTGGCCCTCAGGGTCCAGGCCAGGTATGCATTTCAGTTGTCCTCTAAAACATTTTAAGACATGCATCATGCACCCAACCAAACAGATTTGCCAGCAAGTAAAATAAATATGTTCCAGCCTTTGATTTAAGCCACATTAGGAGAGAATATTTTTGCTCCAGGATTACAAAGCCAGACTAATTTAAGAGGTTATCCAAGGCCTGGATAACTGTGTGCAGTTCTGAGTGTTTGTGTGGAGTTCCTACTGCAGGTTGCCAGACCTTAATTTAATCCCACTTCAAAAACTTAATTCCTTCAGTCAGGCACATAGCTTGCCAGAAGTTCTTCTCTCCCTCCTGCCTTTGACTTTCCATGAGGTAGAAAAATCTAAGTAATCAAGGTTTTCTTTGCAGTCTCTTTCTGTCTAACTGAAACTGTATTAATACAAGCTTACAAGAAATCCATATACAAGACAAAAGCAAATCAGATTCACATAAGCATTTAGCTACATAGATCGCAGTACTATGAGGAGGTAGAAAAAACAGGCAAATATTCTTTGAATATTTCTATATACCATTTTCAATGCAGTTAGGGAGGTGTAATCTTTAAGTTATTGGGATGAAAAACATGCAGGTCTGTGACTCATCTTTGACTATCCATCTCTGTGCATCACGTCATGTAACTCCAGGGTTTTGGGGTTTTTTTTTTAATATATTTAACACATTAGTACCCTAAAGAGCAAGAATAAAAAGAAAGAAACTAAACAGAACATAGATTCTGTCTAGAAGTTCACTTATACCTGAGAATACAAGAATGCTGAAGATACTGTAAAGACAGGAAAAAACCCCTAGACCAGTAGCAACAGTTTCAGTGTAGGACTGGCAAACAAAAGAAAGGTGTGCTCTCCTGCAGCAGCCTCACTTCTTCAGAAACAAAGAGCAAGCTGGAAAAAGGCTCAATGTATAAAAATCGATACCCTAGGGAGGTGGCATGCTGCCCCCTGCCTCCCCCAGGCTCCACCACAAGCATGCAGGCATTTTATTTATATTTCTTAACTTTATTTAGACTTCTAGTTTTATTTATACTAGTACATTAGTGGTTCAAGACTGAAAGAGCATGGATTCTGTACACTGGCAATCAAGAGCCAAACTTTGGCCATCAGGCTGACCAGAGCTCAGGGTCCTCTGCCACATCTTTCTCACACAACTGAACTCATTGCTTGTTCTTCAGCTAGAGACACAAACTCCCTTCATTTAAAGTACAACTGTTTGCATTAACAGGACTTGAGATCTCGGGTTGCAAAAGCTCTACCTAAATAAACTTCAGAGAGCTCTCATTCCTCAATTTTAATTGTATGTGCCTGACATCCCTTTCCTCTTCATCGTAGTCCATCAGTTCTTGCTCTTATCTTACTGAACTCATTATACTCTGTAGAGGACATTAACTAGTTGTTCTCATTAAGAATTTATTGAAAAAATTAAAAAGCATGGAGGAAAACCAAAATACACAGGCAGAATCCACAAAGACACTGCTTCCTCACCTTCCCTAAACAAACTGTGAATCATCCTACTCCCTTCACCTAACTTCTTCCCATGCAGACAGAGGGAAGAATTGGTCTCCAAGAAAGAAAGAATTTGAAATTAGCCCTCCTCCATGCAGGGTGCTGGACTGGACTTCCAGAAGTCCCTTCCAGTCAAAATAATTCTGTGACTCTACTTATGAATATGCATCTGACTGAATCCAAAGCTTTTTAAGAGTTTGTTTCAAGAATATCTGCCAGAGGAAAACACAGAATTGGGGAGTAAAACCAAAAAAACCATAATAAATTTCAAGACAGACATGTTTTCTGAACACTGAATAACTTTCTAATAGCAGTACTGTTTGATAACACTTTAAAATCAGTAGGTTTTAATTAAAGCTGATGTTAAGAAGTAATGCTTGTTAGACAAGCGTTCTCCTCAGCAGCAAAACAGAATTATGGTTGTGATCAATTTAAAAAGCTTTTATTTTCTGCACTGGCACTTCCTTTTAAAGTAGATTTTTACACATCCAGAATGATTCACATTTGCTCCAAGTAATGGCTCTTCTCAGCCAAGAGCAGCATTCGTGTCCTCAGCTGCAGCCGCAGACACACTCAGACACACCCGGTATTGCTGAAAGTCCGTCTGCAATGAAGCTATTGCAAAACGTTAGCATCACGTACTCTTAAACAATCGAAGTTACTAATGTTGGATGGATGCCTTCAAGGAGGTCAAACTCAGAGAAAGTCCCACAAGGCTTGAGGGCTTGAAACAACATAATTTTCCATGCTGAAGATGAAACTAAGCCAAATTGTAACACATTTAATTGCTCAGCCTTGTCTCTTCCAAAGCTGGTCATCTTTTCCACAGTGAGGACATCTCAGATTTAAGCAAGCCATCTGTCCACTTTTCCCACTGTCTCAATCTGACTGACTGTATATCCACTTGGCCTCTTCTCCAAAGACTCACGCTGTATACAAGCTGGACACATAAGAGGCTTCCCCTTGCAACCACAGAAAGAACTTTGACAAACAAACATACTGAGTAGAATCACTTCAATGCTTGAAGAAACTACATATAAACTATGTACTTGAACTCCACAGATCTTTCCTTTCTCTGTCACAAGGCATTGCAACACACTGTTTTAAAAATCCCCAGCTAGGCCAAAATGTGGGACAGGAACAATCCCCTTAAATGGCAATGTATGTTCCTAACCTACAAGAACTCCAATAACACCAACAACTGTTATTAAAAGGTTTTTGCTATCATCACTGATGGTTAACTATAAAACAGATTAGATAACTGTCAGGAATGACTGAGGTGAGGTGAGATTTATCCCAATAATCCAGGAAGGATGGACAGACTCAGTGACCTATTATGAATCTTTCTGGGATTTTGTCAGATTTTTTTTTATAAAGCCAAATAATTGGGACTTCATTCCAGATTATAGGTCTTGAAGGCAGCACAGAACTGAGCTGGTACACCCTTTCAGCCCAGCTCTGTAGAGAGACTCTAGCAGCCTCAGCTTCACCAGCACAACTCTGCACCTGGGGAAATAAATCCAGCCTCTTGACAGAGCCAAGAGTTCATCATGCTGGCAGAGCTACCCCACTTCCACTCCCAAAGGCTTCCATATCAGCCCTCCCCTTTATCATACATGTGCACCATGCAATTTTTAAAAAATAAGCCAATAACCTAAATAATTTACATTACTACTGCAATTCTTACATGATTTTAAGGGTGAACATAAGTGCAAGAAAACATTCTTACGGGAAGAATTGTTTCTCACATCATACATGATGCAGTTATGATCACAATCGTTTTATCAAAAACCTAGACAGAAACATAAACTTTAGCTGACCTACATTTTTTCAGCATGAAAAAGTATTTTTGATCAGCAATTCTAAATATGCACAACCAGTTACACTGAATGCATGATTTACATAATACCACCTACCTGCAGCTGCAAAGCACAAAACCACCAAAGCAAAAACTGAAGTCACACAACTTGATGACATTTTTGTAAATGCTGTATCTTCTCAAATCAACTTCCTTTGTAGCTCTTCATGTAGATTTACTTCCTTTGAAATTTGTGGTGTGCTTTGAAATTAGATCTTCTGGACTTTTAATTGCCTACAGAAAGAAGTAAAAATAAATATTAATACAAATACAAACTACAGAAGTGTTACTAGATATTTAAGATTATCTCTCGTAAGAAGAGAAACAGAATGCTTTCTTAAAGGACTACTAGAGGAGTGCATTTTATATTGCCAGATAGCCTAGGTCTATAGCCTAGTACTCTTCCCCCTGTATTTCAGTACTTCTTTGCAGATGTTGCTCCCTTATATTCTATATTGTGCAAGTTAGGATCTACTTCGAAGTGAGACCCCAGAGTCCTTTCTGTCAGCTAATACCAAAGTCCCACTGAAGCCTGCCAATGGTGCTCAAACCCTCAGACATGTTTATTTTAAGTAATTGCACTTTCTCTGGCACATAAAAACATTTGTTTGGTTAGTTATCTGCTGCTACCTTTATTATAGCATGGAGAAATGTTTTACATGTGCTCTAGCTGGTTTACAGATAACTATAAATTTAACTCATCATGTCTCAGTATGACAAACTGAAGACTTTTCCATGCCACTTGACACTAAATACAAAGCTGTTCAGAATCTTTATTTTAAGGTATTTCAAGACATGAGATACTAAGTCAGTTAAACAACTCTAGTGTGCTATACTAATAAATGACAATACAGGTGATGCCTGCAAGCCTTACAAACATTGAAAATTCTGATCCCTGACTGCAAGCTGCAGATTTTGCAGGGGAAATGCTTAACCAGATCCACAATATCCTCTTCCACTTTTTTTTTTTTATATCTATTCTCAGTCATCTAGATGTCTAGAATAAGATTATAGACCAAGAAGGTAATGAACCAGAATGTTGGTATTGTGTTCAGTCAAATAAAAAAATCGTATCTACTTTACTTCACTACCAGCCTTTGGGAGCAGATGACAGATGGTGCCTTGGCAACCACTAACACTCACCATAAGGCAGTGCAAGTAATAACAAACCCCCATCACAGGACAGTGATAGCAAAATGCTGAGTCAGGACCAAAACCTCTAAACTGTGGCAACATAAATACCATTTAAAAGGGTCTTGCTGACATTAAAATGGAATGAAGTACAAGGACAAAAGGCCAGATTCTGTCATACAGTGTGTGCCAAGCTGTGCACCACCAGAAGATCCTGCACCTAGACCAGCACTCCTTGGGCTATGAGGAAAACAAGAGAAACTCCTCAGCAGCATTTCTGCATGAGTTATTCGGCAGAGACAGCACTGCCCTGTGTGCAGGAAGCTGCACCTACATACCCAGAAAGGGCTGTTGGTGCCCAAGGCTAGAACTCCAGCCTCCAACTAAGCACCAGGCACCCAGCTCCTGAAACCTCCAACTGGTCTTGGCAGCCCTCCAGATCCCACCTGGGAGCTGGGAGGGAAGCCCAGAAGCAGCTCTGCAGGCTGCTGGGAGCACCCAGACACACACTCTGGCAGGACAGCAGTGTAAGGGGTGAGCAAGGAGCTGACTATCTGTCACAACACAGGGGTTCGTGCAGGTTATTCTCAAGCTCAGTGTCCCATGTAAGATATGCATTTGGCAAAATGGCAAGACATGACAAATACTGAGCACCATTTGGGAAGACAAATATAAACTGGAATAATTTGCTGCTATTTCTCTAGATGAAAAGAACCATAATGCTACCCGGTGATAGTATTTGGTTGCAAATTCAATTTTTAAATGCTGCCATAAAGAGAAATTGTCAAATAGAAGAAATAATGAGGTTTCTCGTCAGCGTTATCTATAGAAGACTGTCATAATGTTCTGCAAGATGTTATGTGTGCAGATAGGCAATGAAGAAGCATTCTGAAACCCGAGTTACTGATGTACAACCATTTCACCAACGACAACCAACACAAGAGAAACCAGAAAAAGAGTAACTACAGCAAATATGCTAATATACCAAATAAGGAAACACAAGACATAACTTTGATCCCTCTCCTATCAGCACAAACCTACAAACCTCTCATTCTCTAGTGACATTTTTATAAGGCACCAAGTTGGATAGAAATAAGGAGCACAGGGAAAGAACTGGAGAGAAAGCAGTGCTGTTTAGAACCCCATTCAGAACTGAGCATCTAAGTAGGTTAAAATGTCAAGTTTCAATTCAACTTTGATGAAAGCCTTTTTGAAAAAGATTATTTAAAAGGCAGCAAACACATACACATTTCCATCTGTAGGAGTGATTTGATTCCTACCACAACCCACTGACCAATAACATTTCCGTGGTAACTCAGAGTTGCCAGTATATGATTGAAAAGCCCTAAACTTCTACCCTGATTCTGCCAGTTCATGGAGGGTAAATAATGAAGACTCAAATGAAAATCTGGAAGTGCTTTCTGAAGAGTGAGATCACTTGCTCGAAGACATACATTCACAAGCTTACAAAGGAGGACAAATATCAAACAACATGAAAAGGTGACAAACTGACAGTGAGCTTCATGAATTTAGGATGAATGACACCCAAACTGTCAGCTCTGCAGCTACAATTTAAGTCAGAAGACAGACAAAACTGCTGCTAATAACTCATTTAAGAATAAACCTACTAAGCAGACAATTTGTCAATATTTTGCAAAACCTGATCATCCTCACTTCTGACAGGAGTCAGCTACAAAACTACTATTAAGTGACCATCTGGCAGTACCAAACAGAAACAAACCAACAAAAAAACAAACAAACAAACAAACAAAAATTAACCTGTGGTGCAAAATCTGTCAGACTTTGCCTCAGTGTGAGACCTGCTCTCACTACAAAATATGTGAAACCTGCAAACTAGGAAAAGTAGAGCCAGTCCACAAAATAGGAAGACATTTCCTTTGAAATACAAGAAGAAAGCTGTGCAAAGGGATAAGGAACCTAAACTATTTATCCAAGAAGTAAACACAACTGCTAGTTAACTTGAGATTCAAAAGAAATTTCCAAGAGAATCATCTTTTCCTTTGGGGTATATCTGGGTGGCTATTTTTGTAAATGAGGTCACAAAAGGGCATATTAAGAGTATAACCAAAAAATCCCCATGTGGAAGAGAACGAAGAAGATATGAGAGCTTTGGGTTTACTAAATATGTTTTCATGCCAATGCTTTATACTACAACAAGCTGCAAGGAAAGCTGGCAAAAGAGGGCACCAGAATCAAAACCACTGGAGACTGTGGGGTCATTTTCAGAGAAATTTGCTGCTGTAAAGGCCACTAGTCCTGGTAAAAGTGAGTATCTAAAATGCACAAAGAGCCTGTTTTATTGAGAAATACATATATATGCAGATTCAATCAGGATGACTGCTGCTGGGAACATCAGGAAGAATCTTACTACTACTAGATTTTATTCATTTTGAAAGAAGACTGGGGGACTAGAAGGGGAGAAAACACATTTTGGAGCACATAAGAAAAAGGAGACAAGAAAGCATAAGGTTTTAATTTGGTTTCAACTATGAGCCTGTGATGCCTATGAGAATTTTGATGCACAAGGCTTAGCTAGAACCCAGAAAAAAGCATGGTGCTTTTGAAAGATACTGAAGCGCTGATCTGTCCTTTGAAGTACTGCAGTACTGATCTGTCCTTCCAGTCAGTACTTCTGACTGGAAGGACAGATCGCATTGCTATGCTAAGCTAGAGGACAACAAACGATCCTTAATTCAGTGGTATTTAATGCAATCTAAATTTGTTAGAGCCAGCAGCAGACAAAACACAAATCACTTGAGTGCACTACTGTTTTCTCTTTGCCTTTCACTAACAGAAATAGTTTTTTTTGATAAAAATCTGCTACTCATCTTCCTCAGAATTTCAGTCTTTGGATTTTTTACAGCTATCCTTTGAACCAAAAAGTCACCTTTAATACTACAACAAGAAGGAAGAATTCACAGGTTACAAGCATGATGCTTGCTCTTAAAAAACACCTTTCCCTAAGGATTTTCCAGTCCTTACTGACAGGCAGTCCCAGACCATAAAGTGCTGTGGCCTGTGGGTGACTCGTTACTAAGAAATCACACGCTGCACTGTTCTGCCACCAGCAGAAATCCACCCCCCCACCAGCCTAATGCTCTCCAGCAAGGGGATGGGACTCTGCTCTAAAGTGCTTGAAGAACTCTAAGTGAAAATGAACAAGTGTACACCCAGGGGTTAAGCTTAGTATTCAGGACATCTGAGCACCCTTCTGCTCAGCCCGATTCTGTACTTCTAGCAAAGCACCTATTATGTAGTAGTCTTCTCAAAATCAGCAGCATCCTTAGTTTCAACTTTTGCACACTTTTCTTCTCTTGGTAAATTTATTTTTGCTTACTTTTTCAAAGCTTCTCTGCCCAGTCCAACCTGCAAGTGGCCAGAGCCACAGATCCTGGGGTGTTTCTGTTTCCTATTAAAGACTTCCCTAGTGCAGGAATTTGCAACATTTCTTGCTGAATTGGAATCTTATTGTTTTATTTGCCCCATTTATTTCTGTTCCCTTAAGCCCTTTCCCCAATAGCCACCATCTGTTTCATTAATCAGCACCTACCTTTCCCATCACAGTTCTTCCCCTGCCTTAACTCCATCCTTCTTGTTGTCTAAGCTTTTCCTTTACTGCCTGAAGAATAACTTCCACTTCCTCTCCTACTTATCAACATGGACTCTGGTAATTCCCTCCTCTTTCCATGCATGGTGCCAGAGGTTGCACAGCTCTCTACAACACTGTTAACAAACACTTCTCTACCAAAGCAAGCCAAAAATCCTTCTCCTCTAAGTCACATCACAAGTCCCAACAAAGTGAATGGGGATGCTTGAGCGAAGCCAGCAGGATCTGTCCCTTTGTGTTGTTTTGCCATAGCAACATGAACCCAAGTTTCTAGGCCATCCAAGGCAGCCTTCACAGCCAAAGCTTTTTCACTTTTTGTTTGCTTGTTTTACGCATGGCAACCATTTCACTTATTTAACCAGTTTTTCTCCCATTTGTCCAAGTTGCTTCCCTATGCGAGGGCAATGAATGCATGCATGCCATGTGTAAGTAAAAAAGGCAATTGTTTGTATTCAAGTACACCCAATCTAAACTAAAAAAAAATCCACCAACAGTTAACTATATGAGCAGTTCTATAAATTTAGGAATAGCACAGTTTATTTATAACCCTACTCCTATGAAACATGCATTCTTTAAGACATCTTATTAGCTGACATTGGTCATGCCAACTCTGCGTGATATGCACAGGTTGGAAAGCTGATTAATAGAAATAGCAAATGTTCATGTGGAACTGAAAATTTGTATGTATTTTTAAATGCCTACGTCCAAGGCATAAACACAAAGTCCCACCATTCAGAACTGAAAATAGTAACTTATTCATAAATTATAAAGGGACAGATTTTCATTTAGAAACAACAAAGTGGTTTCATTTTCAGGGAATATATGAATAGCAATAAAACTAAAAATCCTGTCATATCAAAAGCCCAGGGAAAAAGTAACTCTGATGTCCTGCAGTTCACATGCTGCTGTGCTTGTAATGGGACATTTCAACAAGTCACAGTTAAAGGCTATGGGAACTGGAAAAGTGCCAAAGGAAGATGTTTTATGCCATTTAGCAATTGTGCCCCTCTATTCCATGTGATTTTTGTTTTAGTATTTTGTTTATTTATTTTCTTATTAACGTGTTACAATGTAGCCTGCCAAATTACAGGAACAAAAATATACACAAACAAGTCCACTTAAAATGTGAAACCATTCCGCCTATTTAGTAATAGTATACTAAGGTGGATTTTGTTACCTGGTACATATTTGGCCCACAGCTGGAATGAAGCTCTAGTTTGGATGAGGGTGTCTGTTCTCAGTATCATTTCATAACCAACTTTCCCTTCAGCTTCACAACTTCCTTTTTTTTTTTAATCACCTGATTTTTTGGTGTGAGTTTAGGCAACACCAGACACTGGAAGTTTCAGCTGAAGAATCATCACACAATATAGCACAAAAGTAAGAGACAGTTTACAGAAACAGGACAAAAATCATTCTGTTACATGTTCCCAGGAGTTCCCTTCCCCCAAACATGGGGAAGCATACAGCTGAATCTTCCTAGGCTGAGGGGCAAGGTTTTGCTTACCAAGAGTAAACAAGAGAATAGTCTCGTACAGGATCAGGATGTAGGAGAGTTTCAATAGGTGGAAGGGAAGGAAGTGCATTCGGGCATCTTTTAGTGGAAGGCGTACAGAAGACTTGCACAAGGAGTAGCCTGGAACAGATTGCTTTTTGACAACAGCAGAAATTCCTAGAGGTTACTGAACCTCTGCAGGAGAAAGCTCAGATGGCACTGCAGACAGAGTTAAACAAGACCAACACCCTACACATAATCTGAGTACCAAATGAGAATTTTTTTACTTTATCGTAGAGCCCTCAGGTACTTCCTATATCAGGACATCTCTAAAGGGAGCGGAGAAAACAAGATGCTGGGATGCTGTACAGCTCTAATACTGTAATGGCTCAAGCATCCTGCAATCTAGTACCAGCTTCAGCTATGTATTTTCTGTGCAATTCCCAGGTATTCCATTCTTTCACAAGCAAAAAAAGTCATAACAGGACCTCACCTTGACCACACAGCACCCCCCTTAACACCTGCCTAGAAAGACAACAGTACTTTAGGCATTCTGCTTCCAACTTCTAGTTAGAAGATGGACAAAAAAATCTCACTGATCTTGCCAGGGAATACCAGCAGCACAATTATATGCCATCTTCTTGATACACATTCAGGAAGCAGAAGGAAGAAAAAAAGCAGAGATTACTAGAAACAATGCATACATAAAAACATGGTAACCCTAGAAATCTTAAATGTACATTTAAATAAAACTCAAATTCTCTACTAACCAGAAATATCTCACCACAACTAACAGGAACCAGGCTCATGTTTTTTAAACTGGACTTGCTGCTTCTGAAAAGTTTACCCTAAAACAAAAACAAATGCACCAGAAATAGGAATCTTCAGGTAGAGCAAGATCATCATAAATTGCATGAAAAAATATCTCTACAAACTTTACTTCTCATAGTTAAATTTCTTTGGACTAATTACTTACTTTTTTATTGTTTCTAATTTGAAACAGAATAAGTTTCCTGGCACTGAACTATCTTACTCTTCACAAACACAGTAGCAGCCAACAACTTTACACAAGTTTAATTTATCTTACGTTTTACTTGGCTGAGTTTCTAATTGCACACCTAAACAGATAACAGCCCTAATGTACCTATCAAGAAAGATATAACCCTAGGGAAGGCATCTCTATGGAACTGAAGCCACAGCAGGATGGAAAGTTACCAACAATTCAGCAAAGCTTCTTCCACTCAGGGTAAAAGATTTCAGCAAATTGCTGGCGATGAATGCTTAGAGCTGTTACTTTTTTTCAAGACTGAGCAGCAAAACCTTAGAAATCTAGAAATATTCTACCTAGAACCTTCCTACCAATAAAATAAACTAAATCAGTCTTCAGTGGATTTAAAATCTTGAAATGACCTCTACACCTTTAGAAAAGTAGTTTTGAAACCATGACCTATAAATACCTGAAACTACCTGGGTTCATTCTGGGAAACCCACAAAGAGTAATGATGAAAAGCAAGACTATAGCATTAAGCATAAATTCACTGTATAAAGATGCAATCCTCCTTTGGAAGGGAAAAACAAACAAACAAAAAAGGTAGGTAGTAAATAAGTGAACAGGATTGAAAATCAGCACTTCCCATTACAGGGGAATTGGATGAGGTGATACAAACCAGCCCTCCTCACTGCCATGGGCCATTAGATACTACAAGGTGTAAATTAACAGGTTGAAATATTAACTACTAGGTATTTTAAATTTAACTGCATGCATTATCAAACCCACATTTTGGAAAGCCACACAAAACAGAAAAACAAAACAAGCACCTTTTTTGGTCTCTAGAATAAGGCAAACTATAATAGGCAGGTAGATTAATAGATTATTTATTTCAGGTTGCTAAACAAGAATGCAAGATAAACACATTTACAAAAGTTAACTGTTAGCCACTAAACTTTGAGCTGCACATCTTATAGGAAACTTCTCCCACACTAATAGGGAAGTCCTTAAAGTGACACACAGTTAAAAGAATGAGTCAAAAGGAGTTTCCCTTTGTGTAGGGGTATCTACCCTTTCCCTGACTGTCTGTCATATAACTGATGTAATTTGATTTGTTGAGCAGAAAAAACACATTCAGGTTGGAGCAAAATTTTTTCATAAAAATTTTTATTTATAAGCACTTCATTGGGGATTTGTTTCAGTCCAGGTATGAATCACTAGGATGTTCCACCCAGAATGGAGATACACTCCCATAAAATCTTTACCATTCAGAATTTCCTTTAATCATTTTACATTAAATGTATAAATGGCAACTGTAAAAATTTTTGGGAACAGGCATGGGGAGAAGGAATACCACAACAAATTCCTATAGTCACATAAATAATTTGTGCAGCTTATCTGCCAGATGGAAATTGCTACACCTCACCACTGGAGTGAACCAAATCACCAGATCTACGAGTGTTCAGAAACACCAGTCATTTTAAATGCTGGAGGGAGGAACTAATCTACCACCAAACACAAGCTGTAGTGTTCGCTGATACACTGGAGGAGTGACTTGGTTCATTAATGCAATAGCTTTACTACAAGAAAAGGCCCATCTTTTCAAATACTGCAACAGCTGCTTTGTAAAGTAAAGCAGAATTTTGTTTCACTGTCAAAACCAACATATCACATGTGTGATAAAATACTACCATAGTTGTTAATGACACTGTGTCATATGCAGCTACAGTGTAACAACTTACTTGCTAAATGCAAGACAAAAGAGGACACATCACTCTTCGATCCACCTCCAACTTCTTGGCAAAGAAATACATGAATTCAGCAGATTTATACTACACAGTAAGCTCACTGGATACTCAGGGTTTTTGTTATTGTCCCTGACTCAGACAATATAACTCACTGATTTCCAACAGAAAATGCCTATGCTGACAAAGGAGAATCAGGGAGTAAGTGAATTGCCATAACTCTTTAGAATCACTAACTACACCTCATGTATCACAGCCCCTATTGCCTTCTGTACAGAAAAACAACCTCTACACAGTAGACCTATAATTAACATGTTTCAGACCCAAAACCTCTGGATAAGCTGTTCTCCTACAATTTAAACAGGTCTCTTGCAAGGTCACAACCAAAATTATTTGAAAAAGAGGCCCTTTCCATCTGACTCTCAAAACCTTAAAACAGGAAAAAAAAAAAAAGAAAAAACCTGAATTTGGCCAACAAGTGTACTGAAATTAGACAGACTATTAAAGAGAAGTGCTAAATATAATGCAATTAAATGTGTTAATAATAAGCAATTATAGCTCATTTTAAAGCACCATTCACAAGATGAAATTATTATTTTCACATTTTCCTCAAAAACACCATTCATTTCATTATACATACATCAGAAACTAGCATACTTTCCCAGGTATGATTATTTGTAAGCAGTACAAATCAACAGTTATTACACTTAAAATACAATATACGAAAAGTTCTCTGCTGAACTTGACAAATATGACTACTTAGATAATCAAGGTCATAAAGTAAGTTCTTCCTAAAAAAAAAAAACTGCTTTGTGACACTTGAAATAAAAACTATGGAATATAAACTGAAGCTTTAAAGTCCCTTTTTCAGTGATTTTCAGAGATGTGCAAATCTCTTTCATTTTGGCTATGACAGAGTTAATTGTTGCTGTAATAGCACAAGAAATGCTGCTCTATTGGATGACTGCCAGCACATAAAAATGCGAATCCACAGTTATGGATAAAGCAATTCCAATTGCACTTTTTGCTAGTACATTTTTATGGCAAAACATGCTTCTATTCATGAAGTGGCTAGAAACTAGCATACCACTGTTAATCACCACAAATATTACTGCTATAGAAGTAATGCCTATTTATAATACACAAATATTTTGTGGAACTAGATCAAAAGCAATGTGATTGCAAAGATATTTGCAATCTGTATCCCAGACAGTATTTTCTGAGATTCACATAAATGGCCCAAGACTTGGTAATTCATGTCTTAAATGTTAACAGAATATTATTGGACATATTAAAGAAAAGAACTGTTAGATAAATTCAGCAAAGATTTACTGCTATTTTCAAATTACATTAAAACAGAAATTTCTGTTTGGCTTTACAAATTATACACTTCAGCATCTCAGAGAACCAGCTGGAGAAAAAGTTTGGGGATTCCATGAAAACAACAGAAGAGAGAGATTGTTCAATTCCATTGGCATACACCTTTTTGTATCTTCAGTAGAAGGCAACATCATGTAATGCTCTTAGAGAACAATGCACGGCTATTGAAATATGCATACACTTTATATACACTTATATGTATTTCACACCTCACTGTGCAGT
Source organism: Erpornis zantholeuca (assembly GCA_013400515.1). Lineage (NCBI taxonomy): Eukaryota > Metazoa > Chordata > Aves > Passeriformes > Timaliidae > Erpornis > Erpornis zantholeuca. The sequence goes on from VZTN01023822.1 coordinate 214,871, forward strand.
CAGCACCATTCTAGAACCAGAACTTGCATATCTTGCTTTAAACCTGACAGGACTGTTAATTTCAGTTGAACTCTATTATGTCTCTACTTGCTCTAACATCTAACACTGCTGGAATATATAATAGTTATCACTCACAAGCAGCAAATTGGCTACCCTGTTGCAAATGCTCCTTGGCATGTTTTTACCCCTCCATCAGTGAAAGATGGTTTAACCCCCAGAAGAAGCAGCAAGATTCTCACGCTTACTGTGGGTAAGAGCCTGTTCCCCAGCTCTGACTGGAGAATAGCTGACACACTGCAAATTCCCATTCTTCACTTTGCACTGAGCCATCTGTTTGTCATCCATACCTTCAGGATTTGCCTTTTGGCTGCTCCAGACTTCACAGACCAAAATGCAATATGGATTGGTGCAAGCCATCCACATAACCTCCCTTGGCAACAGTCTTTACATCCAGTATTCCTGATACAAAGGACTTAATCACTATGCCAATATGAATCAAAAAGGAAAACCATTATTCATCTGGGTTAGGATTGTCAGTTGACCTCTACAGTAATAAGCTAGTAATGACTTCTTAAAATCTAAGAGAATATCTAAAAATATTTTCTCTTATGGAAATCCTAAATACTAGAAATAGTTTCTTGTGAGAATACAACTGCTTTACAAGTCAACTTGAGCTCTCAAGATGTCTGTATATCATAAATGTGATACAGCAAGAGCTCCACTGTGAAAGTATTTTGTCTAGTTTAATACCTGAAACTTTGCAGGATTTCTCAAAATATAATTTCTGAGGTTTAATTCACTTCAAATATCTTCAAAGAGAAATTTCAGTCAAATAAGCCTCTAATGTTTTTGCAAGTTAGTAATGGCTAATATGACAAAAATTCCATTCAGACGAATGGGAGACATGCCTCCTAGAGGAAATTTATAAACAAGAATTTTAAAATAATGTGTTTATTTCAGTGTATGTGGGTGTTCCAAGTAAACTGATATTCACCCTCTAAAGAAAAAGCATCAAAAGTATTGGCCCAAAGTTCTAATAAATTACAACTATGGTAGGAAGAGAAACTTTACAGATAGAAAGTTTTGTGTTCCCCCTGCTGGTTTAGCAATTGACTTCAAAACAATGTTCCTGAGGTAGGCGTCAAGATGCTCAGGTATGAAAAGATGTTTTTGCATGCCAGGAACAAAAATGAAGATTACTTTTTAAAAGATTTCACAACCTTGGTGGATATCACTTACACACTTTGACTAGATGAGGCTCTGGACACACAAAACGTGCATCAAAATCAACAATGAAACAAGATCTCCCCAGGGATAGAAAGCATATCAAGAGAGAAAAATCTGAAGTGTCACTTTAAGCTTAAAAAGGCTGGACTGCAGCAAACAATTGAGGGAAGCAAGTTTCAGAGTAAAGGACTCTTCACCGAAGGAAGCCAATGACCTGCCCCCCCTCCAACACGCGTCCCTCCCTTCCTCCCCCAGCCGAGCACCAGCTGCAGCAGATGGTGTTGGCCCAGGTCTGCATTCGAAGAGCAGCTCCTCCTCAGCTGGAACTGAAGCCCTGTAAGCTTTCATGGGTTAAACTGGCGCTCTTCAAATGAATAAGCATATTCCATTAACATTTTACTAACACTCTTGTTGGAAATACTCTGACAGGACACCCGTGCAGTGCTAATTAAAACCCAGCCACCTACTCATGCTGTGCCTGGCATTCGTGGAAAAAATCATGGACTATAAGGGAAATAAAGTAACTTTCATAAGCAGCAATAAACAAATTTTGTCTTGGGATGACATTTCATTTACACATGTAAAGTCTTTCACATATGGAACTACAATAGTATCTGTCCTCTGGGTCACCGTGAGACAAATCTAATTGATGCCATAATTAATGAGCAGGCTCTCTCACTTGGGTTTTCTCCCCAGTGGGGGTTTAATATCAGCCTCTTTGACCTCACCAAATAAAAAGTAGATAAAAGCCTAGATTGGTATAAATACAGACCCAACCAGAAAAACTTTTTCTTAGAACAAAACCATGGCACTTGACTGTCCAAGTGCCTCTCTGATAAGTTACAAACACTACCAGAAAGTCTCTGTAAAAAATGAACTGTTCTGATGATCATACATTTGAGAAGAAAATAATAAATGATAGCAAATCAATTCTAAAAGCTACAGCTTAATAGCGCTGAGATAAGTGGATTTACATCTGGTTACATCCCAGCAAGTGGAAAAGGAATAACTGCACAGGCACACTATGCCTGAAATCCATTTTTTCTGAAAGGGACAATAAGAATCACCTCCTGTGCTGTTTGACACCAGTGACAGTGACTTTGGAATTACAAGTGCACCTGAAACTGGGGAAAGCTCGTATTTAAAAAGTTACTTAATTTACATCTAACTTTGAAGGCACATTCTTGTTATTACTAGGAGAGATGTACTCAGAAGCCTGCAGTGACTTGATTCCAGTGCATCCCCTGCAAAATACACAGCAGTAACTCCCACATGTCAACAACTCCTCAGTGAAATAGCAATGAAGGGACATTATAAATGGTTATTCTAACACTGAACTCACACTCTGCTCGTACATTGCTGAGCTCTCGCCTGACCTCATGAAGGGTACGAAGACACACACACAGGCACACAGCAGTGCGAGCATCTGCAAAGCGTTTCGCTCGGTGCCCGTAACTCATCCAGCACGTACCAACCAGTTGGACACCGGGACTATCGCGGGACACCTGTAGCTCCACCTCACCAGACACCTACCTCCCGGCTCTCGCCTCAGTTCCCACAGGGAGCCCGCAGCTTGCACGGTCCCTAGGGGAGAGCCGTTCCCGGTGCTCCTCAGGGCACACGAGCGGACACCGACCGTCCGCGGCATCTCCCGCACCCCGCGGAGGCCGCCAGGACCCTCCCGCTCCGCCCGCGCACGGTGACACCTCGAGGGGCGCACACCCCGCGCCCGCCCCAGCGGACGGCCCATCCTTTCGGGGCTCCCGGCCCGAAACGCCGCTGTCGGGGCGGGGGTCGCGCCCG
>VZTN01023822.1:218044-246879 GCA_013400515.1 Erpornis zantholeuca
CGTCCCGTCCCGTCCCGTGCCGCACCTGAGCCCCGCCCGCCCCGCCGGGAGCCGTGAGGGGGTCCCGGGCTCGCACACGGCCCAGCTGTGCTGGCAGCCATCGCCTCGAAAACCCCCTCGCAGCCGCGGCGAGGGGCACAGCGGCGATAGACCTCGCTCACGGCAGCCGGGGCCGGCAACGGCTTTAAGTTACCGGCCTCGAAACCGCGTGAGGCCGCTGGGCACCGCGTCCGTAACGGAGCCTGGGCTGCGCTCGACACTGGGCCCAGTGTGAGCGGCGGTGTGACGGTGCCCTGCCCTGTGCACCGAGGTACGTCCCTGCAGCCCCCGGGTGGGCCCAGCTCCCACCGGCGGCTGGCGCAGAGCGAGGCCCGGCCGCCCGTCAGTGCTGCCACCCCAGCCAAGGGCAGCCAAAAGTCCAGATAAGAACGAGTTTTGGGCAACACCACAGAATTGACATCGTTTACAGCAGAGCAAACTAATCCAGATCACTCGAGTTTCATTATGTTAGAAAATAACAAAGTGCTGTTCAGCGCTGAAGGCACATTTAAGCTTCTCAAAACCTCAACTTCAAGACGATTGAGTTATGGAGCAAACACTCATTAAGGGAGCTACACCACAGATGAGGCCTTTCCATTCCACCCGTGGCCCAGTTAAACCATAACTTTATCCTTCAGCAGAAAGATGACCAGAGTTAGTTGCTGGCACAGTCCTGCAAGACTGCAAGGTCAGGTGTGTGCTGCTCTCAGAACCTGTAAGTCCTCTAAAGGTCATGGTAATGAGAGCAGTACTAATACTTGGCAAACATTAATACAGCAAAACTCCCATCACAAAATTGAGCACTCGCTCTATTATTATCCAAATAAGCAATTGTCCTTGTATCTCCACATTGGAGACCATGTGGAGATATAGAGAAGTAGAGAGAAGTTTCAGGAGGTTTCAGCAAAATTTTACTAGTTTAATTGGCTTTCCTACTGAGGAGATTAGGCATGAGTTGATTTTTTCACAAAGCTGTTTGACTTCAGGCCCTTTGCCTTGAGTCACGAATGCCAAGTTCTTTCATCTACCCAAGAGGCGTGTTATGAGAGTTCAGACACAATTTAGCCACTCTTGAAATGCCAATTTACAACCTAGAATAATCCATTGCCATTTAGCTTTAACTGGTACACGTTTGGAAAAGCCTTACTCCACGTTCTGCTACATGTACCACACATCAGTCAGTGGCTGGGTCTCCCAGAGACTAGTCCTCAAAATTTCTACATTATCTGTATATGAGAGTTCTAGCAAGTAAATCAAATAACAAGCATTTACTCTACATTAAATATTTCAGCAAACAGGTTTACAAAACCTGGAGAAAAACCTGCAGAAACAAGTAAAATACAAGTTCAGGCTGCTTGTTGGCAGCCTAAGCTCGCTGTCAGAATTTTTAATTTATTTTTAGTGTTTGAAAAGTTGTGCATGTTGGAGCATGACATACCTCCTCTCTTATCACTCTCATATGCAGGATCCAAAATCTTTGCAAGAGGGATGTGGAGGTGGGGGAAGTCCCTTCAACAAAGAAGAAAACTAATATTCTACAGCAACATATGTATTTCAAGGCATATCATGTGTCTACTATATTTCTGCTAGCTAAAATTCCAGACCACTGATTAAAAATGGGATTGAAACTTAAGCAAACACATTATTTTTATTTTAATCATTCATTTAGGTCCCAATCCTGCAAAGAATAAATCAAACAGATTAGATTCACTCAAATAAGCAGCCATGAGAGCTGTTGAATTGTGACATCAAATGTGTATCCACAAGCCTTTGTAAAATCAAATTCTTTGTATATAGGTCTAACCCTAGCCAAATTATTGTCATCATTTTCAGTGATGTTGATAAGAACTGATTCTTCTCTATGGAGCCAATTCTGTTAGGTACTCAGCATCTTTGACCAAAGTGTAGGACTTACACCACTTGCCCTGGTGTCTGAAAAAACTCAAGACTTTCTAAGAAGCAAAGAACACTGATTTTTAGTTATAAACTAATATGTAACTCAGTTATGCACATGAAGTTCAAAGACTGAAGCCATGACAAATTGCCACATTAAAGTACAATTAGGCACATGGGTTGGCTCACCCAGGAACATAATGATATACAGTTGGCCTTGGCATTTTTTTAATTTTTAAATTTCGTGGCAGAATAAACAGAAAACACCTAATTTCCTCTTTAAACCAAGGAAAATTCCTGTCATCATAATTATAGTGCTCAATCTTTGCAGCTGAGGAACACAATTAGATACATAATTTACATTTTTACTTGCTTTTTAAGTATTTACTGATCTAGTGATTAACTTCAGTCCATGGCAGGATTATTTTACTGAGCAGGCATTGGCCCAATCCAGCAATGTAATGTATTATCCTCATTAATATGTATGAAAACTGCTGACAGTTTACTTTTGCAGGAGGTTTAGAGGTTTTCATTAATTAATTAATTAATAGGCTACAAAATTAAGCCTAAGTAAATTTAAAATCTTAAAAAAATATGCACTGCTAAAAGTATTAACATCATAGTTTTCATTTTTTCCCTCTTTTCCCACAACATTCATAACAACTGTGGATAGATAACAACTACCCATTTACTACTCCCAAAAAATTCTAGACTAGCTTCAGTTACTAATTTCACGCTATGGTCATAAAGCCCTAACCTGCACTGAGAAGCCAGCTGAGTTGAGCTCATCCAAGCCAGGAGCAGTATTTATCTGCTAAAATGGCATCCAACCTGAACTAACTAATCCTTTCCCGGGACAGGGGTTGTTGATTTGCATAGTATTCTACATTCACAAAATCATAGAATAGGTTGGAAAGGAGAATTAGGATTCATTTCTTCTCAAAACTTTAGCACTAAACCCATCATTGCCTGCGTTAATTTGCACAGTTTTAAGAAACAGAGAATTCTCTCTGCCTTCTGTAGTGATGTTAGACTGGGGCCTTGGGACTAAACGTGGAGCTGGGGGCTGCATGCTGCCATTAATGGGGCACTGAATATACTGCCTGCTATTTAACAGATTCTTGTGATGAATCCACTGCCATGAGTACAAGTGCACTTAAATAGTTGGTGCAGGATGTAGGCATCTGATGATCACTTATTGAATGCATTTCACCCACCAAAAAAAATGAAGGGTACAAAAGCTCTACAAAATGTTTATTCCCAAATTGACTTGGAATTGTAATTGAAGACACAGACTTCCATAAATGAGCAACTTGGTATGAAAATGTTTTCTTGTCATAAAGTATTTTAAGATCACAGAAATTATTTTCAGACATTAGTAAGGCCTAATTCTCACAAAACTCTCTTACTTTATACAGTGTCTAGAATCTTTTCAACACTAAAAGATTGTTCCAACCAATAAAGCATTAAAAAAGAAAAAGAAAGCTAGGAAGGACCACACTGTCCTAAGAACTGTTCCTGTTTGCTTTTAAATTAATGGATCATGTTCTACATTAAGCCAGTACAGGTTCTGTCACTGGATCCCAAAAACAAGCCAGAAGCCATGGTCTTGAAATGCCAAAAGAACCATTGGTAGTTTTGAAAATCCAGAGAAGAGTAAACATGCTAATTCACTAAATTTCAAAATCCAAATGGATTAATAAGCATCCTGAAGAGATATCTTGTATATTAGATGGGTTTAGAACTGGGATCAAGCACAGGGAGTATGTTCAGATGAGTGCAGTCATTGCCCAGCACATCCATTCTGTCCCTCTCTGAGGTAAAATGTTATTATTTAAAATTAGCTTTGTGTTTTAAGCTGATTTATTGTGCTGTTGAAAGCAAGGAAAGGAAAGGTCTAAAAGTATGATCCATAGGTTGCTGACTAGATATGGGTTGTTATGCTGCAGTAACTCCCTTGTTTTAGTCATATGACTCTACCCAACAACCTTTAATATGAAGGTTCAGTTAATATAATTAAGCCATTAAAAGCTTCTTAGGAAATAACTCATTAATACAAACTAATGAGGTAAAATTCTACATTCCTTACTAAATGATTTTGCATTCCTTGAACGCCTAAACTTTGCTAAAGGTAAGTAAATGTTAGTGTTGAACTGTTAGGCTTGTCTACACTTGAAAGTTACTTTGGATTAAGGCAGGGAGTGAATTTCAAGTGTAGCAGCAAATCTGGAATAATTCCAAGCATGGACAAGTAATGTATAGTGCAATCCTGGAAGATACCATGGGTTTTAAACTCAAATCTGAGGCTACATATCCAATTCAAATAACACATTCTTTGTGTTATTTGATTTCAGATTTTAAAAAGGAAGGAAAAAGACCAAAACCCTCCAGCATGACTAATCATCTTCTTTGTGCCTCCTGTCCTCCCCTGCCTGCCTTACACTGGCTCCTTTATACCCAGCACTCCTCTTCTACTGACTCTGATATGCCCCTTACCCTCCTTCAAACATTTTTCTGATAAGATGTTTATAAGCCCTCAACCTACCAAATGCAAACACAACAGACCTGAAGAGGGAGGAAAGAAAGAGATTATATGAGAGAAGGAAAAAATCAACAAAAGATCAAACAAGAAAAATGTGAAACTAACATACCTTCACTGCTCAATCACTTCCTTCTGGCTGGATCCCATTCCTCATAATGTATGTTGTCTGTTTAAAGCTCAATCCAAAATCTAATAAAATAGACAAAAGTCAGTAGATTACTTTAAACTGTTCAGTTCTAGACAATCCTCTTTATGTTCAATCATAACTCACCTAGAACTTAGTCACATAAAAATTATTTAATAACATATACTTTTAGATTCAAGCCCACATATTAAGTAACTGATATTCACCCTGTAATACCTAAAATATGGAACTATACATAAGGCTAAAACTACATGTGTGATTTGCAGGATTGGGTTCCAAACTGCTGTATTGTTTTGAAGTTCATATTGCATGCTTGCTTTCAAGACCATATTAGGGGTGAAATTCTTTGTAGCCAAGATGAAAGTATCACAGGCTAAAATCTTTTCATGTCTACAATTTCCTAATTACTTTATTATTTTTATCTACATAATTCCACAGGGTGCCAAATATTTTACTGAAAAACCTCGAGACAAAGCTACTGCATACAGAGCTAACTACTTCAATTAGCAAAGGTAAGTGAATGAAAGGGATGCAAGACTGTAATTGTGCATGGATGTTTGGCACACTGTACTTATTATTTGTTTTGGACATTTTCTTTTAGCCCTTTTCATCTTTAGTTGGTCTGTTTTTCTCTTTTTCTTCCTTTCCCAGTCTGATTTAATTGCAAGGACATGATAAAATGGGTCATGATAAAGAAATTGAAAGAGATTTAAATACAGCCTGCCTCACAGATGAAGCAGAGCCAAAAATCAAGCTGTTAGATAAATAGTCATTATCTTTCATACAATAGATTTTATCCAGCACAGCAAAAATGCCTGAAATAAGACTGGTTTAGCTATATTTCTGTCACATAATGAATAAGTTGGCTAGAAGTTCATAATCTAGCTATACATACCAATGAAATTTCACATCAAGTAAACAACCAAACCTAAAAAAACCCAGAGAAAAACCCCACCAAACCAAAAAAACTGAAGTTGCAAGTCCTTATTTTATTAAATAAATCTACTTTATCAGTCTGCAAAGTGGTTTGAGGATGAGGAGGTTGTTAGATGTTTATAAGGTGATACCATGTGGTATTTTTGAAGCCAAGTATAGGTAATCACATTTTAAAGCAAAGCCATATAGTGAGCCTCTCTTCAGTATACAGTGTGTTTCCAAACATGCTCCCCACAATAAAAAGTCACCCATTTAAACCTATTAGCTTAAATACCTATGAACTTAAATACCAGCCTGTGGCAAAATTTTGGGATTTGGGAATTACCAAGTAATGCATTGCTTATGCTCCAGATTATTTCTTTAATTATTTAAACTCCAAAAGTTCAAGGAAAGAACTCTGCACTGCTGCTCTGTGCTCAGGTTTAGCACTGGTCCTGGAGAACACACGTTTATTTTTCTTTTGCAATGGAAATTACCAATACTACTGCAAAACAAATTTGTAAAAGGGCTTAATTTTATACTTTCCTAGGGACTTACAGTTTAGATCCAGCTGGAATTATGAATCAACATAAAAGTTTTTCCTTCACATATACAGTGCAGCATTAACTATTTCAGAGAATATGTTCTTTTTTCTTTGTGCATATGAGAATTAGAGTCTTTTTGCAAGTATTGGATCTGCTTTTTATCCCTCCAAGTGATCTGCAGTACATGACATTCCTTATTTTGCTTTAGACTGCTACTGATTAATGCTTTATGTTGGATATTTTTTTGTTTTTCCCACTTGTTATTTCATCGTCCTTGGAATTACAGTAACACATGCCAGGGAATGTGACCTATCAGTCTTAACTGTCCGTCACTGAGTCTGGATGGGGATGTAAGGCAAGTGCATACAGATAATATACAAAGGGTTTAATGTGACACTTTAATTTGACACATAATTTGCTGCTGGAAGGCTTTCGTGTCATACATTGATTCATAAAGTATCAATTATTTAGGATAGATGCGTGTGGATTGTTATCAAAATCCAGCCTTTGTTGCCATTTACACAGTAAAAAAGCCAAATGCAAGTTTCTTTTTTCTTCAAATATGCACAAAAGATAGGAGAGATCTTGAGTAATGAGACAGAGGAGAAATAACAACCCAGCCTTCCATCTGCTCCTTTATCAAAACTTGAGGGAAAAGATTGGTCTTTCCACTTCTTGGATCTCTTGACTGCACTAGTGAGAATAGGGCTTGTGGAGAAAGACAATCTTTCAACATAAAAATCAACACAAATAACTTGAAAGCAGCTGACCAACACCACTAATCACAGCACATATCTGAAGACAAAAAATGTGAAATACTGGTTCATAAGCAGTCCAGAGTATATTCAGCTATCTGTATCTTCATTAATATTCCTCGCTATGGGCCCAAACACAAGCCCTAGTAATTTTCACAGCTGCTTCTTGTAAGCCACCACCATTCCCTCCCTTGCACAACTTAACAAGAATTTTACGTATTTCTGGATTATTACTTCCACAGAACTGGCAATGTCAAGTATGAAGGTGATAATGAGCTGAAGGACGTCGGCAAACTAAGTACGTCAGAGACAGTGCCCCCACTGTTGTCAAGTGGAAATTGCTTAAAAGCAGGGACAGTCCAGGCCCTGTTACAACACAGGGCCAAGAACCTTTTGCACAAACCAGGTTGCTTACACTTGCCACGTGTGACCCGCGCATCTGTTGAACCATCTGTAGTTTAGCAGACAGGCAACAAAATTGCACAGAAAAAAAGAAACAGTCAAAGGCAAGTTATGCCTTTAGCAGAGATTATAAATACACGTATCCAGTAAATTTGCTATTTAGGCCTTTCAAATTTTGCTGTTGCCTGAAGGATTAATTTTATCTTAAGGATTGAGAGTTTCATTTGCACTTAATTTTTTTTTTATGGCCTTTACGGGCTGGCATGGTAGGTGGCCACCACAGCAATACAGATCTGCAGGTTTCAAAACTTATACTGAAAACCTCAAGTTGTTATGAACTAGCCAAAATGTACCTAAGAGTTTTCAACTTCTATAGGGTGTAAGAGACCAAAAGTCTGAAGAAAGAGTATTATACTTGCATTTTCCTGTTAATACTTCATTTGTTTAATTCAATTGCTCTTGGGGAGAAAAAAAAACCTACAAACCATTTCTACACAATGTGCTCTTTTTAGAACATGGAAGGGAAACTGCCTACCCTAGAAAATATACTGATCGATAGAAGTACACAGAGACAGATAGAAAAACCTATAAACCAGAGAGCTCTTTCTTATCTCACAGATAAAGAACACATTTTTTCAGATTACTTGGATATCTAGATATTTAGATGTCAAGATATTTAGATATTAAGAGGCAACAGAAGCATAATAGTTAACTACACTGAGAATTGTTCCTAATGTGCAAACCACAAAACTAGCACTATGAGGGTGAGAAAGGCCTCATGCTAAAGAACATTGGCTGGCCTCCATGTGTCTCATCCTATTTCTCCCATGAAATAGACCAACCACTTTGTTAATGAACAGTAATTAATTCCAGAAGGAATAGGAGAGCAGATTCCCATAATAATTTTTTTAAAAGGCAAGTCCTGTTTATGATCAGGCTGTGGATATCTCTCCATTAACAACTAGCCAGGTACAATAGGAAGTGGTTTACAGAACAAAACCATATGTGTTGAGAGTCTGGTATCTACACTAGACACAGCTAGTGAGAAATAACTTATGGGAAGTTATTTCCAACCAGTTCCAGTGTGGACTGCATGTCCATTAGTTGCTGGAGCATGTTAGGTCCTGGGTCACAGTTTAATCTGATTCAGGAGGTAATCTCATTTTTGTACTCTGACACTGTAAACCACCTTGAAAACCAATGCTACCCATGTGGGAATGACCAGGAGGTTCACTTCCAAAGCCTGCTCCTGGTCCAACCTAAAATGCTGATGGAGGCATATCCCAAAAACCTCACAGGACACAATTTTACTCCAATTCTCTTCAGGGACACGCATGGACAAGAGAAACTAACAGACAAGATACTACAAAGTGCTGACAGCACTAGCACTTGCTTCCTGCCAAATACATGCATCTGATACTATTTTACGATGTTCACATTCAAAGGGAATGCAAGTTCACAAAACCTTTTTAGGTCTTTGCTTCTAAGTGCTGAAATCCATGTCCATGCAGAGAAATAGCTTTCATGTGCTGCTCTGCCCTTCTTCATTCCTATTTTGACTCCGTGTTGTGTCCAGGATTTGTACTGGCCCTTTGCTAGGGAGAACTTCACTGACTGTCCATGAAGGGATTGTAGAATCTTTCTCCCCAGTCCTCTTTCTCCTCTCAAGCAAAACACAGATTACTCTTCCATTAGGCTTGGAACCTTGCATATCCATACTTTAATGTGTGCAGGAAATCCACTAGGGAAGATACTGCGTTGTGCTGACCTATATTTCATAAATGGTTTTACTTCTTCAAGGTAAAAATATTCAACCACAGTTCTATTTCATTGTATGGGATGGAGCTCAGATCCCTGAAGAGAAAAGCACTGAATTCCTTGGTTCAAAAGGTTTAATGTTAGAAATTTACAAGGTAGCGAATCTCTTAAGTGCAGAAGATCTTACAAAGGTAATTTCTTAACAGCTGCATAATAAATTCCACATACATTAATGATAAAATAGCCTTATTTACCATAGGTTGAGAAAAGTTGGTTTTTACCAAAACAGAGAGGGATTTTTCAGATGCAATGTATTTCTTTTACCTTTTATGTTAAAAAGTGCAATGGCAACAGATGAAACCATTCATCCAGCAGAAAGGCAGTAAGCATCTGTTAGGTCAAGTTAGCAAAAGACAGATAAAACATCTGACTGGGCTGCTGTCTTTTCTAATTACAAGACATGCAGTTAATGTTTGAGAGTAACTCCTATCCTAAGTAGTAATACTGAGGCCCATATTGACTTTGTTTATTTGTTGAATTTCTGTGGGTAAAAAAAGAGTCCAAACCAACCTATTCAGCAGTTTAGTTGAATTCTCTTGTTCTGTGTGTAGTTTTTGAAATGCAGGGTTGTTGTATTACTCAGAACTTAGACCTTGGTAACTATTAGCATTTTATTAACAACACTATATGTACATTTTTTACTGTAACCATATACATCTCTCAGAGGGGCATAAGCTGGGGACCATTCATAGCTCGTATTTGTTTTCCCCATGCAGCCCCACATGTGGTGAACAGCTGTAGAAGCTGTAAAATTGTCCTTAGACATTGCACATGCTGTTGAATATAATATACGTACACATTATGTATGAAGCAAGTCCTGAAGCAAAATAATGTACTGAATATTTCTATTTACTTATTCTGTAAATACTTGTCTTTGCTTAAATAAAGACAAATGTTTTCTTTTAAATTCTTTCAACAAAATAATAGCACTTAATTATTCAGAATTGCAGGTTTACCAGTTCTTACCACAAGCAAGCCTTTTAACCACGTCTGCTATGGCAAAGAATCAAATGCTGTCAAAACTGAAACTGCAAAGCAACTGTTACTATGGTATTGTGACCAGCCTCAGTGCAATAAAATACAGAAATGAAAATCGGAATTGTTACTTACATATACATTTTGCTCCAGGGTACTATAAGCAAAAATGAAAACAGCTGACAGTGAGTCACCCTTCTAGATAATAATAAATATTGCTAATATGAATCTGATGTGTTGAAGGGTGGGATGAAGCTCCAGAGACTAACACTCCCCTCGTTAATATTCTATACCAAATTGAAAGAAAGGTGGGGTGTTTTCCCCATCTCTAGTGAGAGCTTAGTTTTCTGAACACAGCTAAATCAATCCCCACAGAGCTATCTTATCTGCAAAGCTCATGAAAAATATCTGACAAGTAAATGGTTAGCATTTGGAATGGACCACACTGAGTGAAGTAACAGTTATTTCATAAGAGATTTCCCATGGTATATATTCCCAAACCCAACTATGAGGCCTTCACTCCCACACCCAGCACAAATGATAATATTTGAATCCTGTGCTATACTATTAATACACTTAGGGCCATTTTAAGCAGCAAAGTACACATAGCTAAGCACACTAAAAGGATAGCTTATTTCTTGGTTATTATTAAAAAAAAGGAGAGCAGACCTGTTTAAATGAGGAACACTTCTGTCTGCTCTCATTTTCCATCTGCCAACAAATACAAATACTACAGGTGGGACATATCACACACCAGAAAGGAAAGTGTTATACAAGCCCACTGTCAAATTAGATATATAAATGTGAGCAATCTTTTTTTTTAGTTTGCCCCTTTTTCTGCTTTCTCATAATCCTTGTAACATGCTCAAAAGAATAAGCATTATTCTGAAAATTATTATTATTATTTCAAAATTATTTACAATTTTTATTGTATTTTGATCAACTATATACTGCAGAAATTTGGTATCACTTTCATTTTAAAATTAGCATGTATGAGAAGAGAAGCAATTGCCCATACAAATTGTCCACAAGTCTTTCACACTTATCTACTATGTGTTTTCTGCCCACACTAAATCTGGTCAGATTAAACTTAAATATTTTTCTTTGATTTGTTAAAAAAAAAGAAAACATGAATTTAATCTTATTTGTGGATCTGAAAAATGAGTTTACATTAGCTTGACAGCTAATTTGAGGAATTTTACAAAACATTTTCATTATAATATTTAATTACTCTCTTTTTCCTTGAAATAAAAATCCCCAAAAAACCAAAACACCCAACTTTTACAAAGTGGTTTTACTTTACTACTTTTGGTATTACCTTATGTTTGTTCTTCATGCCAGAACAGCACATGGATTATTGTGGTGCTCTGATTTAGGGTATCATCTTACCTGTCTGTGCCAGTGAAGCTCTTCGGTAACTTTACCCATAATGTGTACCTTCATGAAGCCCCAGTTCAACCATTGCTGATGTTTGTACCAATCAATTAATAAGCTGTTCCCCTCAGAGTTAATGAAATTGCTGGAGCATGTAAATTTTCTTGCCAAGAACCGTGATGAGATCATCTGCCTGGAGAGATGCAAGCTGGAACCCCTCACTATTTCGGTTTGCATGAATTCAGGTCTCCTAGTGGTACTGGGAAACAAACACTAGCCAAAGACTAAGATTCAAACAAAGATGAGACTCAGGCCAGAATAAGCAAAGAAAAAAATACATACTATGTTGTAGGGTGCTGCCTTTTCTTCCTTGTGGGATACTGCATAACTCAGCTGAGGTTCTGATAGCTCTGCTTATTGGGAAAATTCACACATTGACACCAGTGCTTGAATCAGGCCACTTCACATTAAAGAGCCTGTGACTTCTAGCACTTAGGCATATGTTCACCAGACAATATGCTCTACCAACAGTTAGGCCCTTTTATTTCTGTTATCACAGTAATTGTCATGTAGCTAAACAAGACTGGACTTCTACTGTAAGGATTATCGATGTACCTACTATAAGAGATTCAGAACCAGTTTCTTCACACATACAGAGAATGGCTTTTCTTCCAGCAGAGATCTGGGAGAAGGGTAGGGGAGGAGTTGGAGAGATCCTTCAACCAGGAATGTAACTTCCAATAATCACTTACAGATGTCAGAGTTATGTTCTAGGATCTTCCTATGTGTCCAAAACTCGTATTTGTAACATATGCAGAATGAAAGCCCTTTGCATAAGATTGTAAATAAGCTTCTCAACTGAACTAGTTGTGGCTCAGCCAACTTCAGCCCTTGGGACAGGGAGGTGCAAAGAGGGTAAAAGAGGCCTAATTTAGTAGCAACACGCTCAGGTTTTCTTATAATTTTTCCATTACATTAGAGATGGGATGTCTTTAGCATTTAGATTCCAAATCACCACAAAACTATTGGAAATGCCAGTGATAAAGCAAGTAAAACCACATGCAGCATTACAGGAGAGAGATTTGAATTCAGACACGGAACAGTAATGAGAAAAAATGAAGTTTTCACTCAGAATGTATGAAATTCTCTGCTAAAAAGAGAATGAAAAAGCATCCAAGTTGGGTAGCGTATATATGTTGAGGAGAGTTTAAGCGTATGCAGTTTTCACAGTAAAGTGTAACATATAATTAATCATATTTCAGCAGTACATGTTAGAATGTTGAATACTTCATTTACTGGAAAGCACTTCCAAGGTTTAAATTTCAGATAGTCTGATTCAAAGTTAGCTGTTTCTTAGAAATTATTTGTATAAATTAAACTAACAGTTGATCTTCATGCTGGTTCTTAATTATCAGACAAAACTCTTAACAATGTGTCTTTCATGTAAAACCAGGGGCACACTGGAGCTGACGTATTTCCTTTACACATGAAAATAAATTGTTTATAGTGTCTGTCATCACATGTACTTCAGGATCAGAGACAATTTGACTGCATCAATTAGATTTTCATTAGGATGCCAATCAGCATTTTTTTCCAGCAAAAAGACACCAAAGTGTGTGCAGAAGCATCAGCTGTGTCTGGCACCCAGGTTTGCTGAAAGGTAAGCAAATCAGGAAAGAAAAGCACACCTGGAGTCACCTAGATCCCTGTGTTGGAGGTCAGTAGAAGATGGCCCAATACTTCCTTCCCCCAGCCCTAAGCAGCCAGAAGGGCACCTGGCAGTGCCCTGTCCCTGCAGAGGGATAAAGACTTCCTGACAGGAGCAGTAGGAGCTCCAGCTCCTCACCAGCGCCATGCAGCACTGCTGTACCTGACCAACTTGAGCTACACTGATGGCCCCAACACTGAAGTAGCAGGTTTTAACCCTTGGTGCTTCTACAAGCTAGTGAAGTATAGGAGGTTGAGGTGGACTTTTCTTACACCCTACGACCTAGGAAACACATGCAGATTCCCCCTAAAGCTAATAGGTGTTGGGGCACTGTGAGGACAGCATTCAACATCAAGGGGAATTACTGCCATCAGAATGCATTGTTGTGCTGGATCAGGCCCATGGTTCAACTGGTGCACAGCTTTGCCCTTGGCCACAGCTGCTTCATAAAACTTCAAGGTGTTTTGCAAGAGGTAGTTAGGTCACACCTGCCTCAGGTAAAGACTCTTCTAGACCTGATAAGTCAGTGCAGTAAGCGTTTATCTCTTCTCTAAATTACTTAGTTCTTTACTTAACAGTATGTCAAATCTCTGTAAGGATGGATTTTAGTTTTATTTTGTTGGGTCTTATTAGTGGTCAGCTCTTTTTCTAAATCCCAATAAACTCTAGATATCAAACCATATGTTGAAATAATAATTTCCCCAAGGACAACATGCATTGCATGAAAAAACTTCCTTTAAATTTTGCAGGCAAAACATTTCAGTTCCATGACTATCTTATTCACTGTGTTTTGTAAGAAAAAGCGAACAGCCATTCCTTCTCTAACTTAGCAACATTTGCTATTACTTTTTAAAACCAGATGAGTTATGGCACATCTTATTTATCTAAGGTATATAATTATCTTATTTGAAGTTTTCCACCTCTCTCAATTTGAAAGCTTTTCTGCATTTTTCTAATTTCTTTTGACCAAATTAATCTTGATGTAGCCTGCTGTAATTTGGGGCGAGAAAGACATTGCAGCAGCAGGAGTCTTAGGAACATCTGCGACACATACTCTGTCTTTTACTGTCTTGCTACTCTGTTACATTCACAGTGCACAATGATGAAATGCAGGAAAAGGCCCTTGCGTGAGTGCACACAGGGAATTGAGGATGCCTTGCAAGAAGCAGCACTGGGCTTTCTGTATTCATAGATGTCAAATAGACAAATAACATCTCTATAATTTTACTTAGAGGCAAAAAACTTTGCCCAGCAATAACGGAAGACAGTTTCTCTCTGTATTAACAAGAAGTAGCAATGCAGAAAAGTGAAATGTTTCCAGCACTGAGGTTAATCATTTTAGGACATGTCCAATAGCCCTTGTTGGAAACCTTGTACAAATGCGGACTGGCATTTCAGGAACACTGAAAGAATTGAAAGCTATTTCAAATAAATGGAAAAGTAAATGGCACATTAAAATATTTACAGAATATGTATTCAAAAGAACTTCAGCAACACAATTCAATTTAGGTTTCCTAAGAGCCTCAAAAAAAAAAGGTATTGAATAGGCCTTTATTCATATTTCATGAACTATCAGAATTATTTATGTTCCTACAAAATTTTGCAGAAAGCTACAGCTAACTAAGCACCACCTGAGAAATTTACATGTTCTCTGTAAAATCATACAAGACAAGACAAGATTGCTTGAGGTGGTAAATTGTACTTTTGTCCTCAGATCCTCACTACAGGACAATAATACCTGAACACAAGCAGATTTTGCACAGAGAAACCAGTCTGAGATTCCTACACTGTTTCATTTGTTTGGCAACAAACAACGAGCAGGTGCTTATTCTGCAAGAATAAGCTGTCACAACCCTCATATTCACAAACTGCTGCAGCTGTAAGGAAGCTCCATCACAGCTCTGGTTATCGCATCCATCAGCACTTCACACTTCTCAAAATTTACCATTAATGCATGTAGTACAAAGTGTTCATAGAATATTTTAAGCATCTTGTAAGACTCCACTTCAGCTCCTCAATCTAGCTATTCAACTACATATAAATAAATTTGTTAAAAAATATTACTGTAATTTACAATTATGCAGCTGTAAAATTAGTGAGATGCAATATGAAACAGTAAATCAGATTTTTCACTTGTTCGTATTTTCCTAGATCATAAATTCTAATAAAGTGAAAGAGAGAACAAGATAGAAACCTCAATTACTATTAGCAATAAAAATACTTATATTAAAAAAATTCTGTAATCACATAACCATTATACATATGGATCTATCCATGTATTTTTCCTTCATTCTAAGCAGTAAAATGTCTCAGTTATGTTAAGATTATGCAAATAGAAAGGAAGAGTATTTGCCATAATACAGAAGTAACTGCTGTCTCTGTTCTGTGGCAGCCATAGAAAAATCTCTGTGAAAGTGCAAACAAATGAAAAAAATTCTACTTCCTTTCCAACAATTTTCCAACAATTATGTTGCAACTGCAATTCAACAAAATATGTTTTCAAAGGGAAGCAATTAATTTATTATTCTACTCTAAACCTACTTGCACTGCCAGCCTGAGACTTTAACTTGACAGAAACTGATACTTCTATCTCTGATTAACTGTTCATTTTAGATATAATTCTAAAATAAGTTTTATATTACTAAACTGACCTTCTTTTCCATTCCAGTAGTCCTCCTATCAGAAGAAACAGAACAGCAGGACCTGAAATAACGTAAGGTGTCTGGTTAATTAAAAAAGGTTTCATAAAGCAAATTTTACCATGTTTAATCTACCTGGGAGTTATTTCTTCTTTAGTGAAGAGAAAGATATAGTTCATAATTATTCCTTTTTAATTCTTGATTAGTGAAGTCAAGAGCTGTGGTGCCTCATGAGAGCTGTAAGAAATCCTAGATTTGATCCAGCTCTTATTAACTTTAACAAAAGCTCCAGTTTTCCCTTGATATCTCCACTGTACTACAGGCAAACAATCCTTTTAATTTCTTTTCTTCTACCCTTTCACAGATAATAAATTTGTTTATAAGGAAGTAAAAAACTATTTTCTGCTTAATATAGGAATATATTCTCGGTCATTTTTTGAGATCATTGATTTTAATGATTAAGTTGATTAATTGGATTAATCAAATACTTGAATAAATACAGAGCACTTACACCTTCCACAGAATTACAGGGGTCTAGATCTATTTTAGGACTAAATTCTTAACACATAACATTTTTTTACAATACAGCTATAATTTCATCTGGCACTTACACAGCACAAGAACAGAAATGGATGATATACAAAGTATCTGGATGCATTTTTTCCTCCAGTATGGACATTGTACACATTGTATTCACAAGAATACATGCACAAAGTACATTGGGATTTGTCCCCTGCATGCAATTTTTACAAATAGAGAATGCTGAAAGGTCACACGGTTAATGAGTCGACTAATTTCTCTGCATTTAGAACATTCCAGTGCTGGATGGATACCACAGTGGATTTATGTTTGTAAGAATCACCTGGTATTCTTATAAGGTATAGGAAGAAACAAAAATAAGTTGCACAGTTTTTGTTACTTGGAGGCAGAAAAGCTGTCCAGAACAATTTGCTCTTAATGGCTGTTTTAGCTCGAAAGAGGCCCTGAAGTGAAGAATAAACAAACTGTCACAGGAACAGAGAGTAAGTCTCTTAAGATCAGGGTTAAGGTTCATTGGTACAATTGCTGTGGGCAAAACATTACTGCATCTTGGATTAATCCTGGCATGTAAATACAAAGGTACAGCACTAATGTACATATAATGCCTTTTCTTTAACCCCTGCACATGCAATACAGCCAAATGCATAATGCAAAACACAGCATCTTGTGAAAATGAAATGGGAATTCTAAATATGTTTAAACAGAGGTTTAGAAGTTCAGAAAGCTAGATAATAATAAACAAAAGTTAGATAAACAGGCTCTGCTGTCAGTCTTACACAAGTTGTATTACCCTTGTTTAAGCTAAAACAGACTCCAGCCAGCCATTTATCTCAAAAAAACCAGTTTTCCCATCTTCTACTTGCCCTCAGCTTTTTCTCCCCCTAAAAAGCCTCAACATTTTTTTTGTTTTAAAGAATTATTTTAACATACTTTGAGCCTCCCATGAAGAAAACCAAATATGCATAGTGCAGTTTCATGCTGGAGGGGTAAGTCCTCCACATAATTATTTAAGTATTACTGTATTATTGAAAAATCTCTCCGTTTTGCCTTAGTAAAAAGAAAGGTTGTGCCAAAATCCCCTTCTCTTCTGTCTTATTATTTGTTCTCACTGAGTACCAGAGTCCTGAATCCTGCCACCTCTCACTCCCAGAAACATGCCCCTCCGTACAGTCCCCTGCCCATTCCAGCTAAAGTCATTTTAGCCCTTGAAGCTGGGTCAGAAGCACTCAGGATGCATTCTCCACCTGAGTGGCCTGTTCTCCTTTGTCACCTTCAAAGTTCAAAGCCCCTGTAGAAATTGTTCAGGCAGTGGCCAAGAACATGCAGAAATTGGGACTGTCCTAGCTGCAGGAGTGGGATGCAGCAAGTACCTCTCTCTCATTTCCTACCATGTAAGGTTCCTTATTCCTTTCTACAGACTGTAGCTTTAATTATCACAACACCTCAACTGCTGAAAAAGGCACATATCACCACACTGATACAGTGATAAACATTTCCCATGAGGACTGTTAATATTGCAAGAACAGAGCTGTGAATCCACACTGTTTATCCTTCCTCATTTATTTGCAGAGCATGGCTAAGAGGATGTAGGAGGAGACGTCATTCTGATTGCAAGCATCTGCGTCCCAGTGCAGCATTGCATCATCCTTCCTCCTCCCTAATAAATAATGCTGGTCAGCATTACCTATTAGAGCAAGAGCAGTGACAGGCTATCAGATTTCTGGACTGGGCAAGCTCCTAAGGACTGGGCTGGTCACTTACTAAGCCTCTCCACTTGCTGATACACTGCTCCCTTCACAGGCTCCTTGGCACAGAGAGGTGGAATATTCCCACTGGCCTCAAATATTAGTTCTTTTTTCCATTATGATATTTTAGCAACCGTTGTACTCTCCAGGACTTCTCTGGCCTTAAACAAAGTTAGAACCAGCAGTGGTAATAGAGGAAGGCCAAGTTCTAACATTATTAAACTGTCCTTAACATAATGTGCCTGTAGACGCTAATAGCAAGAGCTGCTGCTGACATGCACAAAGCGGGGAGTGTTTAACAATGGAGAAAAGTCAAGCAGGCCTTGGATGAATTTCCCACAGAAGTGGATGCAGAATACACAGGTAGAAACAGCAGGGTAAGTTCCTTGCGCAAGGATAGAACTTAGGAGCAGGACCTCGTGCTTGTGAAATCAGTCACTAGCCTGGGGATGAAAGCTTGTACACAGTTTCATAGTGGCTTTTCTACCAGCTTCAATTCCAGTGCCACTGCTCTGAAGCACCAGCATCCATATGCTCAGCTTCAAGCCACTTCACACAAGCAGTTATAAGAACTGCTCAAGTCTGGGAATGCAGAGTTCTTCAGACATCCATTACCAGTGGGACTGACTTTCATTAATATAATTATTAGGGGGATCACATAATTTCACTATATCTCTTTTAAATGTTTTGAGCACATAAAGGTACAGATATTTTCAAATCACATTTCACTAGAGTTATTTTCTCTGTATGTGAACAAGTACCTAGTAGGCTTAAAATGGTTGGCTTTGAATAGTTAATGATTTGGTTCATTATTAAAATACACTGCTATATGGGTTCTGCACATGCAGAAGAACCAAGGAATGAGTTATTAAGCTTTAAAAAACTTGCAAAAATGTCACAATCATCTAAAATCCAAAGCCATATTAAGTGTGTAAAACATATGGTCACTTAACACCTAGAAACCTCTCTAAACCTATAAATCCATAAAGCCTGCAACAAATTACCTGATGGTTGTATAGTTAAATCTAATTAAAAATTTATTTAAACTGCTCAAGCCATTATAGCTCCCCTCACAAACTCACTTTCTATGCCCCTTGGAGGTAGGTATGCAGGGTGTATCTTAATTCCCCACCTGTCTTGAGCCAGCCCCAGGAACAACGGGACTTTCTGGTTGCCCATATCAGCTCCCAAAACAAGCAGGCTCCTGAAAATGCAGCATATAAAAATACTTCTGGGTCTACAGTGCAGGGTTTGTTAGTTCAGTCTAATTGAGGGCCCTGAGAACACTGGTACCCAAATGGATTTTTGTCACCAGCATCAACCCTTCATGCAGTTCAACAAAATCACCCTCTTGCCACTGTCAAACATTTAGAGCCAGTTCTACTGTCCCTGGCACTCTGATGTTAAAAAAGTTCCATTTGTTGAGCAATGGAAATAGTGAGGAACCACCCCTCCTCCAAAAAAAAAAAAAAAGTAATGACACATAGTAAGGAGCAAGGTCACTAGAAAAAAGTTTTTAAACAAACAGGCAGCTAATCTCCTAAAGACACTGAAACTGTGCAACTTGACTTTTCTGAATTTATTGTATCGACATCCACAACTGTGCATTGACTTAGGCTGCAGTCTGCAAAAATAAGGAATAATGTTTTCTTGGAATTCATGTATCAATTTTCTCTTTTTCAAGGACCAAGTGGGAGTAGATATGCCATCTATGAGACACTTAGCAGTTCAAAACCCTAATCTCTGAAAATAATGTAAAAATTCTTATCTTCATTAATTTTGAGGAGATGTATCATTAATCACTTAACAGATTCCATGGTCCTAGTACAAAGAACTGAACTGCCAAGACAAATTTTAATTTTAATGTATACATGTATTTTTAAATTTCGGTTTGTAATCTACAGAAGATAATCAGCCTGTGATAGCTGCCCACTGGTAGCAGCAGGTTAGTGACAGAGAGCAGCAGGAGCTGACTGCTCCACCAGGCTGAGTAAGCACAAAGCCAGTGGTGACAGTGGCCTCACCAGCAAGGTCCCCATCCCGAAGTCTCCAGGCAAGGTGAGAAGAGCAGGTCTGCCAACAGTAACCATGGTCAGCTGATAGTCCAGTGATTGCCAGAGAAGACTGAGAAGATTGACATCAGGATGTAAAAGTGGGCTAAAGTCACTGCCTCACGGGGCACAGCAAGCTTTCCCATACCACAGACCAACTCAGCACAGCTCCGCGCCTGAGGCACTAAAATCTCTGGGGCAGGACTCCAGAGTCCTCAGGAGAAATAGCTACAGCAGTACAGAAAGTGTGGGAATACACTAATAGCATGCTTCTATCCCTGAAGAAGAAATTTCTGAAGGTGAGACTGACTGCCCCATACATGCTTGCTAACAAAACACAGGAACACGCTGAAGCATGACCATGTCCCAGGAACATGTCATCAGCCTTTCTGTCTGCCTGGAGAGCAGAGGCCAAAAAGCAAGCAAAGGCAGTGCTACAGTACCTGTCTGCACAGTGTATACAGAAATCCAACTCTTCCTGTTCCAGCAGGTGGTCGTATGGACAGTGCCGTGTCACTGTAAAGACCAGCGGTCAAAGGTTGGCCTCTCAAATGCTGTTCCAGCAACACATACAAACTACAACCATAAACATATACAAACTACTCCTATAGTTCTAAAAAAAGGGGAGAAAAATCCCAACAACAAGCATATCCCTCCCTCACATTGTCTCACAGGGATAACCAGTTCAGTGGGGCAGAGACTGCTCCAAATGCTCCAGTAATTCTGTTTCTGGAAGTGTAGAGGTTGCCACAAATTACTACCACCCTCTGCAACACGGTGCTTCCTTTCCCCTGGCCAGCCTTTCCCCTGGCTCTTCATCTTAATCTAGAATCAGAGTCAACTTGGAATCAGAGTCTGATCTTGAAAAATTTTTCCTTAAAGCTTAATAACTGACAGCCTGACTTTGTTTTTCAATCTCAGTGAATTCAGTCTGAATTCTCTCTTTACAAATGTCACCAAGTGTGCAAATGTCACACTGGTCATATGTTCAATATCTGAATAGTGACATCATGGTTTCTGATGTTCTGAACAAGCAATCTGGTATTAACAGTTAAGGCCAAAGTCACAGGACCAGAGATTCTAATTACCTTGAAAAAAAGCAGAATAAACTTTCAGCGGTTCTGAGCTGACATCTACTGGCAGAAAACTGCAACAGTGTAGGGCACTGGACATAATCAGGAAACACAGAGAAGTATTTTGTCAAGGATCTCCAACTGGTACCTAGTGAATGATCTGGGATTTGAAAGGATAAGAGCTCATAAAAGTATAAATTGATGCAATTCTGCTGCAAGGGTATAATCCCTCACAGAGAAATCAGGCACATACCTAGGGGATGTAACTAGTCAATCATCACCTCAAGTTTTGCATTTCAAGCATAATTTTTGAGCCAATTTTATTCATGGAAACAACTGGGCTGAAATTCATTTTAGTCAGATCTGCTTTGGGTTAGCTTAGATCATGAAGGGTATGAACACATAATAGTTTTCAACTGTGTTAAAGCTGTTCCAAAAGTTCTTAGGTTTCAGCTGAGGCACAGTAATTAATAAAATGTACATTATCCTAGCTAGCTGTAATATAGAGCCACCTCAGCTTGCACAAAGACGCCATGGAAGAGGATTTAAAAATTCAAATTATGCCCAGAAAAAGATTGTTTTCTCAGGGACTCAAACAACTGTAAGAACATTACTTCAATAAATTCATGTCAGTAAGCAGATAAGTCTGTGGATGGATCTTTTCCACCCTCAGTTTCTCATACAGCACTAGGAAGAGATTGACAGCATGGGGAGCACCAAAGCCTTTCAATACACATGGGAGGGCCACTCACATTCTCTGGATTCAATCATATGACAGCAGCATGGCCACACCATAACTGCGTAACAGAAATTAGATTCCTAATTTTATCAGGTACTGTTGCTTTAGGAACAGGTAGGATTTTATCAGGTACTATTGCTTTAGGAAAACATTAGAGGACTTTCTAGAAAAGAACATCTAATTTCCTGATATATTTATAAAGGGCATTGCATGAAGGAAAATAAGGTGAAATGCATACTTAGTAAACTGTTTTGTTTCTGGTTTTGCACCCTAGTTAGTTCTAATAACCACAAATTAGTGTTGATATTGAGTATCAACATCCTGGGGAGTACAAAAATATACTGAACAAGCCAGTCATTTTCCCTTGGTGAGCTATTTAAATCTTGGGTTGTGAAAAGCATGCTGAGAATTTCATCCTGCTAATTTTACACAAAATGAAAAGAGTTCCCTTTTCCGTATCAGAGGAGTTTGAAAATTTTTTTCTATTTGCGCTGTAAGATGGCCAAAGGTCATGGGACGGGACAAAGAACTGACGTGTACTTGAGAGAATAATGCATTAAAGTCCTATACAGAGAAGCCTAGTAACTGAGGGCTTCTTTTCCTGCTCAATTTACAGAGGAATTAATGTTTTCACAGGATACTTCCCTTTCAAAGCAGAGCAGCCCCCACATCCACATCCATGTATAATCTCTGAAAGCAAAGAAAAAAGCTGGCCATCAAAAATGAAGGCCTCACCAGAGTGAAATTATTTTGAGGAGGTAATTAATAAGGAACTATGGGAAAAGAAAAAACTTAGAAGACCCAAGGAGCAAGCAGATACCTCTTACCAATCCAGTGAAGAACAAGGCCAGGCAGGAGCAGAGCAGGTGGAGGCACATGTTTGTTTCAGGTGAGAAGCTGAAGTGGCAGAAGGCAGAGCAAGGAAGAGGAGGCTGCTTATCTGCAGGCTGGTGGAGGCTGGGACAGACACAGCAGCGGTACAGGAAGCATCTCACTGGCTGAATGTCAGAAATTATTTACTCAATTGCAATGAAAAAGTTTAGAAATTAATTTTCAAAGAGAGAAATAGGTAGCTGCAAGCTCAATCAGGTGATGATGTAATATACTCCAGTCAGGGTATTCTGCAATAGCCCCTTGGTTGGACACTAGCTGAAGGCTGAGTGAATGAAGTGTGAGATTCTCTAGGTGTGAGAAAGCAAGCAGGAATAGTGCAGCTTCCTAGGATGCATGAATTTTTTCACTGTCATTTTCTGTATGTCCCTGTACAACTTTCATGGGTACTCTGCCACAGAGTCTCAGATGAACAAAGTTATAAATATCTAGGGAAATGATACAGTGAGTTAGACAAACAGCATAAGGAAATGACACTTCGCATTTACCCTGATGAAAACCTAAGGCAACTCTGTTGAAGTTAGTAGATTTATTCCAAATTCAGGGTGCTATCCAAGAGCCATAGTTGGCCTAGAAATAAAGAAGTAGTCATTTACCTCAATTTCTATGTGTTACTGTGATACAAAGCTGACTCCTGTAATCACATTTTATTTGTGGGGAGCTTCAGTTCCCATTACTCTGTTTCCAGTGGCTTTTTAAGTATTTGTCACTTGCATAGTTACAGATCCTGTCACACAGCGTTCACTAGGTGAACTGGTGCTTTAAATGCTCTCACTAATTTTAACATGCTGTAAGTGAATACTTTTGGGAAATACAATTCAACTTTTTAAAATTAAAATAAATCAAAGTCTTCAATCACAAGGTTTCAATTTTGTTTATGTTTCATGAGTTGTGAGGGTGATGCAGCAGTCTCAAAGCAACAGTCTCAAAGTCACCAGGACATCTTGGTGAAAAAAATTAAATTTATAAAAAAAGCATGCAGATTAATTACTTTCATGATAAGAATTCAAGCAGGTTTTGATCCCAAGGTGGGGCATACACTTGAATGGAAAAACAAATTAAATACAAATCTGATTTTGCAGATCTGCATTTTACTGAAGCATGCTGAGGATGAAGCTATTTAGGTGTACTGAGAAAAACAAATGCTTAGTCAGTAGCCAAAATTCAAAGTAAGCTGACTAAATTCCAAGTCTTTGTAGTTTTAATAACAACAAATAAAATTTATTATGAAACAACCTGGTCCTCATTTTTCTACTACTGTGCATTTACTAAATAGATCTGGGTTTTAATTTAAACAATGAATCTGAGGGGTAAAGGATAATATGCATACTGTACCAGTCTTAACCAGACATACTATTTATGCACTCTCCTTATGCCATAACCCAGTGTGACCCAGGATAATTGATAAAACATAAGCATTCCCATCATGTTAAATTTAACACTTAGAAGTTAAGAAAATCAACCCAAATTTATCTAAGTATTCCCATTCTTGCATCCCTCGACCCTGTCTTATTGACTACCAAGAGAGGAGGTCTGGCACAAATAAGCATCTGGTGTGCTTTAGCCCTTAGCAGCTGTTCCTATTTTGTGTTGATAACTTCCCAATGAGAACCACTGATAGGGTAGCTTTTAGTTACGGTTGCAGGTGTTTGACTGAGTTACCCCTAGAGAATAAAATGAGGGTGTGAGGAGATTATAAAGACTACCCTGTCTGCCTTCCAAAGCTCTCATCTTCCTTATCTTTTAGAAGGGGAGGAAGTGAGTTGTGGCTTTCTCTAAAAATAAGGTAAAAAAGATGACTGGTCTGCTTTGTGTGTGGAAGTTTAGTTTTGAATTGCCCAAGAGTGGTTGGTGTTGGTTATGGTAATAGCTGCAAGTCAGTGTTTTCTCAACACCTTATATTTATATGGACTGTGTTTAAAAATAAGGTTTGTTTGATGTATCCCAAGAGAGGTCCTAAAAACATAGAAATGCTGTTTTCTGGGGACAGTTGTCCTTTTGAAAGAAGAGATTGTGCTACATGCACTAAGAAGGCTGTACTCTGTTCTGTGTAGTCTTAATATATTTACCTAAGGTAAATAATAATTAATATATTTACCTAAGGGAGGTTCCAGTATTATTTATGAATCTTCAGTGTGATTATTGGCAGTCACCTAAACAAAACTTGTTAAAAAGGCTTTGAAGAATGAAATGTTCTTAGTGTGTAGAATCTGGTAGACTGTCTGCCTTTGTGCTGTATGTGATATGTTAATGTTTCTCCAAGCTGCTATCCTTGACCAGTATATGATGTATACAAGTTTTATGCTGGTAGCTGTAATAATGAGCTAAAACAAGAGGAAATAGCTGTCTTTTCAGCAGGCTCTGTAATGCATGCTTTTAGAGAGCGCTCATGATAGCAAATAATTTCTTCTTACCAAAAAAAAAAAAAGGGGAAGAAATTTGATTCTCAAAAAATGTGATATCTTGCCAAAAGCCTTGACTTCTCTAGCAATGTAATTCATGTAAGCTATTTGCTTTTTACTCTAAAGCTAAAAACACATCTCTATCAGGTTAGCTAAAAACTTCAAACTGGGTCTTAAGAAAACACTCAAGGCTTATCTTTTTAAGACTACTTGACTTTTGGGACCTGATTCAGCAGCTCAAGGACACACGGGGCTGGGAAGGGGTGGTTTGAAAAATATCAAACAACTTAACTGGTTGGAATCTTATCACATTTTTGCTTCAGTATGGAAACATAAGTTTTATTTTAAGATATGGAAGAGTCTTATGTGACTGGGGAGATGGAGAGGGAGGTAGTAAAGAAGGGATTGACCAAAACACAGACTTTTATCTGTCTTTAGAAGATGCAGTCTCAGCTCTCTTGTTATCATGGAAGCTAGTTTCCACAGCATAAATTAAGGTTTTAAAAGCTAAGCATCTAGGCCTAAGACACTGTTATGTAAACAAAACTTCCATCTCTTGGTTTCCTTGGCACTCTTGATGCCAGGTTTGAGCTTTTTTTCTAAATTCTGCTGTACTGATTTACAAAATGTTCAAGAAATTAAGTGTTATATTATGTTATTATTTAATTATTAAGTGCTGTTATTTATCTGCTTGTTGCTATAAGGTTTTTTGCTAAGTTCAAACTGTACTCTTTTGCTCCTGCCTTCCATTTCTAGCCTCAGAGCTTCAGATGGGGAAGGTGAACAGCTTGCACTTGATATCATCTAGTGTGGGTTCTTTTGGCAGGAAGAAGCAGGAAAAAATGATAGTGTGTCCTAGTAGTTGAAAATAGTGTATGATGGACTTGGCTGGGTTGTGAGGTACTTGAAACTACCTCAGAACTCTTCTTCTACTGCTGGCCAGTTTATAGGACAGGCAGATCCTGTGTGTGTCTGGATTTTTCCCTTCTGAGACAGGTACTTTGGTGAAAGGATTTGCATTTAGCTAATGATGTGTGGTGGTGCAAATAGTATTCACTCTTGTTAGCTAAGGTGTAGGCTTCAGGAGCTCAGAAGAGTTATGCTTTGAATGCTGAAATAAACAAATGAAAATACGTGTGATCAGCAATATCTGATGGGATGCTACAGTTGTGGTAAGAGTGGGCCATATGCACTGTTCAAGTAGTCTGCTTATAATAGTAGCTATCTACCTTATTATGACCTTTTTTGCACCTCATGAAATACTTCATTCTGTTAAGAAAAGTAGGCTATCAGATTTTTTTGGGGACAAAGCTAGCATGCATTCCTAGACTCTAGAAATGGGGCGCAACACATCTAAAAATGCACTTTAAAATAACTGTCTTACTTAAAATATGGAGGTATGCCTGGAGTTACAGTATTGACATTCTACTAACAAAAGTGAATGTGTAAACAGCATTAAATCTAGATATCTTCACTGAATATTTCTGGTTTGTTCCCTTCAGGTTAAATGCATAAAGATCTTTGAACAAGTGGATATACATACTCGCTAAAGATGTCTGTTCAAAGCCAACATCGTTCCATTATTATTAATCCTCCTCCACCAGAATACATAAATAACAAAAATAGCGGATGTCAAACAAACCAACTTCAGTACTTACAGAGGGTGGTCATGAGAGCCATGTGGAGACACAACTTTTCCTGGCCGTTTCACCAACCTGTAGATGCAGCAGCACTAAATCTTCCTGTAAGAACCATTTTGGAATTGGAGTATTAATATGTAAATCATGTCAATTAATGTTAAACAGGGTTTTTTTTGATGCAACAGATTATGGAAAATTATTTTTGCTATTGAACTGCTGCCATAAATCCAAGTCTATGAGAAAACTGTTTTCTTTCTAGAGAAATGCTGCCTTTTTGCTCATTTTTCTGATCTAGTAAATCAGTATTTCTAAGGGATGATAATAATAACATTTAAACAGGCTTCTTACAGTTTCTGTATATTGGTGTTCAGTCTTGTCTTCTGGTTTAGACGTATTTATTAACACTGCATATGATGAGTACTTTCTTTTGCCTTTGAGTTTTTTAACATTAGGCAGCCTTAATGTCAAATACTTTATGATGGAAAATCAGATCTGATTGACCCTGAAATAAACAGGCAAATCTGGAACCAATTTGTAGCAGAGAAGTCATTAGACCTATAGTATTTGTCAATTTCAAATCATTATGCTCTGAAGTTTCTAGAGGAAATAAATGTCCCTACAAAAATAGGGAAATAAAAAGAGATATGGTTCTCATCATGCCACGGTGGAAGAACCTCCTTCCATGAAATAGAAGATATGATGCTTAAATTCTTTTTCTGTACTGCAGTGTGTTTGTGTTATTTATGCTATAACTTAATCATGACGAAGTGCACAACTATGTCTTGTGACACGTAGTTTTAATTCAGGTATTTTTTGACTCCAGTTAGGGATGTTTTTCAGTCAAATGAAAACATAGGTTATTGGCACAATGGTATTTCAAATTACGTGGAAGATACTGCTCTTGGTAGATAAGTAGAAAGGTGTTAAATAAAATCATTATATGTTCCCTTGGATTATTTTCTTTTTTTCCCCTCCATCATCTTAAGCATTGAAATTTATTTCTCACAGATTTTCAAGATTAATTCTGCAAACTCACTGGTTCTGTTTAGAGCAGACAAAAGTATTAATGTGTGACTGTTTCTTGTGACAAACCCATTTGGTCAGTTTGCACAACAGCACAGTCAAAGTGACTATCTCTGTGTCTTTTCTTACCTTTTTTCCTTCTTGGAAGTAGCTGTCAGTTAAGGTTAATATTAAGGGGTATTCCATCTGAGTTGTGGCAACAATTGCAGCTGGCTTCAGGCCAGTTCTCCCTCTCTGGATTTCTAAGGCAGCCTCTTCACTTCTAAGAGAATGTACTAGTTCAACCATGGCACAGTAACAACCAAACATCTGGCTCCATGGCAAGAACAACAAAAGTCCTTTTTTACCTTATTTGCCCCCTTTGTATTCTTCCTCCAAACGTTAGAAGATGCAGAATGGACAATACTTAATTATTAATTGCATTTTTGTTTTGCTAAATTAAATAGCCTGCACTCTGGTGTATTTAGCTTTTCTCTTTCAGCAAAACAGATTGTTAGGATAGCTTTAGAACACTCTAAAAGTAGTAGTTACTTTATACAATTACAATGTATATGTGAATTTAGTGGTGATATTTCCATTCCAATTTCTTAAATGCACCATCAGGGAAAAAGCCTCACAAGGTTTTAGCTATGCTACTTAATAATTATGACATTTCCCATTCCAGCTGCCTTTCAGTGATATTGCCACATCTTCACTAGACCAACNTGCCACATCTTCACTAGACCAACCCTAAGAGGAGAGTTAATTTAGCCTAGTATAAAGTATTTGGCAGCAATTTTGAAAACTTGGCAGCTTCTTTTTCTTAGTGACTGAGACTTTGTTGAAGTTTGGCTTCTTTCTTCTCTGTTCGGTAAAATGGAGTGCTACTTTGTGTAACAAAAATAGAGATAACAAATGAAAAGTGCACAAACTTTTAATAAGTACTACTACCAGTACAGCTCTGGAGCCTATTGAAATAAATATTCTTTGGGGCTTTAAATG
>VZTN01023826.1:1119-16766 GCA_013400515.1 Erpornis zantholeuca
GTGTTTCAGATAAGATATAATAAACTTTGAACACAACATAAGAGATTTAATATCCAGCATTTGCTTTTAAACTCATTTGTTTCTCTCTCCCTTTCCACACTCACACCCTTGTACCCTCCCTCATGTTTTATGTGACAGCACTGCTTTAGTACCTTCAATAAAATTGCTCTGGCCAGTGAGGCAAACACAAGCACCTTAGAGGTGTGACCAACTTTTGAGTGCAGCCTTTGTCCTTTGCTGCTCTTTACAGATGACACAGGAGCTCTTGTTGGCGTTGCAGCTTGATTGACTCAAAGCTCAGAGTGAGCGAGCGAAAGAGAAACATGGCATTTGTTATCTTTTTGATCCCCTGCTTTGTGATCGGCACCGACATTGCCTTCTCCTGCCAGAATGCTGATGACTTTGTGGGTGCCAGTTCTCCAGGGGACATCATTATTGGAGGCTTGTTTGCAGTTCATAGCGAAATGCTGCATCCAGAAGAAGATCCCATCAAGCCAGTAATTCAGAATTGTGCTGGGTGAGTAACCACACGTATAGCAAAGAAGAGAGCACTGACATTGGGCATGTGGCTCTTACACTAAGGCCAACAAATTCTGGTTCTCTTGCTTTGCTTTGTGTTAAAAAATTCTTTGGACCTCACATAAAATTCACATAAATTAATACAAAGTATGGCAAAGTTGCAATAAAAAATATTGTGTCTGACTGAGGAAGAGAATGAGCATTTTATCCTATTTCAATCTTCACTGATAATCAAATAGCCTTGGAGGTTTCTGCTATTGTCTGATTTCCATGGAAATGCTAATTTGCTATAGGTCTGAAGGACTTTGCTGGGCAGCTACTCATTATTTGTTATGAAGCCAAACCTACATAACTTGAACACAGGCAGACTATTCAATTTCACCTAAGCCCATACTAAATTCTGCCTCCCATCTCTCAGGCAGCTCAGCTAAAATCTATGCTGGTATCATGCTGATGACATTGTAGTTATTTTTAAAATTACTATAATTTTTATGCTTGGAATTATGATTGTGGCTTCATATTATAGGATAACCTACATATAAACACCTCAGCATGCATGCATTCTGTGCATCAGAATATTTATTCTGTTGGCTCCAAATCCTACTGTACTTGAAACATTCTTTTTTCTGGAATGTGCAGAAAGGAAACCTGGTGAAGAAGTTCATTTTGAGCACATAATAAACCTTTCCAAAGACCAGGAATTTCAAACATGCATTTTTAAAAATTGAAATACTGGTGCAAATCCACAAATTTTATTTGAATTTTAAAACTTAATCCCACATCTGAATCTAATAATCAGCTAGGCATGCAGGTATCCATCTGGATTTATATCAAAATGTTGATTAAGTTGATAATTTTGTCTCTCCTCCATTATTTTTCTAGAGAGACATAAATTATCCATCTGAAATTTAATTTAGTTCACAAGATTTGTAATCTTTAGAGAAGCTTGCATGAGAGAAGGGTTGGCTATATTGCAGACATTTTGTACTAGCACAGTTGTGATTAATCATCTGTTATAACATCCACTGGAGAGGAGGGGAAATAGCTGTGCTAACTTCATCAGGTCTGAAGCGTATCTTAGTAACACCATTGCAACCACTGGAGACCTTGGCCTCTGAAATACTTTCTTCTGTTCTGAAATATTTAGTACTTCCTTTGCTACATGCTTTTAGTGAAAGTAAGTAAAATTTTTTTAAAAGACTTTGCTTCACCCTTGCTTCCAACCAAGTTTTTCTAAAAAAGACCACCTATATTTCCTGACAGCTTTGAAATTCAAGTTTTTCTTCAGACGCTTGCAATGATACATGCTATTGAAAGCATCAACAACTCAACACTGTTATCTGGAGTTACTCTGGGCTATGAAATCTATGACACATGTGCAGAAGTTACAAAAGCCATGGCATCTGCTCTGAGATTTCTGCCTAAATTCAATTCTTCTGAGGATGCTGTGGAGTTCAAATGTAACTACTCAGACTACATCCCGAGAGTCAAGGCAGTCACTGGAGCCAGCTACTCAGAGGTGTCGATGGCAGTGTCAAGGCTGTTGGCTTTGCAATTAATCCCACAGGTAGGTTTGAGGGAATTATTTTATTGTCGACAGAGGTTCAGATTTAACATGCTTAGAATAAAGGTTCTGATCACAGGAATTGCAAAAGCCCCATATTTACTACAGAGGAGGATTTGGTTTAACCTAAGGACATCAGGATGGGTGGGCTTCAGCTCCAAGTGGAGGGCTTGATTCACTTGCCCAAAAAAAGGCAATAAGGGATATTTTGTATACCCGAGGCACATTTATCCAAGTGCTCTTTCAGGGTGGTGCTGGGCTCTTGTCAGCCTGGCAGTGCCTTTAGTCAGTCCTGGTTACTCCAGTGTATCTCAGCTGACACTCAAGGACTTTGTTCAGGCAGCAAAGTTACAACTGCCTGGTGGTGAATATGACAATACTCAATTTCAAGCTAAAAAAAAGAGACCAGGTCAAATCTGGCCAGAATTTCAGAAATTCTCTCCTTCCCAAGAGAAATTAAATGTTGGAGTCAGTTAAAACTATGGACAGGGAAGTGAGGAAAACTGCTCAAAAAAAAGGGTTTACCCTTGGTACTCTTCAAACAATTGTAGAAGTGAAAGAACACAATAGTTTTTATCCACACTAGTCCTTCACAAAACATCCTTCTCTTTTTTTGACCTCTCTAGGACTAGTGCAGTCCCACACTTGTGCTTAGGCCTGTGCTTACATTCCTACTTCCACCTTTGTAAACGAGTTGGGGTTAAGGCCAGGACTAACAAGGGAGAAGCAGATTCACTTTCCACACACCATCCTGTCTTGCACTTTGGTTTTGGCAACAGGTATAAATTAACCAAATATATGAAAAAGACATAAAATCTGAACTAAAGATAATTGCTAACTGAATCTTCTCCTCCGCAATGGTAGGAAGTAATTCTGACCTCCAACGCCACCACAGGAGCTGTAGTAAGTATGAAAACTAAAATGCCACACTTGAACATAATCAAAAGGCAAGTGACTAAAAAAACCTGCATTAGGGCATAGATGGAAAATGGGACCTAACAGATTTTTCTTATCAATAGCATCTGCAATGTTCTGACACAGTAAGATTTTGGTATCCCCTCCAGACAAGTGACTCTCATTTCAGAAAGCTTAGATTTATTTTTTAAGAACTGTCAACAATATAGGGAAAAAAATTTCCAACAAAAATTTATAAAGGATTAAAACTGGAGAGATTTAAATAGCAATGTTCTATTCATGTTTTACTAGCTACACTCACAAGAAAAATATAATAAATCTTTTGTATGAAAGAATTGTGGCATTCTGTAGTATTTGTTTTTCTCTGAGGTTCTTCCAACAGATTTAATGATCCTTTTAAAATATAATAATTAAGTCTTAGAGAGAAAAAAAAAATATATATATATATATGTATGGACCATAATAGCACACTCAGTGATAAGAAAATACTACAAAATATAAGAGTACTATCAATTTGAATAGAGGCTCAAAAAATAGCTGATGTTTTAAACATTGTTTTGAAGAGCATGCTGATGCTCTTATTTCCTCTTTGCACAGAGTAAAACTAAATCTTTATACCAACATTACTGCCATATCCATTTTGAAAAGTTTTGTTCTCAGCCTTCACTGTATTATGAAGAAGAGAATGAAAAAAGTGTAACTGGTACTGGGCACAGGTCTGCATCCCAAGAGCAGGGAGAAAGAACCTGCCCCCTTTGGCTGGAGCTTGTTGATGCTCACTCAGAGGAGGAGGGAGCCTGGGTCAGGTGGGAAGAAAGAGCAATCATGGCAGCTTTGGATGTCTTGGCATCCTTTGGAGGAGACCACATTCGTAACTGAATTGTTCGCTCTTCCTAGGTCAGTCCTGCATCATCAGCTGAAATCCTCAGTGACAAAATCAGATTTCCTTCTTTCTTCAGGACTATCCCCAGTGATTTTCATCAGACAAGAGCAATGACCCACTTGATCTGTGAATCTGGGTGGAACTGGATCGGAGTAATAGCCACTGACGATGACAATGGGCGGTTCGCCCTGGAGAGCTTTGGGGTCCAGGCCATGGCGAACAATGTTTGCATAGCTTTTAAAGAGATGCTGCCAGCCTACCTCTCTGACAGCACCTTTCACACCAAGGTCGATCATGCAGTTGAGAAGATTGTCAAGGAAACAAGAGTAAATGTTATTGTCGTCTTTATGAGACAGTTCCATGTGCTCAAGCTGTTCAAAAAGGCAATTGAGAGGGATGTTAAAAAAGTCTGGATTGCAAGTGATAACTGGTCAGCTGCAGTCAAGATCAGTACAATTCCCAATATCAGACAGCTGGGAACTGTTGTGGGATTTGGATTTAAAAGTGGAGACATCTCCTCATTCCAAGAGTTTCTGAGGAACCTTCACGAAAAGCCCACTGAAAACAACAAGTTTTTACATGAATATATTATGCTTTTGTCAGTTTGTGCACACCTGGAATATCATGATTTTCAAAAGTGCATTGCAACCCAGTCTCAGGATGATCTACTGGAAAATGATGGCAGTAAACCTCAAATCTGGAGAGATGATTTTTTGAATGCTAACATTGAACCGGGATTTATCCACAGTACCATACTTGCAGTCTATGCTATAGCTCATGCCATTAAAGGGCAATGCAAAGACAGAGACTGCAAGGATCCCTCTGCCTTCACTCCCTGGGAGGTATGATGTAATTCCTTCAGGTCTTGTTCTCTCTACCTAACTTTCATCTCATTTTTGCTCCCACGGTCCTGGAGATAAAAGCTTGGTCCTTTTACTAAATGACTTTTTACCAGCTATTTGACTACTGGTGGTTGGTCCTGTTGCTGTAAACCACTGTGATACACACAATGAGTGCTCTTGAGAGATGGGGATACTGCAGGATAGGAGCATTCACCGAAGAGTTTCAATTCTCCTCTCTTTCTTTCTCTCACCATTGTATCTGTTTTGTCTTAATTCAAGTATTTTCTTCTTTAATGAGCCTCTACTTGAAACTGAAAATGCAATATATTATTCCTCTGTCTGATCTTGACTTCTATGTAAAGACATA
Organism: Erpornis zantholeuca; assembly: GCA_013400515.1. Lineage (NCBI taxonomy): Eukaryota > Metazoa > Chordata > Aves > Passeriformes > Timaliidae > Erpornis > Erpornis zantholeuca. The sequence continues at coordinate 6,210 of VZTN01023826.1, forward strand.
ATCTTTAAGATGGGTGAGGTACTCGTTATCACACTCTACTGGGTGGGAAAAGAAGAGGAAAAATCAGACAAGTAAACCTGACCTGACCTTTTACCCAAGAACCTGCTCAGGACTATTCGCTTTTACACACTTTTACTCGGAGGATTAAACAAATGTTCATTTAAAAGTCAAACAACCTCTGAAGCACTCTGATTTGCTCTGACCTCTTATCCTAGGTCAGGGCAGGTCAAACCAAGATATGGGATTTGAAAAAAAAACCAACCACCAATAAACCAGTAACAATCAGATTCTTACATGAATTAGTAAACCCTCACGGGATAAATTCAGGACTGCTCTGTAGGAATGCAGTTTAATGGAGTTACATTTACATCATTACTGAACTTAATCCCAAGCCATCCAAATTAAAACTCATTTTAAGTTTTTAAGCAGACATGAAGAGGACTGAAAGAGATAATTATTTCCCCTGTGATATTTTCATAACATTTTTCTTATACATGAAAATTCAACCCTCTAGGAAGGGAGATAGATACGTACAGAAAAATCTTAGGATCCAAATAATCCATATCACACATCTCCATACACAGGGAAACAACAGTGATTGGTGTTACAGACTTTGCAAAAAAAAATAAACAGTTGCATCAAAATGTTGCTAAATATTAACCACTTTTGTCTGAAGATCAAATGTATTGAAAAACTCTGGTGTTCTCATATTGTTAGAGAAATTGGAAAAGTGGAGAAGAGAAAAATTGAATTAATAGTCTAAGTATATACAATTAAAAAAAATCCAGTTCAGTTCCACACAACTGTGCAGCATCCAAATCAAATGCACCAATCAAATTGGTTAGAAACATACTGGTTCTTTGTAAATTATATAAACACTGAAAAAAATACATTATACATGAAAAAAATGGCATATTATATACACCAGATGTGTTACATAAATTTGACAAAGCCTATTGGGGTAGTACACCTGTCAGCACATTTGTTGAATGCTATGAATATCACAAATGGACCCATGCAACAGCATGCTTTTCAAATGCAGTTGCACTCAGCCTTTTACCAGTCATCATTTTTTTTTCTTGTCGGTTAACTACTGTTGCTAAAATTCATTAGGCCTGCAAAATAATAAACCTTTTGCTTCAATTAAGAACCGTGGTAGCTAATGGGAATCCTTCTGTGATCTCCCCATGAACTGGGACTGGGTGATACATGCCTTAACCTGTCCTTTTCTAGCTTCACACAGACCTTTTTGATCAGTTTGTGATGAGGGAGGCAGAAATTTTCCCCCTGTTGAACAGAATGCATTGCAATGTGAAGCTGGAGATTTGCCTTGCCAAAGCATCCTTGGTTTGGTATTTCCTGTGACCTGTCAAATACAGCCTTGCTGTTCATTGTGCCATGGATCTCCCCACCTGAGCAAACTGGAATATATTGTTCCTTGATTATTAACTGTTCTGAGTCTCACCTTGCCATACACAATTTCTGGCACACCTGCAGCTGGGAACAGTGCTAGATACTTCCAGACATGCTGGGGGAATTCACTCCGGAAGCAAATGCTGCCCAGATTGACTCTGATGACAGCAAAGTAACAACAGGAGCACCACCCACCACTGTTCTTTCTTTACAAGAAAGGGTGTACCAAAAGATTCTTAAATTTGCAAGCAAAAGTATTTTCTCTTTGAACATCAAGCCAAAACTTTCAAGGCTGGAAAAAAATACTATGAATATGATTTTATGAACTTTTGTTTTAATAACAGATTTTTAAGGCCAACAGAATTGTATAATGTAATTCTGTAACTAAAATGAATTTGAATTTTAATATTTCTCTTAGTCCTAAAAGCATTTCTTTTTAATTTGATATCATCATATCTATGTTAAACTACTCATTTTGTCACACTGACATGATACTGGTGTGTGTTACCATTCCTTACGCTTACGTGCAGCTCCTTGAAGAACTTAAAAAAGTTATAGTCATTGATGATGGTAAGGAAGTCAAGTTTGACTCCAATGGAGATATGAGCACCAGTTATGATGTCCTTCTGTGGAAAGAAATTGATGGCCACATGGAAATCACCACCATGGCAGAATATGACGCAGAGAAAGGTGGCTTTATTTTTGAGGATGAAGAGAAAAAACAAGATTTTCTGGCTTTAAAGGTAACTTTTAATTTGTTGACAGAACATGTGAAATTCGTTTCATATGATTTCTTCTTCCTGCAGCACTTGCAACTGAAGCATGTGTCAGCTAGAAATCTCTTGTGTGGTTTAATGTTCTCCTCTAAGAGCAAAGAATAATTTCTGAGTTTATTCAACCCCTTTCCTGCACCCTGAGATGCAGGCTAGCCTGGGAGCAGGCTCAGTGATTTAAAATTTATGCATTTATCCACAATGCCCCTTGAAGGTTTTTCTGCCCTAAGGATGCTATTCCAGAATCTTACAAAGGGATTAAAAAAAAAAAAAAAAGACAGTGTATAAAAACCCCTCACTTACATACCACCTTTTTTTTTTTTTTTTTTTACATGAAGATTCAGATATGTTGACTTTATTGCTTAAAAAAAAAAAAGTTTTGTTCATTTGCTCCTATTAGAGCTGGGCTCAGCAACATGAGGAGGTGGTGCTACCTGGAGCCCCCGCGCTGGTGTAGACAGGACTAGTGGGTGGCCCTGGCCAGTTCCAGCTGGACAATCTGTCCTCTGTGCATGGGTGGAGATCTGAGTTCATGGTGCAGCTCCATGCTGCAAGGCATTTCCCACTAATGGGACAGGCAGAGGCTGCTTACTAGGTGGGCAGAATTCTACTCTCCACGTGTGAACTCGACCGAAGGCAGAAGGAACCCTCAAACCTTGTCCCCCTGTGGCACAAGGAAATGTCTCCACCTCCTAGTTAGCACCATCTTGGAAGGAGAAAAGATCGCACTGTGCCTCAGGACAGATCCTTTGACAAAAGATCGTCAAGAGAAGGCCCTGATCACACTCCCAGGAGTGGAGCTTCATGGATAAGCTGGCAAGGGTCAGGAATGTCAGAGCTGCAGTACAGAGCACCCTCCAAAGTGTCTCCCCCAGGCCAAGGTGTCCCTCCTGGGCTCAGAGCAGGGCTTCAGGATCTCATTTGTGAAGCAGTTTACTCAAATTCCTGTCAGAGGCTTCTGTGCATTCTTTGAAGATGATCCTCTGCAGTCTAAAAACAGGTTCAAAGCTGAATGAAACACTTCGATCTAGATTTTAAAGCTACATACAGATCCAGTGACTGACATTCAGGCCCCATAAACAAAATTATCGAGTAAATAATGGCCCATTCTATTACTTCTTGACTGTGTGGAGGAAATACAAGAAATATGGACCTTACAATGTCTTTTTTTCAACATCATTTTCAGATTTCCTTAGAATATGTATGATACAAAAAAAAAAAAATACAAATTGCAAAAAAATTCTGGAGGATTATATTAATGTTCCTTTGTAATTAGCTGTGCCTGAGATGACGATCTCTTTTTCTTTTCCTCTGCACACTGCAGAAGGTTCAGTCAACATGCTCCCAGCAGTGCAGGCCAGGCCAGGTGAAAAAGGTTACAGAAAGTCCACACACATGCTGCTATGAGTGTGTTTACTGCCCAGAAAACCATTACAGCAACCAAACAGGTAAAGAATTGTGGTCCAAATAAAGGTTCATTTGTACATCAATGCAGTTGATTTCCTTGGATATAATTTGCCTTGGCAACCTTATGTCAAATCTTGGAATAATTTAAATACTTGTTCTAATATTTGTTTATGCTCACTTTCCCATAAAACTTGGTATAAATGCTTCTCAAAAGGCCAAGTTTAAAGCAATTAGATTGTCCAGCTGACTAGCATTACCCTTTGCTAGGATGGAAATTCTGGCTGGTTTATCACTGAGATAGATTCTCATTAAATAGAGCCTTTCCTCCCTGCCTTTCCATAGTACACCCAGTCCAGTAAGGAGCCGTTTCTTGACTTTAAGGCTGGTAAGGCACTGGGACAGGTTGCTCAGAGAAGTTGTTGTGGATGCCCTGTTCTTAGAAGTGTTCAAGGCCAGGCTAGATGAAGCTTTGAGCAACCTGCTGTAGTGGAAGGTGTCTCTGCCCCCGGCAGGGGAGTTGGAACTGGATGATCTTTGAAAGTCCCTCCCAACCCAAATCATTCTACAAGCCTATGAACCTATGAAGTTCAAGAGTTATGTATTTTGCTTAGAAGCACATTTTGTGGCTTACCACAAAGTACTGTGTATTTTGATATAACTGTACAGTAATATTTTCTCATTTCAAATCTGATGTATACTTTACCACTGGTTCATTTACAGGTTTAAGCAAAAAATTTTTAAGGGGAAAATTATATATGGAGAAGAGAGATGGAATTGGAAAAAATAAGGTAGCATGTACTTTTAATATCCTGAGAGAAGAAAGAAAGTAAATTTTATCTTCTTAATCAATTTATTGTGATATTTCTCCACATCAAAGGACAGGAATTTCAAAGAAAAAGTACCTTACAAATCATAACCTAAAGCAATGTTAGTTCTTGCTGCTGTATTTTAAAAGCTATCTGTAAAGAGAATGCTGGGGTGTTTTCTTGTTAAAATAGACAAATGAAAGAAAAATAGTTCAAAGTTTTTGCAAGAGAATTAATTAGTCTCGAGTCATTGTTCAGGTTTCAATTAAAGTTTGCCTGTCCAGAGCTCTGGCCAGGTCACATTTCACTGGTCAGTGATGACCAAGACAGTTTTAGAAGCACCTGGCTGCAGGCAAGGCTCGCTCCCAGCTGGCAGGGAGCTCCAGGCATTTGTCCTTAGCTCGTTTTGCCAGCGCCACGGCAGCCACGGCAGCCCTGCAGCTCCTCCGCCTGGGCAGCGACAGCAGCAGTCAGAAGCAGTCAGAGCTGTCTTTTCCCTTTAGCGTCCCTTTAGCATCCCTTCCCACATTGCTCCTGTACCCCAAGTCCCATACAATCCACTTTGCAGGTTATTAACTTCGGGTTTCTAACTCCCCTCTTTGTTCTGCTTCCAGATATGGATTACTGCTTCCGATGTAACAACAAAACCTACTGGGCTCCCATCAACAGCACCACATGCTACAGAAAGACAATCTATTTCCTTGCCTGGACTGACTGGTTTGCTATCTTCCTCCTCCTCCTCTCTGCTCTTGGGGTTGTGTTGGTTTTGTCAATTTGTGTAATATTTACCAAAAACCTGGACACACCAGTTGTAAAGGCATCTGGTGGTCTGACTGTCTGCTACATTATTCTCTTCAGTCACTTCTTAATTTTTTTGAGCACTGTCTTCTTCATAGATATACCCACAGAATTCAAATGTAAAACTAGGCAAGCACTCTTTGGCATAAGTTTTACACTCTGCGTTTCATGTATTTTAATAAAGTCGCTAAAAATTTTACTAGCTTTCAGCTTTGATCCCAAGCTTCAAAATTTCCTGAAATGCATGTATAGACCTATTCCCACTGTGGTCACCTGCACTGGAATTCAAGTTATCATTTGCACCTTCTGGCTAATATTTAGGACACCTTTTGTAAATCAAAATTTCTCAATCCCAAGAGCAATAATTCTGGAATGCAATGAAGGGTCTATCGTAGCTTTTGGGATTATGTTGGGTTACATCGCTGCCCTAGCATTTATTTGCTTCATATTTGCCTTTAAAGGTAGGAAGTTGCCAGAGAATTACAACGAAGCTAAATTCATCACTTTTGGCATGCTCATTTACTTTATAGCGTGGATTGTATTTATCCCTGTCTATGCAACCACATTTGGCAAATATTTGCCAGCAGTGGAAATCATCGTTGTTTTAATATCTAATTATGGAATCCTCTGCTGCACTTTTCTTCCAAAATGCTATATCATCATTTACAAGCAAGAAACAAACACAAAATCTGCCTTTCTCAAAATGGTTTACACTTACTCTTCTAAGAGTGCAGGCAGTGTTGCTGTTAGTCAGGCTTCTTTAGATTCAAAATCTTCCAGCCTCCGAGCTACTGTCACTGACTCATGTAAAACTGAGAATGACTCTGTGAATGGAAACTGCTATTTCCAAGTGCCTGGGCAGCCACTAATAAAAGGCAAAGTTCTTCCTAAAAATGCTGCAGGGACTATGGTCAGGAAAAGAGTCTCCAGCATATGACTGGCCAGTGTTAAAATATTGGAAGTTAAAAAGCCATTTTAGGGAGCCATTTCTCTTTCAGATCTCTTTCGCTTTGGTATCCTCAAGGAGGGCAGGCCCCATGAAACACCTTTTCCTGTACTTAGGCAGTTATCCATTACCAGATCTGAAAGGCTTTACTGACTTGCAGAGTCCATCTCTTGCTCCTGCAAGCTCCCTGATGTGCAATCCCCTTCAGCAACTGCATTCCTTCCCCATCCGACCCACACAGGCTTGTGGGAACACATTCTGCAACCTCCCTTCCTCATGTGGGGCAGAAGCATCACAAAATTATTATTTGTGACAGTCACATAAGTGGGACCACATGAGTTTACCCATTTCTTTTGCCTCTTTGATGCCCAGTTATTTAAGGAGCTCTTCTTCTCATCTGGCTTCATTTTACAGATCAAAGACAACCTTGTCCCAGTCTTTGTTTGCCAAGATAAACAAGTCCAGTCCTTTAGTCTCCACTTTTAAGATAGGCTTTCCATTCTCCTGAACTTCCAAAAGTAAGTCTTTTCATCTGGTATCAGTGAATCTCTCTTTTTTTCCTCCCCAGAATTGCACACCTTATTCCAGATGAGTGCTGTAGTAACATTTAAGGTTCCTGGTGTTTATCAGCATGGTGATGAACTAGAGACAGATCTACTAAAAAAATTAGAGAATTATTCTGGAGCTCTGTAGCTATATATATGTTCATCTGCCTTTTTTCCCCATACTCAGAAGAAATACACTGATTTACCTAATGCAGGAGGAGAGGGAGCCCCAGGTGTCCTCTTATTTGAGAGTGTAAAGTCAACATGTAATGTCAAAACTTAAAACCCCTAATTAATTCCTCTCATTAGCATAAATAATGTAATGACCAGTATCAGCATGAGTGCATCCTGGAAAATTCAGGGAGTCTGATACATACTAAAAGATTCTGGTTTTCAGTAAGAACATGACAATGCCTTATTACAATACACAGAAACAGCACAAGGATGGCCGGGATTGATCTGCAGTGAATGACTCTCTGCTCTGTAGAGAGTGTGTGCTCCACAGCTGTGCTGTGCCTTCTGTATGAGAGGCAAAGGGCACATTCAGAGAAGGAGGAATTTTTCTGTCAGGGTAATGGTACCACAGAGCTTTTTCAGACAGAGCTTAAACAGCAGTGCTGCATTGTCAATACAGGAAGAGGAAAATCCTTTTCCATATTCTTAAAACCCAGAACGTAGAAACTTTGCTATTTTAAGTTCCGTGCCATGTTACCATAAATTAATAATAAAATCCTGGATATTGTGTATCTATGAAGATATTTTAAAGTCATTTGAAAGGCAAGAGTGCAATTCACATACAGATTTGTGTCATTACATATGTTCTGTTGCTGATTGGAGGAATGAAAGGTTATGTGTTTATATTTATATTTTGAATGCTGTTTATACTTCAGCTGTTGCAAATACTTTTCTGCATATGAGGTTATATATGTTGAGGTTAAAATGCCTGCAGTTTGACTGCATGGGCAGAAAGAAGTCTTTCCCTAAAAGAGAGAAGCACAGCTTACATTGCACGACTTTCAGCAATCAGCTGGTTAGAAAAGTTAATTTGGCTGGAATGTTGTACCTGTATTTGTTGTTTTCAAACATGTTGAGTGTAGCACGCTTTGAAGGTATATGAAAGGGAATGATTAAAGCCATATTGTTATTTAAAATTGAGTTTGTTTACTTAATTTCCTTACCTCTCTCCATGAGCTTCTGTTGGGCTTTGAACAACAAATTGTTTCCAGTGTAGACCCCAACCTGCTTCTTAGAAACGTCCTTTAGACTGAAAGCTGTATGTGCTAGTGGATTCATCCTGCAGGACAATGAGGAGAGTGCCTTGATGAACAGGGCCTGGTGACAGCAGTGTGAAGGTCTCTACTGACATATCTCTGAGGAAAGACATCACATATGGCAGAATTTCAAAGGAATCCTACATGCTACGTCAAAATCTCCAGCTACTCGGGTCTTCTGTGCAAAGCACAGTCAACAGTGGAGCAGAGAGGATGTAACAGGTTTGTGAGCCTGACTTGGCAGCAAAACAGAGACATTACACCAAGATGAGTTACAGTTTTTAAATGCTTTTTCTGCAAGAAGCAAGTGACCAAATGTAGATAGAACAGAAAGAGATTGTGCTACCCAAAACAGAGGATATGAAAAAGCTTAAAATAGGAGTTCATTATGCTAAAGGCTCATTTGTGCACATTTCCCTGCCCAGTGCCATAAGTATTCCAGCAATCTAAGTGTTCCTCTTACCAGTCACAGGGACATTTAGTGAACCTGAAACAGATTTTCAACCCCAGAGCACAGAACAGGGATTACCTTCCAGAGTCATTGCAAAGTCTTTTCCTGGTGCTCCCAGAGCCATGGCCCATAGGTCAGGCCATGTGAGGACAAAGGGACCAGCTCTTTTTTTCTGGCTCAGAGCACACTCTGCTTGCTTACTTTGGAAAGATCCTGAAATCACTTCTCAAAACACTAAGATCCCACAGGCACGTTTTCCATCTCTGAGAACAAATGTCTCCAAATATAGTACTGTTCACAGAGAAATCAAATGTGAAAATGCCGTTTGTTGAGGTCAGCAGGAGGCTGCTCTGGATGTAAACATTACAAACCTTGTTAGGACTTGTGTCATTCATTGTTAATAATGCTAAATTATGCATTCAGAAGACACTCTTCTACAATGTACAATATCTGAGGGAGAATGAAGACCATGAAGGTCACTAAGTATTTGAAGTCCTCTTCTCCAGGGTGTAATTCCCTCAAGATTTCAGTAGCTCTGGCTGTATAGATGCCTTCTGGCTGCCCACAATCTTTAGAGTAGCTCTTTGGCAAGTGCTGGAAACTACACAAGGTCCAGGCTTCCTCCCTGCAGCTCTGCTGATGGCCATTGGAACTACAGTGACACTGAATGTGTGAGTGACCATCATGAGTGGCAACTAAGGGTCTGGGATGCTGCTTATAATGTATGAGGCTGAGCCCAGCCCAGATGAGCTGATTCTTCCTACCCTTCCCAGCTGTGTCTTCAAGGACAAGGAGCACTGCTTGACACTATGCCACTCTCGTGGAGAAAAGAGAGAATATCATCCCATGGTGATTTCTGTTGATGTGTCTTCCTCTCCTTGACAACATTCTGAAAGAGGGCACAGCTGCTCAAGGAGTGTGTGTGTGTGTGTGTGTGTGTGTGCAAAGAGGTGCATCTCTTCCTTTCTGTAATATGCTCTGCCCCTGAAAAAAAGACAGCTGGCTGTTTTGGCTACAAGCAGTTCAAAACTCCTCTTTGTGCTGTCACACTGAGCACAGGACTTAAGCTGTTGCCAGACAGTGATCCATCCCTGGGGAGCAGGACTTCCTCTGTTCATCTGCAGCCATTCTGGCTTTGGCTGATGCATGTAAAATCTTCCACTGCTTGGTGCATCAGACACTGTTCTGTTGAGACAGTCTTACAATGTCACAAACATCACGCTGACACAGGCTGTTACTTAGGAAATGTCTATTCTGTGCAGACTTCTCTGAATATTTTTTTTCAGTTCAGTAGTTTTTTTTTTATTTTGATTTTAAGAAAGTCTCTCTCTGTCCAGGATGTGAAAGGAAAAACAAAAATTGTTCAGTTGAAATAGATGGAAAAGCGTACAATGAGAATCAGTATGTTTGAGCCCTCTGAAAGCAATAAAATGACAGAAACACAGATGTAGGCAGGTCTATGTCACAGAACATATACTGTACATAGAATCATAGAATGGTTTGGGTTGAAAGGGACCTTAAAGTTCATCTAATTGCCATGGGCACAAACACCTTCCACTAGACCAGGTTGCTCAAAGCCCCATCCAACTTTCCGGGGATGGGCCATCCACAGCTTCTCGGGGAACCTGTGCCCAGTGTCTCACCAACCTCACAAGAAAGAATTTCTTCCTAATCTAAACCCATCCTGATTCAGTTAAAAGCCATTACTCCTTTTAGTAGGGGTATAGGAATCACTACATGTCCTTGTAAAAAGCCACTTCTCCATCTTACTTGTGGGCCCCTTTATGCACTGGAAGGTGATGTAAGGTCTCTCTGGAACCTTCTCTTTTTCAGGCCAAACAACCCCAGCTCTCTCTCTTCAAGAGAGAGGTGCTCCTGGCCTCTGGTCGTTTTTGTGGCTCTCCTCAGGACTCGCTCCAGCAGGTGCACGTCCTAACATGAAGCTGAACTACCGTGTCTGTTTCTTTAACCGAGTTTTGTCTTGGACGCTGACCTTTCCACACTAGAGTTGCAATCCGTGAGCGCGGTAGGTGAGCGGGATGCCTTCTCCGGAGGACGGACCCCGCGGGGTGTCGACGGCCGCCTCGCCTCCGGGCGCGGCTGGAAGGGTTCGCGGGGCGGGGCGGGGCGGGGCCGCTCCCGCTGCG
>VZTN01023826.1:16799-27305 GCA_013400515.1 Erpornis zantholeuca
GGAGCGGAGCTGGGCTGCCCGGCGGGGCGACCCGCCGGTGGCACCGCAGCTCGGGTGGTCCCGAGCGTTCTCCTGCTGGCCCACACCCGTGGGCGGCGGAGAGGTCGAAGCAGACCCGCAGGAACACTCGCTGCATGCAAGGATAATCCAGAGATAGCGCGGAGGTGACTGCGTAGCGGAGACCTGGAGGTCTGATCCCTAAATTACTCTTCCACATACCTGGACGGGCAGGGATTTTCCCTTCCACGCGTTACTACCAGTAATAATTCTCTCTTAGTGCACGGTTTACAAAGTGGTTTTTTTCCTACTCTTTAAGCTGAGCAGGCTCACAAGGTGGTTGCACGTTACAAACCTTCGAAGTTTGACAAAAAAATCCTCCTCTGGACTGGACGTTTCAAGACGGAAGAAGAGATTCCGCTGATGATCCCGTAAGTGCACTGGCCTTGTCCAAGGGTAACATGGAGCTGAAGGGAAAGCAGTGGTGTGATCCTGATCCCGTGGAAAATTTAAAGCTTTTCCACAGAGTTTAAAATGGTCCGTTTTACAACACTGAGACTTGGAAACAAATTAGAGGGCAAGAGAATTTCCTGTCCTGGTTAGAGGTTAAGATGAGAAAATGTTCCTTGCTGGAGTCCCTAGAGAGCCCGGGATTAAGAACTGGATCCATCTGAATAGACAGCCTTGGTTACATTTATGTACTGGCTTGTTTGTTTTGTTTATTCCTAACGTGCAATCAGAGAATGATATTATTGGTAAACAATATTTTCTGTTTATAGCTCACATAAACTATTTAAGGGAGCTGTCACTAAATGATTACATACAAAAAATTATTTTTTAGTATAGAATCTGAAGGCAAATAGGGAAGGAGGTAATGACAGGAGCATCCTTCATCAAGGAAAACTGAGCACTTGACATAGTCTTAGGTCCCCATTCTTGCTGACCCACTGGATTAGACGAGCTTTGAAGGTCCCTTCCCTCCCAAACCACAGAGACTCTACAGTTCTCCGACTTGCTGAAAACTAGCAATGCCCAAGGCAGTCAGTCACTAAACACCTGAAACCCTTCTAATGCTTAAGGCTCCCTTTTCTTAGGATGTTAGATAGCATGTTAGACATCTCTCCAGGACACAACTTTTTATCATCACAGTATGTCTTTGCCTTAGGTGACACGTTGAGAATAAGCAGAGCTGAGTAAAGCAACAGGTACATCCTCTGCCTGTTCTGTTTCACTGGAGTTTGCCAAGCTGGACAGTGGCTTTCTGGACAGTCTAACCTTTCTTGCACTGTGTTATTTTCACCATCTTCCTCGAGAGGAAAGTTCAGACGTCTCAGAAGCTGTAAAGCTATTCAGGTTGTTGGGAGGCGTTTATAAAGACACATTGCATTTGCCAGTCATATACACACATGCACAAAAATCACTCCTTTCTGGCCTGGCAGGTGAGTGTCACTACTTTGTGCTTTCTGGATGAGCAAAGTATTTTTAGAACTGTAAGACCATAGTAATATACTAGAAGTAGTTAATTGTGAGATACTGAAGCTGAACTGTTGGCACTGTTTTAACTCTTGTTAAGAAAAGAATTGCAAGGTGTTGTTACCTGTGAGCACAATCTAACTGCTGAAGATCTCTGTATCATGAAGCATCTGCAGTCTTTATTAAAGGTTGTTGTGGTTTCTTTGGTTTTTGTTTTTTTTTTCTTTTTTTTAACCCAGTTGTTGCTGACTTCATCAGAGGTTTGCCTGGAGTCTTGATTAAGGATTGAATAGCCAAGGCCCTAATATGCAATTAGGGAATATCACTGTAAGGTCTGTTTTCCTTAAAGCAGATGCAGAAAGCAGGGAGAAAGTGAAAATCTGCCTCAGAGGAGTTTCAATTAGTGCACTGTGAAATATAATTAGGCTAATACATCAGACTAATAACACTTACGGTTTTGCTTTTGTTGCCACAAATGGATTATTGGATTAAAGAATCTACGTGCCAGTCTGATGTGCACTTTGTTTTGAAGATGATTTTTATCACTGTACAAACCAGAAGCAGTTGCTTAGAACTGCAGGCATTGTTAGCTCAAGAAACACAGCGTGCACAACATGCGCCTGCATGTGCTGGGAAGGAAGGGATGGCACAGACAGCACTGACACTCACGGGACCTGTCCCCTTCAACCACACTGAACCTTACAGAGCAGCACTGCAGCCCTCAGCCTTGGTGCAGGCTTCCATGGGCACTGTGAGATCCCCAGCTCTGCCCCATCCCACCACCTTACTCTTTAAAGCAAAGCTAAAGGTGCTTTGGAGGAAAGAGAGCATCTTTCCTTAGACCACAACATCAATTCTTTATGCAATTATTTTTACACATATAGTTATGGGTTTATACATACGTATAAAACATGTACTTATATCTCACAAATATATATAACTCTATATTTATGAAGCATTCCCATGATGAATTATGAAAGGAAAATGGTGCACAGCCAGTATTATTATGAACATCTTAAAAACTGTACTCCCAAGTGTAATGTCTTACTTGGAAAAAGACTGAGCTGAACATTTTGGGACAATTTGCATGATATCCTGTACTGCTGGTTCTGAGGGCCATGCCAGTGGCTCAGAAGAGAGGAGGGTAGAAATGGGAGCTGTACCAAGGTGGATTGCTGGGCTGTAAAACGCCTCCTTTGCACCAACTACTGCCAAACAGAGGGCAGTTTTCACTACTTTTGCTTTTGTTGACCATCAAAAATAATCCTGTAGATTGTTCTTGTTTAGGTGCGAGTGCCTGTAATAGTGAAGTCACTTCTGTCAGGCTGCTGCTTTAATAAAGAACTAAACCCCCTAACTTGTACCACTACAAACTCTGCTTTAATCAAGAACCCAAGGATGTAAAGGCCTTAGCCTACAGAACACCACCTGAACAGGTTAGATACAGCAGTAATTGATTTCGAAAGTTAACTTTGAATAAAGGGAAATTACTTTTACTCAATTCATCGGACATGACATACACATCTCCATTTGTCTTAAATAGATAACACTCCTTAATTTCCACTATGTTTAAAGTATGATTTCTGGTGTATTTACCCCAAGCATCGAAATGCAAACATTTATTGCCTGAGCCATTTTTCTTTTTCTAGCTTAAAAAAACTTCCCTTTAGACATCAGTCTAAATCCATTAAATATTGCCCTTCCATGGGAAATGAATTAGGATCAGAAATGGCTGATACATAAATAACCACAGCAAGCTGAAGATGCTTGTTTCAGAAGCTAATTCTATATTTATTTTTAAATTGTGATTGTATGTCTGTAATGCTTTGAAGAGATACTTTGCGGTTTTGTAATGACTCAATTCACCTACTTTAATTGCAGGCCAGAGATGCTAGACAAGGCAAGAAACAAAGCTCGAGTGAAAGCCTGTTACATCATGATTGGGCTCTCAATTGTTGCCTGTTTTGCAGTGATTGTTTCAGCTAAGAGGGTGAGTACAACCTTTTTAAAGTAGCATACTTTAAAATGATGGGATTCTGTGGAAAGCCCACAAACCTAAAGCAAAAGCATCTTACAGCTGCCCAAGTTTTAGCTAACCTAATCTCTGCTGCCCCCACAACAGGTAAGTGGTTGTTGCCCATTCCCAAGGTTGGGTAGCTTTCCCTGAGCGCATCCTTACTCCTATGCTGTTACTTCCTCAGGCTGCTGCACGCCACGAGTCCTTAACAAGCTTGAACTTGGCAAAGAAGGCCAAGTGGCGGAAGGAGGCTGAGCTGGCCGCGGAGGCGAAGACAAAGTAACTTCGTCTGAAATGCTGAATGTCCTTGGAGGAGCAAAATTAACTGCTGCTGAGAGCAATTAGTGAGTTTCACCCCTAAATGGACAACTGTAGTATGCACATCCTGGAGCCAATACAGATGGCTACAGCATGACAAAAAAAAGGCAGGGTCTCTTTCATTCGGGAGATATTGAAGGTACTTGTTGAAAATTATTTAAAATGTTTTGCATATGATTAAAAGCAGTAATTCGTTCTAAAGGTGATGAGGTAGAGGTATTTCCTAAGAATATCAGGTATCTTTGGTTAGGTAATCACAAAACATTTAAACCCATTAAGTTTTCTTCCTTTCTTTCTGGAGACTGCAGTTTTTCAGTGCATAAATCTGCCAGTTTGAACTCATTTGCATCAATGCTGTATTTAAAATAGCATTTGCATTTTTTAGTTTTAAGAAGCAACACTTATTGAATCACTAAATAAATACAATAAACATCTGTAAAATAGGTTTTATTGGTTTCTGTATGTTGTTTGGAGATTTAACATTCCATAATATTGCATACTACTTATATGTGTTCTGTTACAGTAATGGGCCTTTGGCCTGGATTTAAAGATGCACTATTACTGTCTGAAGTTCATACAGGTAATTTAGTTTCCATGAGTTATATGAAGACATTATGCCATAGGTAACTGAAATTTCTCATTCCAGATTTCAGTGAAATCTTGAGGTCACAATTAAATCCACATATCAATTTGCAGACCTATTACAAAAATTCTCAGTTGTACAATTTAATAAATTTAAACCAACTGAGAATTAACCATGGAGGAAAGACAATAGTGCATCTTTACTATTTTTTAAAGACAGGCCCAACAATAAATAGTTTCCAGTTGCAAACTTGTTCTACAGCTAATATTTCTGTGCCAACATTATTACTATTTTCTGATTGCTGCTAGCAACACTGTGTAAAGCAAATACTAGAAAATTAAAAAGCTGTATGAACCAGTCCTCAGACAAAAGTGCAATGATGAAAAAATTAGATATGATTCAGTGTAACAAGAGTAGGGAACTAATAAAAAAAATCTTATGCTCTGCATAGTTGCATAGATTAGCTAGTTAGTAGTCACATTTAAGCAGAACAAATGGTATCCTTTTAATTAAACCCAAACCCCTGTGTTTTTAAACACACTTCGTAACTGATAGGACATTTCAGATTGCATATAAAATGCCAAACTTAAAGAGAAATTAATATCACAGTTTTATTTTGTTTTTCTCTCCATACTGGTTGTATCTGTTTAGGTAACACCACCACAATCATGCCCATGCCTGCAAATGAGTACACCGGGAGCTGACCTGAAGCCATAATCTCTAGTTTTATTTTGTTCATTTATGTGCTTTTAACAAAGTATGATATAAACCCAGTGATAAAATAGGAGAGGCCATCCCATATGTATATCATTTATAGAATTTTCAGTTTTTAACAATTTCAGGGTAAACCAAATGTTGAGTTTAAATAAGGATTTTCATTATCCCAAGTCCCAATTTTAGTTCCCTTTCAAACTGTTCAATTTAAATGTATCAGAGGCATGAAATATAGTTTGTCTAAATGCATAAAGTGCAGTCACTAACTGTCCACACAGATAGAATAACATATCCACATAGCTGAAGACATTCTTTCAAAACAAATATAATACTTTAAATGTCCCCTCTTTTCTTCATTTTCAAGTCTTTCAATCAAGATTTTCATAGTTCAGATTTGGTTTAAATAAGAGAGGCTTATAAATGTAGTTTTACAGGGTTCTCCAAATAAAAAGCAGGCACAGCTGGTTGTTATCAAAACAAGGTCGCTAGAAACAAAGGAATACCCTTTTACCTGAATAATTTTCTTACACTAGAACACTGAAATTCAGCATTTGCTTGTAATCTTGGTAGTTTCCATGATTGTTACCCTGTTCTTTGATAGATGGGGAGTGGGGAGACCATGGGAAAGAATGAAGGTTGGTATATGAAAACCTAAAACTATGAGAGTAAAAAGGGCATAAGTACAATCACCCAACATTATATGAAAATTTGGCAGCTGTACTCAGTATTATCACACTATTCAAAATTGTTGTATGCTGTACAAATCTAGGTTTAAAGTGTCATTTGCTAAAATATCTCATTATTCAGAGTTCATAAAGTAACAGCACTCCTATATACACTTCTTACACTTCTATCGTCCACTAAAAAGACTTCAAAGGGAGGTTGCTTCCCTCCCAGTTACATCTTAGTCAAAACTGACCATTAATTTTAGAAAATCCACTTCAAGTCCCACATTCAATTACAATATAGAATATATTGCTGTAACATCAAAGTGAAACATCTTAGAATCTTAACTTGCATGTAAAAAAAATTCTAAATATAAAATGGTACTGTAAATGATACCACCTTTAACCTGTATTTTTCAGTGCATTAAAATATTGTTAAGTGACAAGCACAGTGCCATGGGTAAGTGATTTGAAGTTTAAATTGCAGCTTTTCATAAAGCATGAAATGCTCTCATATGTCACAGATTTCACTTAACCCAGGAGTTTGATGTTAATACATTAATTACAGGTAATAAAAAATAGCAATACTTCAGAGTTAACCCAAAGTATTAATTTCTCCAAATGAGATATACTACTAATGCACCAGAAACACTACTTATATGCAAGTCAAAGCAGAGCATACATTTTTCTGTACTCAAAACTGTTAACATAAATATTAGAATTCTATTTCTTTTAGTGTTTAACAGCAAACACTGTATATTGTAGAGCCTAAATATTTAGATGACAATAACCTCTAGTTAGTTTTGGTGTCCACATACTTAATGCTATTTACAGTACAACAAACTTTTCCTTCAACTGGAGTGATTCACTATTCATTCTTCACTGCAGTATTTCTATTGTCTTACCAAAAGCAAACTGAATTCATTAACCTAAGGAACCATTCAAGTGCCAGTAGCATACCTGGTCAAAAAACAACATCTACTGTCTAAACTTTTAAGAAGCTATTGTACTAAAAGGCAAACATTGTAATGTTTCTCAAACTAAAATGGTGTTACCACATCTTGACAGAAGACAGCTGTAAAACATCAGCTTGGTGATCTGTGCACATCACCCTTCCATCATTCCTAATTGCAGCTTTCTTGTGGTAACTGCAGTGGCTGCTTCCACTGCAAAGTACTGCAGTTGTGGCTGACTTGTAATGCCATTTAACAGCTTTCATTACAGAGCCAACATCAAATGACCAGCAAGGTCTCTGATGATGCCAATTCGAAAACATCTGAAATAGTCATCTTCCCACATAATTCAGAAAAAACTTTTTCATATATTCAATATTATATTAGCTAATTAGCATTATATATGTATATCTATTATGTCTTTAAATATATTTTATAAATAAATTCCAACAGTGTGTTGTAAAGTAAGTAATTCATAAAAGTTTCACAATTTAAATAAATATTTTTCACATTCCAATTCAGCTTCTTACAAGCTCATCTTTATTTCATGCCTTAGTTCTGAAGCAATGTTTCTGCTTCAATACAAGAGGTAGATTTGATAGAGACTGGGCAAGTCAAGCCTACTGCCAAAAATTCAACTGTCAGTAACTGTATTGCTGATATGAAGTTTGAGACTACATGAAAAATTCAGAACTACTACCTAAAATCCTACCAAGTTTTAGCTAAACAGTTCTTGTTAAATCACATTTAATGCTTTCAGACATGATTACTCACAGTTGTTTTCTGTACATAAGAGATAATGAAGAACACAAATACAAAACAGAGAACAGTTGTCTCTAACACAATATATAAAAGTGCATGAGCTGCTTCTTCATCTATTTCTGCATAACATATTCAGCTTTTCCTCTAACTTTGGCCATTAAAGAAAAGACCTCTGAGAAAAAAAAAACCAAACCGTGTAAGTGTTTAAATTTTATGCTTATATTCACTTCAGTAGTTTAGAGCTGGAACCCCTCCATTGGAGCCTCCTGCTGTTGAAACACAAACTGCTGCTGACTTTCATCCACCTGAGGTGCAATACTAGAGTCCTCTTCTTCGACACCAAAATAATGTTCTATGAGTTCAAAAGCCTTTTGGTAGATCTCTTGGTTTTCATGCCTCTGAAGAAATTCAATTTTATCAAGTCCTAAATTCAAAATAGAACATTTTCAAAAATCTACTTCCTTGAATGAATGATGAATTCAAATGGAAACATCTTATAGTATAGCAGTACTTCTTAAGACAAAAAGATGCAATCCCAAGTCATCTCAATTAATTTGATATCACTGGTCCCTAATTTCCTAACCCATGTATTTCTAGTCTTCATTTTATGCCGTCCAAATTAATTTTAAAACTATGCTAGAAGCACTTCGAGTAAACTAATATCCCAATTTCTGTTCTTCTACTCTTCAGTCTTCCCCAACTCTATCTCCACTCATGGAGTTGTCACTGGGTACAGTCTGGTATCTTTTTTCAAATTTAATTGGAAGATTTAAAGATACTGCCTTTTGGGAAGCTTACCATTTTGCAAGCAGAGGACATAACCTATGCTCTGTTGGCTGAATTAAGTTCTAGGCAGTCAGTCAGGTTCATACAAAACTCCTGTTCAGCTTTTTGAAGTAATGTCGTTTTCACTTAAGGTGGATTAGAAAGAGCTCAAATGAACCCTTCAGGTGACTGGAGAGGCCAAAGCAATGAGGTGATATAATCAGCTGTTTTCCTTACTTGAATTTACACTCCTACAGCCTATGCTTAAGTGCTAAAGGAAAAAAGAGAACCTAGAGAGTCAATACTTAAAATTATGAATGGACTGAAAATCTGCAACACATAAATTCCATTAAAGTCTTCAGTACTTATTCCTCTTATGCATTTAATTGCTAAGTTCTTCAAGCATGCACTTCATTAAAAAACTTAAACTCTGTAACAGGGAATTCAGATGTAAGACTGCTTTACATAAAGTTAGTACCATCTAATCAAGTATAATGTGGTCAATCAGAACGGTTACTAGCAATTTCTGAAATACAAATATCTGCCAATTTTGTTTTGTCAGAGCTACAAAAAAGGTAATTCTTCCATAAAGATTGCCAGTTTCGTTATAAGCCAATTGTAACACTAAATTTGTTAAATCAAAAGCATCCAGTCATGAAATTTCATAAATTAGCTTTTATATATGCTCTTATATAGTGGTTTAATTCAAGAACTTTTATAAGAAACGAAACAAAATACTTGCAGAAGTAAAAACTCATTTAGTTTTATGAAGTTTATTTTGCTGTTACTGATATTTACTATATTAAAAAGTGATCCAACTTTGGGATCAGTTTGAAAACTCCTGATCCTATATCCTTGTTGGTAATGAAACTGTACCAGACAGGACTATGTATTAAAGTATTAATAATTGTATTTAGGAACGGCTGATAGACTTATGCAAAACATGATTCAAATAAACTGGGAAACCTGTGTTAAACCCTTCTGAGAATGTTTCTCTAGAGGAACATTTCATAAACTGACCACAGACAAACACCCAGACGTTTTCTGCACTTCCCTAGGCTACATCACTTGTGATACTTTATGTCTACCTATGCTTGGAGAATTTCTTATATTAAAACTTGCCTGCAAATTTGAAAATGACTCACCATGGTTTTGTTTTTACAGCCTAGAATAAATAAGTTCAGGTATATAGTTTTACAAGAAGTGTTTCCTTACCATATGCTTCCTCTATGAGGGCACAATAAGGATTAATGCCAATTCCATTTTGCTTTGACTCTTGTTCTCCAAGACGTAGAATATTTTCAAGTCCATTTAAAGCCACCTGGACTATTTTTGAATCCATCACAGTCAGGAGGTCACAAAGAGGCTTGGTACAACCTAGTGCTACCAAATACCTTTATAACAGAAAAAAAACAGAGGAAGGGGAAAAGAAGAACTGATAATCCAGCACATTTATTCTGACATAACAGTCTACTGCTATTGATACTTATATTTGCTAAAAAAAGTGTCTGAAACAACAAAATTTCTAAAACATGCAACAATACAAAGAGAAACTTAGCCCAAAATGAGACAAATATTACAACTTATCCTAATAAAAAAAATTAATGTGTATATTCTTAATTAGAGTCTGAAATCTGTAGTCTTTTTAACTTCTTTTCATCTATGATCTTCAGGTGGATTTAACCAATTATAAGAGAAAAAATTTTAGCAGGGAGTTCCTTTTCTCAGGCAGTTGAAATTTTATAGTGGTAAAAATATCGACAAGCACATTAGATACATGTAAGAACACTGGGCACTGCTCTGTGCTAACACAGTCCACACTAGCAGTCCATTAATATTAGCATCACCTACTATAAAGGATTTAACTATTTAACAAAGACAAAAATACTGGGATTCTGAGTATCCCATTCCTTTTCCTAATTTTGAAAAAAACTGTGTATGAACTTTTGCAAGTCGTAACCTGTGTCCTTGCTTCTAGTATATAAGTAAAATGAAGACAGCAATGCAATATTTGCCTAAATATAGTTTAATTCAGTGGTTTAAAACTATCCCTGCAGTTAGGCAGTAGTACCTTGAGGACATTAAGAGGACTAAAACTCCATGACACCAATAATATAACTGTGTTTTTGATGAGAAGCCATTGTTATGGTATTATATCCCCATCTACTCTTTGAAGATCCTGAATTATAATTTATTTTTAAAACGCTAAATTTTAAAATGTTACATTATATAAGCAATTAAAATAAAATTTAAAAAAAA
>VZTN01023827.1:0-102100 GCA_013400515.1 Erpornis zantholeuca
AAATGTTCCTTTGCTTGGCTTAACTACAGCGAACTCCTCCTTCAGCCAAGAAACACCAAATCATCACCTGCTGTCTTGGAGGACCACAATGCCAGAATGAAGCAGGGGCAGCAGCATCAGCTGAAGACACCTAATGGGCAGCCCCTGGAAGCATCCTTACACAGGACAACCTCTGTAATTCTAACCAGAATGAATCTAAAATGTTGCAGAAACAGCTGGCCAGGAAAGAGAAAAACAAAACACAAACAGACAAATAGTATGTCCCCTTTCCCAGGAAAGGAAATCTATTGAGTACTGATAACTATTGCCAAAATGAAACAGTCACCATGGGAGGATAAGAAAATCTGCTCCCAGTTTAGAACAAATGAGAATTAGTGCTAGACTAACCCAATCTTCTTCTTTAAGAAGATCACTGAAGTCCAGACAAATTAGAAGTAGTTAAGCATTTGACAGATGCTTATTTGACAGACAGGAAGTTACCAGTTAAGATGAAGATGATTAGGATTAATACCAGAGTTATAAGGAGGCTAAGAAACTAAAAACTGTAGAGGCAATTTTTAAAAAGGCAACATCAAGCTGTACAGAGAATGATCCTTCTTGTAATCTATTATTATGCTTGAAATTAATGTTAAATATTCTCACTAATGGCTAAAAAAACCCCTAAGAATTTCTGATGTGCTGATGAAATTAAAGAGGCATCATAAATATATGGGACAAAACATCTTAAAGATTTGGTAACAGAACTGACACATGATGCATATAAATCAAAAAGTTACATTATTTCCATTATAAATTAGGAACTTGGTAACTCAGAAGAGGTAAAGTGCCCTGGGATATGTTACTCATCAGATAATGATGGCTCACCCATAAGATATGGCCACGGAAACAGCAAATACTACTATTAGAGATTGTTATAAAATAAAAAATTCCCAGAAGAGGGGAATTAGGATTATTGCTTTAGTACAAGGAATCCATAAAATATTTCCTGGAATGTTCTATATTGCTCTGGTCATTCATGTTTCAGCTGTTAATTAATTTTGCAGCTGTTTAGAAAGATATAAGATGATCAAAAGTTCCAGGGAATGTCTTACAAGAGAAGGAAAAATTAATTTAAAGATTATGGTTTAGAATGACCAGATCCAGGTCAGAGCAGACTATGATTGCTCTTCACAAGTACCTGCAGATGAACACAGGGGAACAAGGTGAGCTTTTTAAGCTCAAGGACATTGGCATATGAACAAATGAGAATAAATTAGCCATGAATGTAGTTAAGCAGGAAAATAAGAACTAGGATTCTGACTTTCAAAGTAGTCAAATTTGGAATAGCTCTGCAATGGCACAGCAAAGAGAAATCCACCTAGCAACTGCCNAGAAAAGAGAATGCAGATTTTTGTCCTTTCAAATATATTAGCAACAGGAAACACCTTCTATCACATTTGAAGAGGCTGTTAACATTATTTGGATATCTTTCTGTTGAGATGCTTCCAAGACTCATTTCTAAAACAAGATCGATCCATCGTTTCTTGAGACTACACCCCCTTCTCGTTGTCCTAATTTGCAGGAGATGAATGACAGCTGGCTGCATTTCTCAATCATGCTGAGAGTTTTGGCATATAAGAAGGAAGGGCATTGAGCAGACCCAATGAACAACCCCCCTGGAGAATCGCCAACATCTTCCTAATAGACAGAATGCAAGGCCAACTATCCATAAACTAAAAGCAACTCCCACATAAACACTGCTCCACTCTGCACTGCTCTCACAATAATTACAAGCGATGTGTGTAGACAGGGAGACTGACTACATTGTATGACAGACCTTCATGACAGACTGTTTTTCTCTGAAACAACCAGAGACTGTTCTGGTTGCTGTATGGGCAAGCATGGAAATGTTCAGACTCTTTTCCAGTCAGCATACAGTCCAGCCCTGATTAGTATCCAAGCAAAGACTGCCAGCACCTTTCTCCACAGTGTTTAATCCATTCCACTATATTTGGAAAAAAAACCAATATTGGAATATTGGCACTATATTGGAAAAAAACACCCTCAAATCTGTAAGAATAACTATGTCCTAAGATGGAAATATCATGTGAGAGTATTCCTACAAACAGAAAAATCCCAAGTGGGCACAAAGCTGACAAAATTCACACCAGAGTTCTGCACTGGCTGTTGTTACCCAAATTCCCTCTCTACCATCTTCAGACCTGGTTTGCTCCCACTGCTTCTGAAGAAGACACGTCCAGCTAGACTACAATTAGAAGAACACAGTCATTATTGCTCTGCTAACATACACCTGCACGTAAGAACTTCTTCATTCCTTGTAGTATTCCCCTGCAACCTTTCCCATCCTACCGTGGGATGAAGAAAATTAAACCAGCATTAGGCCTTTCTGCTGCTTCTAGTCCAAACTGGTTACTCCAGTGGATTCTGCCAAAAGGCTGCATGGCTCCTGCCCACAGACTGTAAACACTTCTGTCCTTCCCTCAAGACTAGAAAGACCCCTTGCTGAGCTTTCCAATTCTTCCTCATTCTCTCCTTTCTGTTGCTCTCATCAAAATGACTGCACAAGACCCTGTTTTAGCAGTGGGGGAGGGAAAATTAAATCAGATGTTTCTCAATTTTTAGTACAGAGGAGGACAAGAAGCAGCTAGAAAGTGCAAAATTATGATTAATCATTTGTTTCCAAGCAAAATCACTGTGGAAAAGTAAAATAATTTAAAACTGTAAGTCATCATGTCTGCTTCTGAACCCTTCTGCCATCCCAGCTAACAAATCTGGCTGTGCACGCACAGCAGCAAATAGGCTGAGCACCCATTGGTTAATGGGACTACGGAACTTGCACATTGAAGAGAAAAAAACAAGAATTTTAATGCAGTTTTTAGAAATACTTGTCATTGTTTCAGCATTGCCATTTAGTGAATGGCACCGATTTCTCTCTCAGTAGGGGATGATATTTTAATGATGTAACAATGTACTTCCCAGAAGAAAGACAAGCCTCATGAGGCAGATTAAAACTAAGAATATTCAGATCCCATTAAAATCAGACAGTTTCAAGCCATTTTTAAAATTAATTTTGTTTAATGATAAAATGGGTTATCTTAACAGGTGGCTAGCCAATTGTAAAATTAACCAAAACATGGTCAGAAGCACAAGGGTAGCTATTAGAAGAACTGGTTTCTTTGTATTCTACCTTCTATTATCAGTGTACCATATGACCTTACACAAATTCCCCCAGTCCATGACCCCCAACAAATTCCTGTGCTTCAGCTTTCTCTTTCTGCAAGCAAGGGTAGCATTTGTCCAACACCAGAGTTCTCCAGGACATAAAAAAGTGGCATTAGAAAGCTCCATTGTTTAATAACCAGGAAATATTTAATGCAATTCCCAGGATGTTTATTTTCAACCATTTCTGTGGTATCAGGAAGTTTTTTCACAGCACTAATCAGTATCCTGTCAAGGAAATAGCTTCATGTTTGATTGCTTATTAACTGTATTTTGAACACTTACTCTTTAGCTGAAGCCACTGGACTCTGCTATGCTACAATTAATTTTCAGCTTCCACAGCTGAACACACAGTGGATCCAGCCCTTCTGTGAAAAATCACTTAAAATGTATAATGAATATGCCTTGTTGAGCATCTCCTGAATTGTGTAAGAAGGAAATGAGGAAGACTGAAGAAAACACTCAGTATTGGAAACACCAGTTAAGACTGCTACTGAGGACAGTTAAATATTACACAAATCTCACCAGCATGCATGGAGTTTAAGATGACGCAATATAAGCAAAGAAGTGAGAAAACAGCTAATTGCATCTGCATTGATGAATTTAGCATGAATATTTTTATACAAAACATCAAATTGCTCAGCTTGCTGGTTTTATTGGTTTTAAATGTGACCTGAACATTTAGTCCCTAAATACTTTTGCAGTAATCACCGAGAAGATGAATATGACAAGAATAGATGACAACCCATACAGATGAAAAAAAAGTTAGTAGAATCCCTACACACAATACTTAGAGAGAATTACTAATTTCCAGGTATAAATTACTCTCCTTGTAACAGAAAATAAGTACCTTTCATTAACATGTTTTATCATACAAATAAACTACCAACACAGTAAAATCCATAGAACACAAAATAATGGATAAACACATTCACTTGTCACATATCCACTCAACATCTGTATGTGACGAAATACTTTCTGATTTCCACTTAAAATGTTTTTAGAGTGTAAATTTTAAATGAGACCAGACCAGGAAGTTTCCTCAACCATTTAATGTTTTGTCTCAAGTCATTCTTTCTGCTACCTCAGCAGCTGCTAGCACTGAAAATAAGGAAGAAAACAACTTTATATTTTCATCTCATTTATGGCCCAGACATCAGAGTTCAGACTTTTTCCAGTGGCCAACCAAAGATGACTATTTGATTTTTTTTGTCATTAGGCACCTCTTAAAAAGGTTGTACATTGTACATTCCTACCTTACCTCTCGAGATGATACACAGCTATGGAATAATTTTATCTTCTTCCTCTAAAATCCTCATTACCTCTTTGTATATCACAAACCATTACAGGATGCTGAGAATGTTGATGTCACCACACATCTTGTATCTTCTGAAGATTATTTAGGAAGCCCTTTGCCTAACCAAACTTTGTGGTTAGAACAATCTGCTTTATCTTACTAATGAGAATGATAATTTAGTATCAAATACTCATGAGGAATTATAGCTCTGCTGACTGGCAAATAACTTGCCAAGGCAGATTAGTTTAGCTGCATAAAATAAATATCCACCTGCACATACTAGCACTAATCAGGGCGTGAAATTAAACTTTTTATTCAGTGGGAAATAACTGCTGCAAGGCGGCGATTTAGTCTGAGAAGCAAATATTAAGGTCAGCCTATTCTCTCTGATGTTTATAGTACATATTACAGTGAGGAGAGCATGGTGCAACAAATTTGGCTTTTTAAGTCTATGAAACTAAATACTTCAGTGATGTGATAGCAAATTTGCCATTTGCTTTTCTAATTGCATACATTTAATGGAGCAAAGTGGCTGAAATGAAACATTACCAGAGAAGCGAGGGCGAAGTTACTGAAGTACCAGAGGCCTGCACCAGGCACAGAAAAATCTACAGCATGAAGTTTGGGGTAGAAGAAAATTAATCAGCATTTTCTATAGTATATACTAGTCCCAACAAATACCGAAAAAACAAGGATGCTATTTCAGCACCATTGGAAAAACTGGTAAATATATGTTTAATATTCAAGCAGGATTTGCAACCCCTCATTTAAGAGGCAATGCTCTGCTATCCCGTCTTACAAAATTATTCTCACTGCTTTCATGACATCCTTGCATTGGATACCCAGGATTCTCTGCCACAATGTCCATGACATGAACATGTTACTAGGAAGACTGCAAGGTTCTCAAAGATTTTTTTAAAAATAGCTAACAAATAACAAGTCTTTAAAATCCTGGTCCTACTGACACCATAAATGGCACAGGTGCAGTGCAAGCAGAGCCTCTTTTAAAGTATAAGCCTTTGTCCATCTGTTCCATATATATACACACACAGCAGGAAAAAAAAATCCAATTTTATTACTTTTCAGCCATCAATTACACTGACTATTCTTTACTATATTACCTGCCAGCTATGTGGGAGCTCCTACCAACATGCAAATACAAAAATTAATGAACTTCAGAGTTTTCCCTCATTAAAAAATAAAAAATCCCACAACCAAAAAAAAAACCCCAACCACCAAAAAAAAAAAAACCAAAAACCAACCAAAAAACCAACCAAACGTGAATCTTAAAACACAACTAGAAGGCTCTGGTTTTCCTGTCAAACTGGAAGGCCCATCAACAGCTCCTAGAATCCTGTCACCCAAAACCAAAAGAAAAGTGATGTTTCAGGGGGTGAAACAGAAAAAAAACCCACAAAGAACACTCAGACGGACTTCTTCCTATTCATGAGCCAGGAAATTAAATTATTGCAAATTAATAAATTCATAAAAACTGAGAAAGTGAAACTTTGTTAAGTATCAAGCTTTTCCCTCTCAAATGATCCTAAATGGGACCCCAAACTGGTCAGGTACTGTTCCAAGCACTGCTAATTAAACACAACTGAAGTTGTCACTAGTCCATTCAAGAAAACAGATGTTGCTTCATAGAGCTTTGATATTTTTCTTAAATACCTTTCAAAATGAGGAACAAAAAATATGAACTCTTATAAAAAGGGCTTTATTGTATTTTTATAGCATATTACATACCTTGTAACAATCATTCTGTTAAGTGTGAATGTCAGTTTTATTTTCTGTCCCTTTTTTCCTGGCTATTTACAAGCTTTGTAAGAATCGTTCCTTAATTAAGTCTAAACATAGTTTTATATAAATGGATTCCTGGAATTAAAAACGTTCAGACTTAAGAAATGATTGTTACAGAGACTGTAACAGGCTGTAAAAAAGAATGCCACTTTAAACAAAGATTTCTCATTTTAATTAAAAAGATAATCATCAGAACATTCGTATACTTAACAGAACCATTTGAAGCTACTTTGAAGAAATATCAACTATTCTATACAGGCTTATGTAGTTTACTTTATATGACATTTAATCAAAGTCTCAGTTGAGCCCATCGCACTTATACTTTAAATACTGTATCTACAGTTTCAAACACTTATTTGAACATAAAGTTACTTATTGAGCACCTCGACTTCTTGTTCTTTTGTAAATGACTTTGACTATGAAAATCCCATATTCCTGAATGCATAAAAGCAGAGCTCTGTAAGGCAAGGGGTTTTGGGTGGGACTTTTGTGTGCGTTTTTTTAGGTTAATGGGCACGTTCACCTCCTTCTTTAGCTTGTGCATCGAGAGGGTTTCTTATATCCTATACTTTATAAAGAGTATAGTTTCATCACCAGGACAGTACAAAAAAGAAAAGAGGCTGAAGTGAACTAAGACAGGTTCCACTCTGATAAAATCCTTGCTGTAGCTGCAGGACACTGGACAATATAATTTAACAGACTGTATTGCAAAACTATGAACTGCCTTACATTTGGAAAAAAAAAACAAAAACAAAAACAAAAAACAAACCAACAAAACTTTTGAAAGATGGCATGGAGAATATGTGATACAAGACACTCATTCACCATCAAAAACAGTCTTCCCTAGTGAGCAGTTGCTTAGTATTGTGTAGTGTTAATACACGACAATTTAATATCAGGAATAAATTAGGTCTTACTAAGACATAGAGGTAAATCGTAAGCAAATGAAGTTAAATAAATTACTTAAACCTTGAAGTATTAGATTATACATATTGTACCTGACCACAGATAACCAGGAAACTGGTAGCAGATATCAGTTAAATGCAATACTGCTTCATTGGCAAGCAGTCCAGCCAACACCAGCCAGTGAGAAGGCAGCTACCTTCTACTCCCACCAACAAGTTGCACAGACATGAGCATACAGAAAAACAACAGACTAATGTTTGTCTTTCAAAGTGTCAAATATATATGCGTTAAAGCAAAATAATTTCATTCATAATATTAGCACTGGATGAAGCTTCCCCACAACATTTTTCTCCTAGAGTTGGACATTAAAACAAAAATCAAATCACCGGTCCATCTTGCCTGATATCCTGCGATTCAAGAACTGCACAATGTCAATGTCAAAAATTAAGTACATTTTTAAATGGAAAAAAGTACTACTTTCTAGAGAAGCACAAACATGCTATCACCTAAAGGGTTGCTTTTCAATATGAATTAAACCTACCCCAAACACGTATCAAAACCAAAACTGACTCTCTCGCCTTTCATAATAGGCCTCATACCTCCAAAACATATTTGAATATTTACCTACAATGTTCATTGGGAAGCTCTCAGGGAAAATCAATAATTAATAGCAAAGCCCACCTCAAGCTAAACTGTGAGCCACCTAATAAGGAAGATGCAAATGAAGTGTAGCACACACTGAGATGGACAAGGTAATCCACTGTGAATGATTCAGCATTAGCTGAGAGGATGCACGAGCTGATCTGCTACCTCTGTGTGGACAACTGTACCAGTGCCATCACTGCAGTGCCTGAGCACTGTCTGAGCGCTACAGGGCAGACAAAAGACATTGCCTAGAAGGGCCAAGATGATACTTGCAACTGATACCTTATGCATCCTGATGTGTCTGTTGGTGCCACCCTTTGGGAACACCAGAAGACCCCACCAAGTCTGACAAATTACTCCACCAGCAGATTTAAAGTAAGAGCCATGTTCTGGACAGATGTGTGCTAAAGCAAAAGCCTGAGATGTGCTTAACAAAACCTTTGCTTACTCTACTCTCAACCTGTAAGGAAAAATACCCTGCCAAGTTCGAAGTGGACAGAGGGAAGCCACATCTTTCACTGCATGTTTTACAAGCATTTTGCATACAAGAGATATTTTAATAAAACATGAAAGAACATGGGTTAGCTTTTAGCTCTCAGTACAGCCTGTTCTTGATCATTCTTCCCTTTATCTGGTGCTGTCAGTAGATGCATCTCCCAGAAGAGCAGCTTCCTCTCATGCTCATGCCTCTCCCCAGTGTCAGGGAGCTCTATTGTTCGAGGGGGACACTGCCAGGTGCAGGATGGACAGGGATTCCCTCACCCTCCAGGCCCAGTCTTAGAGATGATCTCTAACCACCTGGACTAAGCCCCTGAATGAGAATCTTAACACAGGGGGTGAAAAAAGTAACGTATGAGAAGTCAACGTAGCACGTTCACAATGCTGTCTGGCAGCAGACAGGAATGTTTCAGCAGAAACTTTTCGGGATGTGAAACTCACTATCTAGAGGCAGGTTGTAATTACCAAGCTTGGCCAAACACAAGTGCAGCAGGATCTGGGACACTCCTTTGGCCAATCCCACACCAAAGAGGGCCATTCATTATTACTAATTGCTACCTTGACTATTTAGGTGTCCATAGCATTTTTCCACTTCCCCGAGCTGAAACTCTATAAATCTGACAAACTTGGAGACTACTAGCAAATGGGTCAAAAAGCCTCAAGAGAGAAACAAGTTCTTCCAGATTAAAAAACAAAAGCCACGTGAGTGTTTCGAAGCTCACTATTTGCAACTAGTGTTTCCTGAATTCCATTTTGGGCATGTGTTCTGAAGATTTAATGGAATTCCTTCTTCCTGATCAGCTCAAATTTAATTCTGTGCCTCTAGAAGCAGTAATCCAAAACAAACTTTTAGCAAGTGTTGCCAGCCATTTAAATTACATCCTTAGGGAAAAAAGGGTTTGGGGCACCTGAAATTTACATTCAATGTAGTTGGCAACACTTCGTTTTCATTTCTAAATCTTACACTTCTGGCCAAAACGCTTAGAAATAGCAACAAATGAAGAAAATGAGAATGAAGCTACGTTCAAGTACATACATTTAAGTGCACAGTGCCTCAAATCTATGGAAATTAGCCACATTTGAAGAGCATCTTGGATACATGTACTGTTTTCCATACCAAAGGCCAACTCACAAGCCTAATCAATGTACGTGCTCCCCGCAGTCACTGTCACTGATATACTGCTAGAGCAGCAGGTGAAACACTCAAGTGCCAGCATTTAGAGATCTCGCAGTAGAATGGGAGGAAAAACAAAATTACAGAGGGATAGTGAGCAGTACAGAAGGATAGTCTAAGGTGCACAAATAAAGAGAAAAAGCTCAAGAATTACATGCGCAAAGCCTGCCGGTGCCTGTGGGCCCCTCTGCCACGTCCTGCCTCGCTCCAGTTTAACTTCTCCCGCTCCCAGGTGGCACCTGCAGCCCCCTCCCCCTCTTCCCAATGGTCCCTTTTCCCTGGGGACCTTTTTCTGGGACCCCGCTCACTGCCCTCCCTGCAGTCAGGACGCCCCCTCCCTGGGCCCCGCTCACCACCTTGCCCCGCCCGCCAGCCCAGTGCCCCCCGGCCCAGCCCAGCCCCGAGGCNCGCCCCCCCACCTCGCCCCGATGCCCGCACGGCGCATGCGCCACTCCGCAGGCCCACGGGAAATTGAGTCCCCGGCCGCATCCCTGGCAAGGGCCCTACCTTCAGATTAAAACTACAAGTCCCGGCAGGTCTTGGAACTGGGGGCACGCTGGGAGCGGGCTGGCGCCTGCGTTTTGTGCGGTGCAGGGAGCCGACGGGAGGTGTAGTAGCCTTGGGCCGTGACGGTGCGAGGTGCGGGCAGGTGTAGGATGGACGCGGCCGCTCAGGGCGGACGAGGGAGGGAGGGAGGGAGGGAGATGAGGAGGCGCGTACCGCAGGTGCTGTGTGGGCGGTTTCCAGCTCCACACCTTCTCTGAGATGGAAGGTACGGCTGGCTCCTGAGTCACAGCCCCGCACTCTTAAATGTCCCCCCCCAGGAGGGCTCGGCTGCTCCCACGCTTTGCGGTTGCGCTCCGTGTTCGCGCACTGTCCGCGTTCGAGCCGATTGTTCCTGGTAAACCTTTTAAACTGAGCCCATAGGGGTGCCAAAATACCCGGTGACTTCGTAGTCACCAGTCCGAAAGTTCCACACGGGCTGTGAAACAGGAAAATTTGCATCACTGGAATGGATCAAGTCGTCTGACGTAATTCTTGAGAGATGTTTGTTCAAAGCCATCCCGTATATAAAAAGCCTCCCGTGGTGCATTGGTGCCCTTTTTTCTAATAATGTTTCTAGATCAATTTCCTCTGAAAATTGGACCAAGTTTTCATTGCTGTACTAAACAACAAAGAGAAAAAAGAATTGATCGGCATTCCTTGACTAGCAGGTGCACATAGACTGGAGAATATTTACCATATCCCCTCTGTTCCTCTTTTGCACACCCTACAAGACCAGCTCACATGGCAGCCATTGCTTCTAATCCTCTTGTTTATTAAATTTGTCTCATCTCTTTCGAGTTTTCCTACATTTTTCACCGTGCCCAAAAACTGAAGCCACGTCATATGGAGCAGCAGAGACGAATTACTTCCTGGGGTTTTAATACCAACTATGACCTGGTAAGTTTTCACTTCTTTATAGCAAACACGACACTGATTTCTAGCCAGTTTGTCATCTAGTAAAACACTCAGGTTCTTTTCCTTGCTGCATCTATATATTTGGCTCTTCGTTTTAAGTGAGATACCCTGAATTTCTTCCTATTCAAATGCAAAGAAGCCAGCCACACACATCAGCACTTGCTTGCCCATATGCAGCTCAAACCCATTCTTTTCATTCCTATGTTTGACACAGGAACAAAAGTGAAGCTTCAAGCAGGTACAAAACTAATATCCCTGGAGTACCAGTCCCTTCCCTCATTTTCTCTAAACATTCCATCTCTTCCAGATTTTCAGATAAGATGATCAGCAAGAAAACAGAGGCTGCAGAGAATGTGCCCATTACTGGATTCCTGCCAGGGACATGTGACCTAGGTGGAGCCTCATGATCCAGTGCCAGGAGTGTCTCCTGCAGCCAGTGACCCAGCAGAGGTGACAGGGAACATCAGCCTTTGCAGGTTGTGATGCCATGATCTGTGCCATCATCCTTCTCTTAAATCTCTGGTCTAAGAGGTAGAGAGAACCTGATGTTCTCCGTCTACAATCCCAGGGCATAGAAATCTTCCAAATAAAGCTTCCACGTCACCAGGACAAGAGGCTGCCATTCTTGGCCAGGCCCAGCCATGCTCTTGGCCATCATACTTTAAGGCCAGACTCTTAGCAGTGAAATGCCTGAAATGCTTGGCTCTAGTGGGGCTGGGCACTTTCCAGACTGCTGACAGCACTGAAAACACTCACCATGATTATATAAATAACAGTAATTATAATGAGGGAATCCTATAATTACAAAGGGAGGGCTCCTGTAACAGTACAGAAGGCAACCAGGGGCTGCTGGTGCTTGAGGCAGGGCTCTCCCGAGTCTCCTCCATCTAGGCATGCTGCAGCTGGCTTGGGATGTAAATGGATCCTCCTGGTAGCAGTGTGGCAGGCTCAGGGCTTTGATTGCATGGTTTATTTGTCAATAATATCTGATGCTGGCCTAATGGTTGGAAAATTGAAAAGTGTAATGCTTCAGCACTAGACACCAGTGTCCCAAAGCCCTCCTGATTGATCTGTCTGGACTGTAACTCATAGGGGATTAATGTCCCTGAACTATGTGGAGCCAAAACTAATGGGTGTTTACGTGCTGGACTTAAACTTGGTGGTAGATCATGGCTTGGTTATTCTGCCACACTGCCAGCAGGACCCCACAGTGCAGAACTACTGCAGAGGAACAGGGCAAGAGCCTTTACCATAGCACAGAGTGACTGAGGAAGGACTCAGAGAAGCAGCATTTGGCCCAGCAGCACTGAGCATGGAGTAACACCTTATTGTAGGAACCTCACCTGGATCTCTGCATCTGCAGCTTAAACTTGTGGCCCCTTCCCACAGTGGAATGCTCCCTGCAGCTGGATGGCCAGCTCTGCACCCACCAGCTTGCTATGTCCTCCACAGCCAGCACACCAAGCTGTGACACCATCAGGGTGTCACATCACACAGCAGGCACATTGGGAAGGTCTGTGGTGCATAAGGTAGGGGAAGGGCACATTTCAACAGGTTTACAACCAAACAAACAGTTATTTGATTGGATCGCAGGAACTGGACATGTGTAGTCAGTGCTATCTCTGCCACAGTAGAGCTGCCCTGACCACCTCCTCTTTACTTTTCCTTGAAACAGCAACCATACCCCCCCCTCCCTGCCCTCCACCCCCTCACTGCAGAGCACATTGCATGAAATGTGCCATATAGTGCTCAGGGACCTCACCATCCTTCCAGATGAAGGATGCTACCTAACAGTAAAGATATTACTGTGATTATTTTTGCAATAGCATATTGCTCTGTGCATTCTGGACTCTGCGGACCACATCCACGCCTGGTGTAACGCCATGTTAATTTGCTGTGGCAGTCATTAATTGGGTAAGGAACAGCTGGTGCTTTGCTTCAAGTGAAGCTGATTGGGTCAGTAAGTAACTGGTTAAGCCATCTACAGCAGGTACAGCCCTACCTTTCTCTGCACTCCAGAGGGGTTTCACTTCTTGTCCCAGTGACCCTTGGTGGAAGCAACAAGATTTGGCCATGAAACATTAGGGAACTTTAATCAGTGCTGTTCCTTTGGGCATTATTGCCTGAATTTTAATATTTTGAATAATAAAGGATGATTTTAAATTAAATTTGTGGAGTCACCATCTGTGTGTGCTTGGCCTTGTTTTCCTCTACTTTGGCAGTGCCTTGGCTTCATTCTTTCCAAGTTGGAGCAAAAAGGAAGGGAAGTGAAAAGAAGGGAGTTCACTGGTGGAAGAATCTTTTGTTGTTTCCTTTGTCCTGCAAGAACTTGGCGGCAGCAGTGGCAGCAGCTGTTACTGGGGGTGTTTTTCACAGTGGTGACCACACAGGCAACCCCTGATAGCGTAAGAGCTTGTGAGAAGGTGACAGGGACCCCTGCACCCAGAGACATCCCAGGAGTTCAGCTCAGCCCCTCCAGCTCAGCTCATCTGTGATGGGGGCATGTTTCACACAGGGCTCTGGAATCTCAGCTAAAGGGGCTTGGTGTGCAGTGGCCTGGGGAAACTGAGGGCAGAATGGCTGCCTGCAGCCTGTGGGCAAAGGAGCTTTTTTAGGACAAAGGGACACTCAGTCACACAAGAACAAAGGGAGAGAGTCCAAGACCACATGTATGAATTATGTTCACTGAGCAGGACAGTACTCATTACCTGGTATAAGGAGATGTGCAAGGCTGCACGTATGGAGGGGATGACCAGAGAGAAAGGCTTATCTCCAGAGAAACCACAATAGTGTGGGCTGTACATTAACATTACAGGTTGAGTTGATTGCATCCCTTGTGATGCTGAAAAGGGGAGCTGCATCTTCTCTCCTGTCTCTGACAGCCACATGTTTCCTCCTCTCACCTTCTACTGGCTCCAAAACCTGTTTTCTAGCACAGTGAGATGTTTTAGTTCACTATAGTGGCAGGAAAATTATACTCAGGAAATATAAGCTAACACTTCTTTGCTGGCAAGTCAAACTGGCTTTTTCTTGTGACCACACAAATGACAAAGCTACTGTAAGGGCAGGTGGGACCAGGGCAGGGAAGGATGAGACTGGTCCCTCTCGGTTTTTGGGAGCTGGTGATTCAGCAAATAGAAGATGGAAAACCTTGCCTTCACACTTGTCAGGGTCTTCTGATCCTCCTGGGGGTTGAGAGGCCTCCCTGCACAAGTAATATTAATCACTGGCTCTTGGATGCCAAGAGTGTCTTGGGCTGGCCAGATCCTGAGAGCTTGGGATCCTTTCAGGGATGCTGAGTTCATTAAACCTGAGCTCATTTCCCAGTTTCCCATCTTACCACTGTGGCTGCAGGATGCTGTTCCCCGACCAGATTCACTTGGCCGCTGGGAAGTAGAAGATGCTGAAGCCCTGGTCCCAGTCCTCTCCATAGACTCTCTAGGTGCTTTGTTTAAAATATAGATTAAAAGAAATCAGGGTGACAACATTCTTGAACAGGGACTATAGCCACTGTCAGCAGCCTTCCCAGTCTCCATGGTCTTGGCAGAGGCCCCGGTGTGGAACACCAGGCTGAGGCACACGCAGGAACACGCACCCTGACTCCCAGCCAGCCAGGTGCCCCCAGCACAGATCTGGAAGTGCCTCTCTACCCTTAGAGCAGCTCCTTCACCCTCTGATGCCCGGCCACCTCCCCTGGGATGTGTCCTTTGGTGTTCACAACACCTTCCATCAGCCTGTCCTTGAGGCAGCCGCAATGACAAATTCATAAGTCCTTCGGCAGACACGAGTCCAGAGGTGCACTGCTGCGAGCTCAGTGCTGCTGCCTGAAGGGTGGCAAAGGGGAAAGATTTCTTTTTACAGGGACAAAAACCAAACCCAAACCACCAAACCTGGCCCGATGGAACAAAAACAAGCCCAACAAGTACCTTGTAGTCAGAACAGCCTTTTAAAGCCTCATGAATATTTAGTTTGTCCTCATGTAAAATATATGACTTTGTGTAAGGATCAGGCAAAGGAGGTGCATGATTTTTTTCTGATTTATGGGCCCAGCAACGGATTATTCATAGCAGAGCAGCTGTGTGGAAAGATTCATCCACTGCAAAATGTGATTGTACATCAGGCAGTGTGAGGGAACAGAGCTATGACTAATGGCTACTTTACATATAAATGAGAAGGTTTGCACTAGGAACTGTAAAAAAAATACACTTGTTCAGCTGACGGGCCTGGCCTCTTTATCGCAAGTGCTGCACAGGGGCCAGGGAAAGCTAGGAACAAGCCTGGCTGAAGGCACTGCCTTCCCTCACATCCTTCAACATGCAACAAATGAGGCAACAGCAGTCAAGACTTCCAAGGGCCAAATTTGTTGCTGGCATCAATCTGCAATGGGGGAAGGCAGATGTTTCTCCTCCTGCCTTGGATGCCCCTGAAGTCCCTCCTGGCCAGGCTGGGGTGGACCCTCAAAGCAGAGGGGCAGCATGAGCCATGGTGCTTGGTGCAAGCCCCAGCATAAACCCTTTGCTTCCCCTCCCCACTGTGATCACAGCACCCCCCACGCTCACTCTTCTAGCCGAGACGGGTTGTCTAGACGTTGCAGATGTGGACAGATGTTGGGGCTGTAATTTATAACAATGGCCTCCAGAAGGCAATTCCAATTTGTTTCGCTAAAGCTTTAAGTTACAGGCAGCGAGATCTCCTGTAAATACTCTTGACTTACACAGTAAGTACATAAGAGAGTTTTCCTGGCAAAAGCCCACTTGCTGCAGTGACTGTGCCTTTCTTCATGTCACAGAGGGACATTACAATTCATAGATCCAAAAGCAATTGCCCTCTGCCATGGACCCAAAGAGCCCAAGAGTGACCTGGGTTCCAGGAGCTGACAGACTTGCAGTTCTTAGAGGTTGCTTCTCCAGCATCATTCGCTGCTCAAAGGAGGAGTGGACATATGTTCTGAAGATTTAATAGAATTCCTTCTTCCTGATGAGCTCAAATTTAATTCTGCGCCACTAGAAGCACTAATCCAAAACAAACTTTTAGCAAGTGTTGCTAGTCATTTAAATTACATACTTAGGGAAAGAACAGTTAGTTCTGCCTGCAGAGCTAACCCCCCTCATTCATGTGCACCTCGTTCCTCATGGGGCATTTTCCTGCCATTTGGTGCCTGAAGGACAACGCAGAAAAGGAGATTTTCCTAGCCCTTGAAAATACTCCCTAGAGGGACACCTCTTGAAAGCAAAAAGGCCCTGACAGCAAATATTTCCCTCCAGGAAAACCGTTTAAACCCAAAGGGAAATGAAGCACACAGCCTTGTCTCTACCCTAGTTCGTACTAACCCTCTTCAGAGCAGCCCAGGGTAGGCATGACAAGGCCTTCTCCCTCCATCACCCACTCTCTCACTCATTTTGCTTCTCTAACTTTCCTGTGAAAGACAACCATGGTCCCTGCAAACCTGCAGCAGGTACTGTTCCAGTGAAGGACCCAGAGCCGTGAATCTGCAGCCATGGGAGAAGAGGGCACCAAAAAGGGCACAGTCACAAGCAGCTACTTTGAGCCCTTCTGTCATTTGAAGCCTTCCAACCAAGGGTTAGACAAGGGAGGGAGTATTCCTCCAGCACTGTTTCGTAGCACCTACAGTGCATCTGCTTGCAGAATCTGAGGGAAAAAATAGAAGCCCTTTAGCAATTATTTGTTCCTGCAACTGTGTTCGTGCAGGTTGTTCCTATATTGAGTAGCACAGACTTTGTCAGAGAGCACTGAGGCGCTCTGCAACGGCTGTACTGGTGCACAGGTGCATGAGTATCCAGGGAGGCATGTGCTGAACTGGCTGAAAGTCCCTTCAGCAGTCCCTAATAATAACATCGAGCAGCCAGACATGCCCCAGAGATCCCACTCTGTAGAAGATTCAATCATGCTAGGTGTGCTACCAAGAGGATCACTGCCCAGGAAACTAGCAAACTCCTTCGTTTCAGTCTACGTAGATTTCTACATTTGTACATCTGTCTGTTCCATTCATCTCTATGGCTAGGCCATCATACAGGTTAAAACCTGTAGAAGAGCTTTGCACGTATAAAACCACCAGCAAACAGAGACATGAGGCTTTATTTCGTGTTCATCAGAGGTGAAGGCCATATTTGGAGACTGGGAAATAGCATATGGATGAAATCCCACCTTCAGGAGGCCCAGCACAGGACATCAACCAAAATGCAGTTAAATATATATATATAATCATATATATTTAACATGTATCCATTTATCTTACATATATTTGAAACAAAGAGCATAGAGTGTGGCTGGAGCACAGCCAGCCACTATGAGAATTTCACCCATAAAGAAAGATTGTGGAGAAACAAAACTCTGCAAAGTCTAGAAGACACAAAGTGCTTCAATTAGAGGATGCTTGGGTGAGGTTTGGTTGGGATTAGAGACATGCTCTGTTTGGATTTGCAGCTGAAAGTCTGCAGCCATGTGTCATGCTAGGAGAGTCACAAAGAGAAACCCACTGATCTCCCAGAGCAGTGGGAGCAGAGACCAAACCAGCA
The DNA here is from genome assembly GCA_013400515.1 of Erpornis zantholeuca. NCBI lineage: Eukaryota > Metazoa > Chordata > Aves > Passeriformes > Timaliidae > Erpornis > Erpornis zantholeuca. The sequence goes on from VZTN01023827.1 coordinate 17,537, forward strand.
CAGCCACACTTTGTAAAATTTGCATCACTTTGGTTCTAGAGTTTGCAATTAAAGCAGTTTTCGTGTTTTCAGCCAAATTAAAAAGTCTTACTTTCCCCAACCCCCAAAAGTTTAATCTCAGATTTAATGAAACATTTAATTTGAAGCAATATATCTTAATTTGTGGGGAAGCAATTTATAGAATTAAAGTAAATAAAGTAATAAATTATTTATTGTTCTTTAATTTTGAATTTTTCAGCAGAACGATCAGCTGAATTCAAGGCAAAACAAATGTCTGAGCCCCCATTTACCTTCAGCTGCAAGGAGAATACTTGAGGACTCTTTCATGGTATGGACGAAGGTCTTGAAGGAGAGGCTTTTCTAGGAGGGAATCAGAATTTTGGCACTCAGCTCCTTTTGCAACCACAAAGGCACATTTCCATACTGTTTTGCATACCTGTGATTATCGGTGCAGGGGAGGCACAAAGGTGCTACAGCTCATTCTGCAGGCAGCATCCGGACCAGCCCAAGGCAGGCAGATGTTTCATCCATGGGAATCTGACTTGGAGACTTTTCTGTGCCCTGAAGGATGGTGTGGGAATTAGGATCCAAAAGTGGATTTGCTCCATTTTGGCTTTAAAATGGGAAAGCAGAGCAGGCCTTTTAAGTTTAGGTTACTCTTCCAAAACATAACACAGTTGCAAATTGCATACCCAATACCTGCCCCCCAGCCAGCTTCTGCAGAGTCCCAGCCTGGAGCTGTGCTGTCCCTGTCAAGAGTGAAAAGCCAGATTTTCATGGGAGAACGGGGCAGCACAGGGGGGACAGGACCTATGCCTCGCTTGCACACTTTGTGCCCTGAACCAGCTTCCCAAGTAAAATACAGTCCCAAATACTGCATCTTCCCTGACACTTCAAAGCTGCATCCCTATTGACCCAGCATTTCCAGATCCCGTGTAGGATTCTAGCAACTGATGGAGTAGGAAGCTAAGGCTGAGGTGCACAAATGACCCCAAGGAAGAAAAGCAGCCAGACCTTGCAGCTTTCCCAGCAGTCAAGAGGATAAGGTGGCCGTGGGACTAGTCCAGTCCATGGGCATGAAGCCTGGGACCAGTCCTGCTGTTTCCAGAGAGCGGGACTGGACAGCTCCCTCCCCCACTCCAATTAAACCCAGTGGAATTCAATCTCTTACTCTTAATAAACTTCCCTGTTTCCTTGCCAACTCCCCTCCGGACACCAAGACACGATTACTCCAAACACAACAGGAAAGGGCTATTTTTTTCTGCAAACTTTCTGACTGAAGAGGCAGGCATGATTCCCCCTAGCAGGATCTGAGTCATTAGGATCCATGAAAATTAACAGCAAATAAACATTTGGGGAGGGGAGGGGGGAATGGAGCTGCCAAGCAGAAAGGTTGTGCACATGCTTCCCGAGACAGGTGAACACCGGCAGTTGCTGACCAGTGTGCACCCGCACAGGGGACCCAACACGGAATTTGGGAACTCGTGTTCTGCTGTGAGCATGTAAATCATCAAGGATGCTGCCCCTTATTTCCACACCACCACAGATCCTTTTTCATGCATCCCAGACATCCAGTTCTCTGCATGCCCCTTTCTTGTTGCTGGCACCACTCAGTACAGCATGCACATGTAAGGAGCTCTACAGCCCCCCTCCTCCAGCCTAGAGTCCTCATCCCCACGTGCTACATCTCCGTTGCACAGACCCAGAAGATTAATGCAGCCATCTCCCCTTTCCCAAAGCCCTGGTCGCAGCTTTGCAAGGCAGGAGCCTCCTTCTCTGCTCTCCTCTCCCTGACAGATGCCTCAGAGCCTGGGGCCGCAGTTAAGGTGACAAGATTCAGCAATTCTTTATGAACATTTCATTCCCGCTCGCTACACGACGTAAATTAGATGGTGTGTTACATTCGGGCAAGAAGCACGATATGTCACTGTGGCGCCGGCCCATTGGATGGAGAGCCTAATCCTGCCGTGAATTTCATTACTGCTTTTATGCCATCGGAATTAGCTTGGTGACAGCGAGCCTGATTGTCTTTCACTAGGGGTTTGCCAGGGCACAGGAAGGCTTCTTCCCTGATGGGAGCACTAACAAGTGACCCCACTCTGTGGCCACTCATCGTGCCTTCACTGGGGCAGGGAGGGAGTGGTGTCCATTTTGTGGGGACCTCTGATATTCCTCCTCCCCCATGCTCACATAATTAGATTGAAGGTTCCCCTTGCATGGGTGTAGCCAGGATGATGACCACCCTCCTCCCTGCATCAGTAAGGTGTTTTATCCCTCCCCCTCATCTTTGCATTCACATAGTTGTCCTGAGAATGCTCTTCTTGCTATGATGGATTCCTCATTCTCCCAGCACACACCATGTCTGGTACCAGTGCTTGAAAGCCTGGAGCCTGAGAGCCAGGGACAAAAACTGCAATCCATGCTGCAGCTGGGCCAAACTTAGTTCTCATATCAGTGTCTGCACTTGGGAGTTTCATGCCCTTGCCCTCAAATGAATGAGATGCACAGAGCCATTTCCATCACTGCTCATAGGGTCAAGGTGCTCAGGCTCAGTTTGGCCGAGTGTCCTCCTGAAGCCTCCTGATGAAGAGAATCAGGAGTCTGTGTGACTCGGCAGGTGCTGACTATAGAGAGTGAAGCTGGACAAGTTGAACCCGTCCTGTATTTATCACTACTTCTCTCCTGTTATAGTGCTACTGCTAATCAGGAGCAAAGCCAGGAACACACAAGAGCTTTCCAAAGAGCCAGCACTTACCTAGGTGAGATGGCTGAGAGGTCAGACACCCTAAGAGTGGCTCCCAGTAAGAAGTGGCAGAGAGAAACCTGGGATACCTGGAGAGCCCAAATGAAATAAAGGTAGGGCTGGCTATATGCATATCCTGTGTCCACTTGGCAAGTTGCACTTTCCCTGGTGAAATAAGGAGTCTCAGAAATGTGCCATAAGCTGTCCCCTGATGCTATCTCCAGACCCAGTCATCAGGAGTCTGTTGAACCTGGCCACCCACATTTCATAAACATCCTGGCTTTACTTCTCCAAACCTAGCTTCTGAAAATACTTTCTCCCTCCCCAAAGGCCCATGACAGCCACAGCTCACTCCTCTCCATTTTAATGTCTTCTCCCATCCACCCTGCCCACCCCCAGTTTGCATCCATCTACATTCACTATCTCTCTACCAAGATTAAATGTCTCCAGACACTTAACCAGCAAACACCCATGTGCAGACCCACACCTGCCCACCTCTTACTGAAGCACTTGACCTTTCTCCTGGTGCCTTTGAGTCCTGCTGCCATTTACAATGTTTAAATGTCAGTGTTATGCCCTCCAGGGGTGCAGAGGATTGAGCTACAAAACACTTGAAGGTTGCAGATGACGTTGGTGATGATCATCAGGCTGATCCAATTGGTTCTGCACCCTAGCACAGGTTCAGAAACCAAATTTCAGGAGCAAGGATAGAGACATATACTGATCATCACTGCCTATCATCCCAGTGCATCCCCAAAATTTAGGTTGTGTGGTTCTGCATAGTTCCAGCTTCAAACTCTACTCCATTGCTGGGTATGGCCCCTGGAAAATGCATAGGAGGCTTCAAAGCCAAACGACTAGCAAGAAAAAAACTCTCACGACATTCATGGATGGAGGGTCTGGGTATACAGCAGCTCCTGAAGTGCACTGTGCCTCCAGACAGACCCCTCCTGCTCTCCTTCAGGCTGTCCCAGTGTCTTGTCCCAGGGCAGCTTTGGGTGATCCAATACTCAAAGTACTGCTGCAGGCACTTCAAAAGATCCCCTGGGGGACTGAAGGAGCCCTCCTGTACTATTTGCTGTACAAACATAGCATGGGGAAAAGTCCTCCTCTGGCCAAGCAGGAAAGCTGATATCTGTAACTGGCAAAGGACTGTGGTGCACCTACTGGGAGTGAAATCCACCTGGCTGGGGTGCTACCAAAGGGCAAGTTAGATCTGAAACCCATCCCTAAGGGTGAATCTGACAGCAGAAATGGCACAGTCCAGCTGTACAGTCTGGATATCTAGAGAGAGCCAGTAATACAAATGTCTGGAGCTCTGCTCTGTACTCTTGGCCCCCTCCTCCCACTCTCAGGACAAGAGGATGCACAGCCTTAATGCATATCTATTAGTCAAAGTGCTCTCCTCTTAGGTAAGCACTTTGGGAAGCTTGCCTAGTCCCTCACAGTAATACTCCATTAGTCCTTCACTCTAATTAGTGGGAGGAGGAGTGGGAGGGGATGAGAAGAGCAGGAGGAAGTTAACAAATTTGGGATGATAAACTACGTAAGAGGTTCGTCAAAGACAAGAAAAGAAATAAAAGCAGTCAAACCTCAAATGTTTGCAGGACAAGTGCTTGAAGGTACATAAGAACAAGATGTAGTAGAAAAGGGCTGCTGAGCTCTCCCCAAAGGAGAGGGCAGGATGCAGCCTTTCCTCTGTCCTTTGGGATGGGGACGCAGGTAGCACCTGGGGCTTGGATGGGGGTGGCAGCCCATTGCCAATAGTTCGAGGGATCTGTTGTTGGGTTCAACCAGGATGAAAAAAACAGTAGTAAAAAATTAAAATGACGATAGAAATTGCTATTGTGTCCAGAGCCTTCTTGATAGAGACTTCCTCTTCACCACCAAGACAAATACAAACATGCCCCCAAAGAGCAGGGCCAGAACAGAGGACCTCAGTGCTCAGAAGAAATCAGATTGGCTTTGTGACACGTCATGAGAGGTGACAGTTGAACCCCAGAGGGCAGAGAGGGTCCTTTTTCCAGGGATCACTGGGGTACAGGTACCACAGTCTGAGTAATGTCAGTCACTGCTCTTCTCAGCTGCAGAAACCTCCCTGACCCTCTCAAACTTGGAAAGGACTCACCTGTGATAGGGGACAGCCTCTAGGCAAATCCAGCAGGAAAAAGTCATAGGAGAAAGCAACTGTTTGGGCACCACAGCACATGGCTGTCCCTCAGCCCAGCTCGGAGTGGCTGGGCACAAAGTGCCCCAGCAACAGAAGCAAAGGCAGGAGAGGTGGGTCCCTTCCAGCCCCCAGCCCAAAGCCTGGGCCAGCCCACCAGCACTCCGAGCATCACCTCCCTCCAAATCTCTCCTCTTGCTGTGCCAATCGCCCAGGCTTCAGGCAGAGCTGATTCATAGAGACAGCTCTCCCAGCAGCCGAGAGCTGTCTCAGCTGGATTTGCCCCCAGACGCAAGAAAGCCTTGGACAGATAATTCATTGTGCAGCCCAACGCAGCCGAGACAAGGCCAGGAGCTCTACAGAGCAAAAATAAAAAAGTCACCGGGACTTCCCATATCATATATATATCAGCCAGCAACAGCTCCATCGGGAACAAAGGTATTCAAGCATTGGAAAGAGAGTGCTTAGCAGTAAAATAGGTCCTGGAAGCCCTCGGGCACTATTTACTGGGGAATGAATCTACCTTGGTGACTGATTGCAGCCTTTTAACCTGGATAAATCAGATGACAGATAAGAGCGTCTCCCAGGTAGCCCTGCCGGCAGGTAGCTCCATTACAGCCCCATCCATTTCAGCCAGCTCTGTCACCCACCAGGGGACTCGTAGCCTGCTGTAGTGGGCTACGTAGTGGGGTGAGCCTGTGCGGGGATCTGTGGGCACAGGTGCCTACTCACTTTTGGAGAACCTCTGCTCTTCTCTTTATGTCAGGGAAGGCAAGGGAGCATTTTCCAGCTAGAGAAAAAAAGCAGCTGCAAAGCTGAGGACTCATCCCTCCCTGGCCCTGAAACTCCAAAGCATCCCATATCCCAGAATACTGCTGGGGGTGGGGAAAGGAAATTCAGTGGATGCCAGCATGGGTTTCTGGGCTACACCACTCCAGCACACTTTTCTCATCTGCAGAGGGCACTTTCCAGGCTGCTGCAGCAGGACTCATTACAGTTTCCGAATCAGCCTATATCACATCTGAGGGATGGCAGAGACAGAGCCATCCCCAAAGCCACTTATACTGCAAGGACAGCCATCAGCTGGGAAAGAAGCTTGATTTATATAAGGACACTTACAAGTCGTGAGTGCCCACAGGCAGGAGTGAACAGGTAGCCTGTCCCAGTCTTTCATTTTGAGAGATGCCCTGTCTGCCATCCCATGGCACATATTAACCAGGATCCAAGTGTCTGTAATGTGCACCTTCCCTGCTTATCCAGTTTCAGAGACAAGCTGCAGGGACTGAGTATTCCATCTCCCCATGTGGCTCTCCAGCAAAGCAGTCTGGAGCAGTGGCAGTGCTGCACAGCAGTGCCATGAACATGGCAGCCCCTGGCCATGCACTTTCAGGCTCAGGGTGCTCAGGGCTGGTTGTGCAGTCACTATCCTACCAGGTCAGCCACAGCCCACCGAGAAATTGGCACAGGTCAACAGCATCAGAATCTGCCCCATGCAGGCTGTTACTGCTTCTTTGTGTTTTCCTGCCTGTTTTTCCTGTTTGAGAACTCAAAACTTGCAACCACACACTTCACACCCACAATTTCAGCCACTGCAAAATCTAGGTACCATCCTATCCCATTTCTGCTCCTAACCCTTTTATTGCTGCTTCAGCCTTTGGAGGGCCTCAGTAAATCAACACTCACCCTGCAACTCTCCTGATAAAGCAAGGAGTACTTAAAAACATTTCAACAGCCACTTGATCAATTAATACTCAATACATCCCTATATCTTGTAAAAAAGAGAACCAGTCCCTTCCACAATGCAGCTTGCCCACAGGGCAGCTTTCTGCTTCTAGTGCTTTATTGATTTGGGGAAGAACACAAAAGGCACAAACAGGTGTTCTAGCACCTTATAACCCAATCCTGTGCTCTGCTGCTCTCTCCAGCACAGCTCCCACCCAGGGCCAGATGCTGATGCTAAAGAGAATTAATTATCCACATGAGATAATAATCCTAAGCAAAGCACTGGGTGGAGAGGAGTTAAAGGAACAGTGCTTTTGTCTCTGAGATAGAAACTGGGGTTAGAAAGCTGTAGAGTCCTCCACCACTGCTCTCAAATGAGAGACTTCTGAAAACTTTTAAAGCAGAAAAGTATGGGGAGGATGCAAGGGAATAGAGCTTTGGCTTTGCAAGCATGGTCTGGAAAGAGCAGAATTGTTCCTGTGTTTCTGTGCCTTGGCATGACAATTTCTGGAGTGAGAATGGGAAACAAAATCAAACCGACATATCTTGTTTGAGTCCCTGCATATGGGAGTACTCCCTACCATGCCATTCCTATGACAGCTGGGTGCCAGTTTCAGCTGGAGGCATGCAGAGCAGGCACAGGATGTTTGCGGGGGCTGAATGCAAAGCAGGGCATGTAGTACAGGGACAGTGATGCCCCAGCTGCACCAGAACATGCACAATGATGCTCAGTCTGCCAGAAATAACCAAAATCAGTCATGAACCCTTTCTGTCCAGTTTAAACTCATCAGGCTGGAATTTTGGAGCTGCTGAAATGAGCAGGAATTCCTGGTCAGGGTTATTCCTGAGAAGCCTGCAAAAGGGGTTTCTCCTCTGCAGTAGCTGTTAATCATGTTGGGAACCAGAAGAGGATGGGTCTGATCCAGCAAGTTGCTTCTCAGTGGGAAAATCCAGTCAATTTCCTGCAACTGTGCTGTTCTGTGTAGTGGGTGGGAGCCGGTACCTGATCCCTCTGGGAATTACTCTTCTTTTTTTTTTTTTTTTTTTTTTTTTTTTTTTTTTTTTTTTTTTTTTTGTGGTGGTAGGGTTGTTTTCAGTCGGATTGCTTCCCTGATCTAGCCTCCCTACATCCTCAGGGACAGCAGACCTGAACGGGGTTAGACAAACAGCTTGGCTGAGCAGCAGGGGTGAGGGTGCCCTGGGGCAGGATTAATCCCAGCTTGACACATTTCCCACACACCAGAGCATTCGAGCTGAGAATGGAGATGCTCCAGGGAGCCGGGCAGGGGCTGGTAGGCTTTGGGGACCAGGGGCCCCTCTACCCAGTCACCCAAACTGCAGCATGTCCCTGCCCCATTCTAGGGGCATGATGCAGATGGAACAAGAAACCAGCGACTGCCTGTCCGTCCAACCAGGTCTGTCAGTCCAGTCGGGATCCACATACCCAGAAGGTCAAAGAGAGATGAAGCCATGTGTGTGAAGACTGGGGAGCACCGAGGATCCACCCAGAGCCTGACCTCCCTATTCATCAGAGATCGAACCTTGGAGCCTTATTCAGTCATCATTAGTATGCAAAGACTGTGATCCGAGAGAGGGGGAGAGAGAAAGGGAGAGGGTGGAAGGGGGGGAGAGGGAAGGGAGAGAGAAAGAGAAAAAAAGCCAGTTGTTTTATTCATGGCTGGTGATATTATAGACTGAGTGAAAATCACATTATCGTAATGGGAAAGTTAGAGTTGCCGTGATGATGCCCTGAAGCTTGTGTGCTGATTGGGGTGTGATTGCTATCTGTATTTATATGTAGAAAGCAAAGTTCACTGCCAGTTCAAGATGGTGGAGCCTACTTCTTCATGCTACATAATTCTTCAGTAGGGAGAAACTAAGAGCAGCCGGGACTGCTGAGCAGGCGTGGGGGCTCCTGCCGTGCGGGGCCGCGGGCAGAGATTGTTTGTGCTGCCCAGCACTCTCCCGGCGGGGTGGGCTGCTGCCGAGCTGGGAACAGGCTGGGAGCTGGCATGGATTGAGATGGGATGGGATGGGATGGGATGGGATGGGATGGGATGGGATGGGATGGGATGGGGGCAGAGGGTGTGAGCACCTGGATGCGTTTGCCTGTGAGTCGGTCTCGCAGCCCTGGTTGTTCGTGATGCCAGGGAAACTGAGCCGTGGTTTCAGTTTTGAGGATCCAGAGTGATGGAGGGTGAAGAGCAGAGAGAGGAGGGGATCAATTTAAATGTCATGGTGCTGTTTGCAGGCTGCAGTGGGCTGCAAAGGCTTTGGGGACATGAGTTATTGATGCCTCTGGTATTTCTGTGAGATGGAGAGTCTCATGACAACCTGTGGGCTCTACATTAGCCAACTTTCCCCCTCATCCCCCAGAGACTTCTTGGGTGAAGCAGCAGCCTTGGACCCTCCTACTCCAAACTCCAGCTTCAGCTCTACAGCTGGGATAGCGCTGGGTGTCTATGCAGCAGCAGGCAGTTGGGATGTAGGTGAGTTCTTTCAGAATAAATCCATACAAAGAAAAGGATGATGCTCAAAAACCTCCAACCTCACTCCTTTTTGCCAACCCTGTCATTCACATCTGATAGCTGTAGGTCCTGGTCTCATCCTGGCCTCCAGCATCCTGGAGAGCCTGTAAGCCCAAGAGCATGTTCCAGTCCAGGACCTGTTATCCATCATACAGCAGCACTTGGGAAACTTCCTGTGGGATAAGGACATTCCATGATCACCAGCTTCCCCCAGACAGTCACAGAGAGGAGATCCACAGGTGGAAAGTTACTGCTCTGCTTGGGACTCAAGCAAGTACCCTGATACTGCAGCACAAGGCCACTTCCACTCACCGGTTTGGGTTTTTAGATCCCAAAGTAACACACATTAAAAAGATAGTCTATGACCTGTGCATTTGTCAGTAGTAACACTGAGGTCCTACTGGCATCCTGGTGTCCCTGAGTTCTCCTCCCGAGGACATACTTTCTAGCAGGCTCCTTCATCTGCAGAGACATGTTATCATTCAAAGAGTGCATTTACCATGTCTTTCTGGGCACAGTTTGAGAGAATAACAAAAATCAAATGTTTTTTGAGGGAAACAGAGGGCAAGCTATTAAACAATAAAAGAGAGAAATAAATATAGCCAGTGTTGCAGAGGTAAAGTGAGGCAGATATTGGAGAAATGGGAAGAGCAGAGAAATATGCTAAATCCTGTTCCTTCTTTCTTTAAATAGGGTTTATAGCAAGGCTAAATATGCTCCACTCCCACTGGAGAGCCTTCTTAGTCAGCTCTGCCTCCCAGCTTGCTGTTGCATTTTCTTTTCAAACCCCCATGAGGACCTGCAGCACTGTGATGGGAATTTCCTGTGCCTCTCCAGACTGCTCACCCTTTGGTGTGCTATACAGTCATTTGCAAACATACCTCACGTATGAAATGCTCTTCCACTCACATTTTGAACTGATACTAATGGCACAAGGTGTAGTGCCCAGAGAAGTGTCCCTCAAATTTTCTCTCACATTTCAGGGCATGACACAGCCTCGGAAGGGACAGGAAAACCTGGATTGTGCCCAGCCTACATGGAGAGCTGCTACAGAGCAGTGGGACTGAGGGATGCAGTTACTCCACAGGCCTGCTCAGCACCAAGGTCAGAGGGAAGGACAAGTTTTCCATTCCAGGCAGAGCTCAGATCTGGCCCTTCCATGACATGAGGTGGCAGAGCCAGCTCCTGGGTGCCAAACCCCCTGTGCCTTCAGCACACCAGATGGATGCTCAGGTTCCCGAAAGAGCAGCCATTACCTTGTCCGCCTCCCTCCTGCTGAGGGAGTCAAATGCAGCTCCAAAATGTGCCATGCTGCAGTGCAGAGACTGCCTGTGACCCCACCTGTCCCCTCCACCAGCCGTCAGAGCGTGGCTGCCAGCCAGGACATCCCGTGTATCAGACACGGGGTAGGCTGGGACCAAAGGATGGTGAGCTGGGATGGGCAGGGGGCAGCAAGGGGCTGGCTGGAGACACTCAGAAACGGGAGAGCATGAAGGCTGCCAGCTGGGCTCAAAAGCAGAAGAGGAGGCTGCAGGCACTGTGGAACTAGGGACGGGGACAGCAGAGGCAGAGTGAAGGTCAGACCATGGGTACAGGCAGCGAGGGAGCATCTCTGGGGTAAAATGCAGCCTGGGGTACCTCGTGACTGCCTGTGTGGATGGCTCATGGGAACTGCCTAAATAGCTGCTCGTGAGCTGCAGCATCGAGTCCCCATGCCCAGCTCCTCATCGCTGGGCATGGCAGTGCCAGCTGTGCCTGGGTCTGCCACCAGGCTGACATCTCCTCCCCTCCTCAGCTGCAGGAGAGGCTCTGCCAGGGAATAAAAGAGAGAGGGGCTGCTTTGAGCTGCCTTTGTGCCATGCAGGCTCTGCCATGGCCAACAGCCAGAGACCGCAGCCCACTCACCTCCTTCCTCAGGAGCCTACATGGAGACATTTGGCTGAACGTGTGTGGGGCACACATACAGCCCCTGCACACATGCACTTGTCATTAGGGAGAAGAAGCACACACTCATGCATGCAAGAAGCAGGAGCCAAAGCTCCAAAACCTTCATTTCTTCACTTCCCAGGGCTTGAGACGTGGCACTCCTGCTCTTTTTTTTTTTAATTTTTTTTTGCTGGTGCATGCAAACAAATAAAGAAAATGACATCTCACAGACACAGACCTCAGCAAACACCTACACGAAACTGAAGGCCTCCTCCTGCCAAATGCCCACACAGAGCTCTGTCACACAGAGGAATATGCTGTTGTCCCAACACACCCACGTGGGATCATTGCAGCCAGCATCAACTGCTTCACAAACATCTCAGCCCAAACCTATGTGGAGTTTGTTCTGTGTGTGGAGACATCACCCACAGGCTCAGGCACTGCCAACCCATGTGTGAGCCAGGCAGTGGGTGCATGGCAGACCCAGGCCGTGCAGCCTACAGTGGCCAAAGTGGTATAAACATCAGGATATTCCCATGTGAACATGGATGTGCACACACACACAGATTTTTTGTTACCCCAGCTGCCTAGGCCAGGATGCCCATAGCTCCCTGCTTCCCATGGCACTGCCTCTTTCTTGTCCCTAGCTTATCAGTTTTTCACAGTTTAACCAGAATCAGCAACTTCTGTCACCTGCTGCTACCTGGTGCATCCCTTCCCATGCTGGCTAAGTCTGTTTGAACCCACAGATGTGTGATTAAACACGGCGAGCGTTAGTGGCGAAGCACCGCTGCGCGCTCCCCGTATGGCTGATGAGCGTGCAGCTGGAGCAGAGCTCCCTGGGGTACCCTGCTGCTCGCTCAACATGCACCAGGTCGGGGGGAGGAAGGTGTCGACATGGCAGGGAGGGTATTTAAGCATTAAGCCATTTCTTTTCCCTACAAGGATCCTGAAAACTGCATCTTTTCCTGCCTAGGTATGTCTGGCTGAGCCTGACAGGAAGACCGGAAAGACTTTCCTTTGTAGAAAACCTGGAGAGAACAGGGAAGTAGTGAATGTGAAGAAGAATGTGAGGGAGAGGAGGAAAGAGTGTACAAAATAGCAAAGGCAGCTGCTGTGTCTTCTCCCAGCCTTGCCACACGAAATTCAAGGGGCTTCCAGGAGAACCAAACAGCAGAGCACATGGGGGTAACATAAGCAGTTTGTACCTTACTGCCACGTGATGATGCTGAGACCAGAGAAGAACACACCAGCATATTTATTTCCAAAGGGGAAACTTTGCTTCACAGGCTCTGGCATGTAGACCACCCTCTAAATTCTCTCAGCACGTGTTCCCTAAATCCTGGGGGATTTGGTTTCCAGAGGACTCCCCTGGTTTATGTAGCCTGTCAACCAAGAGCAGTGAGCCTGACCTCGATGTGATCTGTGCTGCAGGGGAGAGAAGTGAAGAGAAAGGTGCCTTGACCCAAAGCACTAGAAAACCGTTTGTTGGTGACTTGCCCAAACAGAGCATATCCTGAGCTCAGAGCACCTGGTCCCTTTTCCAAGCTCATCCATGTGAAGCATTTTGGGTCAGATTTAAGATGCATCAAGAGGCATCTGAAGATAGATCCCAGAGAAAAGGGACAGAGATGTTTCACATTTGCCTCAAATAAATAACAACTCAGCCTTCTTTCAAGTCTTGTCCAAGCTGCAGAAACACAGAGACACACTTGAGTTATGCAGTAAAATCCTCTCACAGCACAGGACTGATCCGCTGTGTTCTCACTGGTCACTGCAATGGCCCTGGCCACCAGACCCTACCCAGCTCTTCCTCTGCCCTCGTTAACTGGACACAGCAGCAGGGCAGCCTCCCAGTGCCACAAGAATGGGATAATCACCTGGGTCAGGATGCTGTCTGCCTCATTCCTGATGGTAATGGCATGTGGCTCACTTTCAGCATGCCAGCCACTGTTGCCCACAGCAATTCCAGGGACGTGAAGGGTGAATTACTATCAACATACCACTTTGGAGTGTGCTCTCTTGCCATTTTCCTGCTGAAATCAGGGTTTTACCTGGAGAGGGGACACAGCTGGACAAATGCTGATGGGCTGTGGAACAGTGTGGGACAGAGCAGCCTGCCAGGTTGGGGAGCTACCACTGACCATTACAAGGGACATGGACACCAGGTCTTGCTGCCTCTCTTATTACCTCTCTCAGCTCCATCTTTCCCTGGAGGACCCCTTCAACGAGGGGAGCTGAGCACGGCACAGTTCCATGTGCTCCCAGCACTGCAGCTGCCGACTCTTTGCTCCTCTCTCTCTTGCTTATTTTTCAGCAAAGAGCCCCCATTTCTCCTGTCCTCACCTCTCCCCACTGGATATCTCCTATCGGCCTGCATCCAAACCCTGCCTCTCTGCTTCCATCTCTTCTCTGCTTTGCTCCAGGTCCTGCTGGCCTCACCACCAGCCTCCTTGCATCCCTGTGTCCTGATATAAAGGACAGCAGATTGGGTGCAATGCTCCTCTCAGAGCAGGCTCTGCGCCATGGAAAGGCTAACATGGCTGTTCTGCTACACACAAACAGTTAATGCATAGAGGGCAACTCAGAAGCCTGTAAGACCATGGAGCACCATTCCTGGGGAATTAGTACCGACACAAATTGACATTGTGCTCTGCAGCTGGTTTCCTCTGTGCAATGCCTTGTGCCAACAATTACTGCAGACAGGAAGAGGAAGATAAACAGATGAATGGGTGGCTCATGGAAGATCCCTGGATGGAGGGGTAGATGAAGGACAGCCCAGATGGGTGGTGAGTCCAGTCAAGGTTCCGGTCTAAATTCCCAAATTCCTTATATTAATTTTCTTTTCCATCTGCTGTAGTGAAATCAAACACCCCCAACTTTTACTTATTCCACAGTTTCTCAACTTTCTGACATCAATTTGATGCCATTCTTTTGGTGCCTTTCTTGCTAGTCCCTTTCTGTGCCGCATAAAGCGCTGCAGTGAAGTAGACGGGATTAACATCCTTCCCACAAGACCATCTTTCCCCCAGGGCCAGATACCAGATACTCCTGAGTCTGTATTTTTCCATGTCCCACTTGTGAAACTGTGCAGTCTGATCAGCCACCAAGACCTCTGCACTGATCTTCTGCACCTAAAAATGTTCAAGGACAGATGGGATGAGGCTTTGAGCAACCTGGTCTAGTTGATGGCATCCCTGCCTTTGGCATGGGGGTTGGAACTAGAAGAAGTTTAAGGTCCCTTCCAAGCCAAGCAATTCCATGGTTCTATGAAACAGGTATGAACGTTCCAACACTCTGGGAAACCGAGGTTGCTAGTCCCTGTGTTCCCCAAACACCGTGTGATTTGCACACCATCAAGAAAGTCTGTAGACCTCTGTGTTGTGAAGGTAATTTTCCTTCGCTGGCCAGCAACATGGCTGGAGTTACCCAGGGACACAGCCCGTTGGCACAAGACAGCAGCAATCTCCCTCTTTACTAGATTTCAACCCCTTGGCTCTCCACACCTCACATCTGCTGCCTGTTGCAAGAGCCAACTGGTCAGAGGGCACGCAGAGATCCTGGGAGGGTGGTGCTTTGCATTCTATGAGTGGTTTTGGGGAAAGCAACAAGGTGTTATTTGGACAGGCAGTGGAGTCACAGCCTTTTTTTTCCTTGTGAGATGAGAGACAAAAGAACTGGTGACGCTGATGACTTAGCAGGGAAGGGCAAAGGATAACCCTGCTCATGAGCTCTGCTCGTCTGCAGCAAATGCTGATGGAGCAGGGTGAAAAAATATTTTTGGACAAAACATTTTTTAAAGCAGACCAAGCCCTTTGCAGAAACTTTTCACTTCAGTAGAACTCCCCTAGTTATTGTTTATAATTCTGCAAAGCCCTTGTGCCCAATTTGGGTCTTAGCAAGGCAAAATAAAAAAATTACAACCAGGGTTTTTTTCTAATTTTTGGAAAGCCAAAAAGCATTTTACAAAATCTGGCTTTGAAAGTGGATTTTGGAAGGGAGGCAGGACAGGTTGCTTACAGCCACTCATCCACAGGAAAAAAAAGGAGGAAAAATGAAGCCATTGGCAGTTGCACACAAACTTGGAGAGGCAGAAGGAAAATGTCAATGCTATGTCACAACTCTAGCTGGTACAAGACAGCTCTTAAACAGAGATGTGAAAGGGCTGTTTGGGATCATGTACCCTCCATTCCATAAATTACAGCTGAGTTGACAGGGATAGAGCAATGCTGGACTGGTCAGTGTTTTTGGGAAGAGGTCCCAGATGGTTCCTATTTCATCCAAAGTGTGTCACCTGCCCCACCTCCTGTTCCCTCTTAATTTCAGACCTGGCATTGTCTAGCCAGATCTTTGGGTGGTGGTGGGCACCTTGCTGTGTCCCTTTGATCTCGCCCCCTTGCCTTTCTGAGGAGACTTTTGTGGGGTGGGTAGAGCTGGGGGGATGTAAACAGCCGCCCCCCTTGTCCCACATCGTTCAGGATCCCATAGCACTAAGTCCCTGTGAGCCAAAGGAGCACTGGCACAGTGCAGCTGGGCAGGCTTTCCTGTGGGCTGTAAATCATGCCTGCACATTCCTTCAGTGGCATTTCTCTCAGGACACGTCCCCCCTCAAAAAGTATAGCAAGCTTGCACCCCCCCACCTTCCCACTCCTGCCCAACCAAGCTCCAGCAATCCCCATCCTGGGGAACAACACTCAGCCCCTTCTTGTAATTTTTGAGCATGAAGAAGCATTAAATTGGAATCTACCTTCTTGGCACTCTTTCTCCTTCCTTCCTTGTACTTCTCTATCCCCAGTCTCCTCATCCTTCTGGGTCCATAAATCTTAATTGTGTCTGTGAGTTGGGTTTTCGTTTCCCCTTTCTCTTGCTCTCTTTCAGTCTTGATCTTTCTATTTTTTACAATGTTAATTAATCATATTTAGGCCTGGTCCCAGCTGTTACCAAAAGGAGAGTCCCTTGCCAGCCCCCTCTCCCCACCCCCAGCCCAGATGCATGTCACTTTTGGATAAATTCAACCAGTTGGAGGAATTCTTTCATTGTCCAGCAGCATAGACACTGGGTGATCCATCATGCTCCCTGTGCCACCTCTGTGACATTATATTTGCAGCACTGCTCCCCTGGGCATGGCTCACTCTACCCCATCTCTAAGGGGCTCCTGCTCAAGAGGAAGAGTGCCTCTGTTCAAAGACATGCTGAGGGGTTTTTGCAAGAAGCAGGACCTGTCAGCCCAGCCAAAGGTGGATGGGAGCAAGATGTGACTGAGGGGCTCCTGTCTCTGAGGCCTCATCCTGCCTGGGAGCGAAGCAAGGGGAGAGACAGGGCTCATAAGGAAAGAATATGCGGGCAACCTTGGCAGAGTTTCTGGGAGGGCCAAATGAGAGGTCAGGCCCTGCAATCAGTCTTCCCCTGTTCCTCTCTTCCCTCCCTTCTCTGTGGTTGGCACTGCTCCCTTGGAGCAGGAGCAGTGTTTGCATCACCTGACAGGGCTGGCACATCTCTGTGCCACATGGCACCCCATCTCCAGAGGTGACCTTGCATCTGACACTGCTAAGACACATGGGGACATGCAGGGAGGTGGCTCAGTGTGCTCATGCTCCCCAGAGCCTGCTGCCAGTGGATATTCAGCATCAAAAAAGAAAAAAAAGGAAAGATCCCTCAATCTGCTACTTAGGATGTTTGGGAATCCTTGCCTTGGAAAGACAGAGGGCTGAAATAACAGAGGTGGGAAAGGTTAGGCATGCCATGACATGGAGGATGCAAAGAGGTCCCTGAGAAGGGGTAAGGAGGAAAGGTGGGATGCAGGGAGAGCCCAAGGGTGCAGGGAGAGTCCAAGGATGCTCAGAGAGCAAAGGGTGCCTGAGCCTGAGCAGTGGTAGCAGAGCAGGCACTTTAGGAGAGATGCAGAAAGCATGGAGGGCACTGGCAACGGGGACATCAAAGGCCTGAACTATGTACCCCAGCTGATGTGTGAGTGTGACTAAGGCATGGATTCAACTGGCTTCCAGCCATGGCCGGCTGGGACTGGCTCCCAGAACTTCCACGAATGCTTGCCTCTAGTGCCCAGAGCTTTGTTGCTCCCCAGCAATGCAGCGACCTGTCACACCAGAGATCACATGGGCCAGCAATGTGAAAAGCCCATGAGCTTGCCCCTGTCTTGCCCCTCATGCCAGGTGTGCTCCCCAGCACACATTCTTCTCCTCATTCAGGCTGTTCATAGGTCCCAGGTTGCTTCCAACCATTGCCTGAAAGGCACACCTGATTTCTTAATGCTCCTGGTTCTCCAGGAAGCTATATTGAAGCTCATTCTTTGCCTCCCTTCCCTGGCGCCTGTCCTTCTAATTATACTCTTTCAGTCCCCCAGGACTGGCTCCTAGTGCTAATACCCCTCAGATATTTGCAAGCTATCATCATGTCCTCAGTGTGTCATCATTAGGCTAAGCTCTTGCATTTAGCTCTTTCAAAAGTTCCTTGTAAATCTTTCCCTTTACACCTCTGCTTGTTTTCATAGCCTTTTCTGAATGTCTTCCAACCATGCCAATGGCTTTTGGGTCATGGGCCTGTAAATGACCTTTGGAACTCTACTTGGGCCGAAGGCAAAGCTGCTAAGGGGTTTTCCAGGCTGATCCTTCCCTCTGTGCATCTGTGCTCAGTCCCAAATCATATCAGCACCTTTCCTGTGACAATCTCATCTTTACTGGTTACTCATGGCCGTGCTTGTGATCCAATACCAGCTGAACCAATGTAGACTGGAAAAAGAAAGAGTAACATTCCATTCTGCTTATTCCATTTGGAAGAAAGCCAGACTGTTTTCCTTTAATCTCATAAGGGAGGAGGTGGCAACTCACATGAAAAGTGGAACAGGTGAAAATGGATCAGGATTCTTTTCCCCAATGAGAAACCAAGCCACCAATGGGTATTTGAGGTTTGGGGCTGGAATGAACCCAATGGGACCCATCTGTTACTTTTCCCTTTGCAGATCAGCTGTGTTTTCCCAAGATGACCTTCATCTACTATTTCAAACCCCAGGTCAGAGCTCCCATGGGCTTCATCCAGCTCCCACTGGGAATTAAACCGGGTGCTAAATATATTGATGTCATTTCACTATCTGTTCCAGTCCTTACCACCACCTACAGGCTTCAGGAATGAAGCAGCCTCTTCCCAGATCATTAACAGGGAGCTTAATTAAAAGTTGTCATAACACCAGGCATCATTGCTGGAAAACAGTAATCCACCATGCAGCTGGATGACAGGGTCACACTGTTTTCATTTCCCCATCAAGAACATGATTTTTTTATCACTGACTCCAGGACTCATTGTGGCTCCAAAACATTTTAACAGCTTGTACCTCCTGTAACTTTTTCTGCTCTTCCTAAAGTTTTGACCAATTTTTAAAATTGAAAGAGCCCCTTTGAAATGAAGAATGCAGGACTGATGAAACAAAATATTACAGTTTGTTTCTGTCCCATCACTATCTCCTCTGAAGTATTTATCGTGGTGAGATATTTTGGGGTTTTGAAGCAATATTCTCATTAGAGGGTTTGGGGAAGGGATGAAGTGGTTTCCCAATACCCACAAAAAAACTTCCTTACACTTAGATGTCAGGCAGACAGAAATGTCAGGCACAGCCAGGCCAGAAGCTTCCATATGTTTTGTAAAAAAAAGGGCTCAAATCAGGCTTTGTTCTTATCTGGCTATTTGTGTTCCAAAAGCACCATCTCACAGTAACCTTACATGCAGAAAACTCTCTCTGGAAAAGGGAGGTGAGAATAATCAATGGGGACTCTTGATTTTGCTTCATTTTCATTCACAAGGAACAAAAACCATTGACAGAGGCCTGTGCAAGATATTTTGGGTTTTACCTGACTGCTTCACTTTCCCTATTCTGTGCTAGCCTCTCTTTGTGGATTTTCATACCCCATTTTCCTGGGATTTTGCAGTCTGTGAGAGCAGCCATGTCCCTGTCCCCACTGAGACGAAGAGATGGGCCACTGTTCATGTGTACCCTAATCCTATCCAACTCTCTGCACCCTGTCAGTAGGTAAAAATCTTTACAGAGATTGGTTTGTGTCCTGGCCTTTGCTGTTTTCAAAGCTAAGGCCCACTGGGACCCCAACTCATGCAGATATTGAGCACACCATGACCACATGAGCTCTGCCACTGCTCCCAGAGGACTTCAAAGAGTTGGCCCACGTGCTTAAAACTGAGCAGGTGTTACATAAGCTGCTGGATCAGGGCATCAGTCATCAGCAAGGCAGGGGGCAGTGGATATATCTTGTGATAATAGACCACTTTGCTACATTTGCACAGGCCTTTGCAACAGCCAATAAATCAGGCAAAACAGCTGCTACTAAACTATGCAGAGACTTTGCCCTTCGATGCAAATTTTCTGAAAAGATCAGCCATGATCTGGGGGTGGAATTTGAAGCTGGGCTCCTGCACACCCTGAAGCCAGACTAGGGATGGTCAGGGCAGCCCGCCCTGCAACCCCACAGAATAGAGAGCAGCTGGACAATAGGACCCAGCCAGCTGGACTAAACACTGCGCCACTCACAGCATGGGGAGCCCAGTACAGCCATTGCTCTAAGAGCACCAAGCCATCCAACAGCTACAGCACTGATGTAGCTGGGAAGGTTATACCCCCAGTCTTGCTACTGGGTGTCTTCTGATCTGCCTGGCTCTGTTAAACCAGGCAGCAGCATAAGAATTGGCTCTAAAACATTTTGGAATCTGCTGAGCACAAGGACAGCAGGAATTTGGGACATGGGTCCTCAGTCTGACTCTACCAGCTGCTCCTCAGATCCTGAGATTTCAGCCATTTACTCAATTCCCTGCTTTGTTAAATGATCCTTTCCCATTCAACCAGCAATTTACTGGACACAGTTCCCCAGAGTGTGTTCTCTTTGGGCTTTATCACCTGAGGCTATGAAGCAAAAGTAAAAGCAACCCCCAGCCGTCAGTGAGACCCCAGGGACATAGTGTTGTACAGACAGCAAGAAACAGCTTCTGGAGCAAGTAGCAATGGATGAGAAAGGCAGAGTGCGAAAAGTCTGAGTACAGCCTGAACAGAAAGAAGAAAAGAGGATAAAGACCCAATCTGAGAGGAAACCCCGAATGAGACAAATCTACAAGCTCCTTGGAACCCAGCTTGGGCATAAGGGCTACAGCTGCTCTCCATCCTGATCCCAAAGGCTAATGGAGAGCAGTCTGGGTTGGCCAGGATTCTCAAGGTGATGCCAGCTCCCATCTTGCTCCTACTCTCCCCAGACATTCCAGGGCATTGCAAGCCTGGCATCCATACATTGTGCCTCAACTATCACCAAAGCACTGGGGGGCTGACAAAGCAGACCTGCTGGACCAACCACAGTAGTTGGTGCTAGCACACCATGTTCCACAGAAAATCTAGGTTTTCCAGAGCTGGCAAACACTCCAGATCTGCCACAATACTTGTTTGCAACAAAATGGGGAAAGGGATTTTCTTTGCAGGACAGGAAGTATTACATCCTGGTGTCACTCCTTGCAGGAACTCAATCCAAGGCCCTTGGATTTGAACAGTATTTCACTGTAAAAGAGCAAGCAACAAATCTGTGAAGTAAAACCACCAGCAGTGAGAGAACATGCTGCATTATATCAATCTTTTAGGCAACAAGTTTACACTGTATTGGACTCACCACTTTCAACCTGGGCAAATATGTCCAAGCAGGAGAGGCCAGCTGACAGAAGGTCATTTGTGCCTTTTGCAGCCTCAAGCCAAGGATTCAGAATGCCTCCTGGACAGCTCCTTCTGGCCTTTGTGTTTTTCCCTGCTGCTCTTCTGCCCCTGTCTTCCTCCCCCCAAAAAAGACAAAACCAACAATCTCTGACTCATTCCTGCTTGATCTGCAAAAAAGTGTACAGCAGGGGGATTTTGCTCCACTGCTCATGCATTCTTTCACAACCATGGGTTAGAGCAAGGTTTTGCTCATGGAGATGAAAGTCTTGATGCTGTGGCAGGATCGGGTTGGGAATAGAGTACTGTAGGCTTCGTGCTGTTTGTTAAAAGGCATAGCTAGGAAAGCTGCAAATTGGTACCATCTCACTGTGCAGACTTTACAGGATATAGATAAGTACTGGGGCTTGTTGATAATTCAGGCAAAGCAGCAGGAACATCACTGCACCTGAAGCCATTGTTTTCCATTTGCCTGCACTGAGCTCAAAGTTTCTGCAGCACAAAGGGGGTTGCACCTGGAGGTGCCACTGGCCGAGAAGACCAGGTAGTGGCCTGCCAAGAGGAGGAAAGGTAGCTGAAATGGCTTGTTTGTCTAACTTTACCTGTCCATTCCCACACAGTATCTCCCTCTCCAAAGTCACAGGTCCATCCTCCTCTACCTGCCTGTCTGTCTGACAAGGAAAGAGAGGACAGTGAGTTTGGTTAGGGTGGAATAAAATGGCAAAACCCAGTGGCACCTTGTCCAATCGCCTATTCTTACAGAAGGGAAAGCATTGAGATGGGGCAGGAAGCCCCATGAGACAGTTTGGAAAGAAAAGTAAGCAAGACCAAAATTTGGGGAAGATAAAAGGTGATAAATGTCCATTTCTTCACCAAACTTTTCTTCTTAGCCTCTTGCTGAACCCAATTACTCTAACTAAAATGAATGTTCTGTCATATGACAGACTTTTCTCTTTGATTAAGGACTTCCAGGCTTCTTGCAGGTGATGCAGTCTATAACTCATTGTAAAGGTGGCTGCATTTTATAACCAATGAGTTGCGTGGAGTTAAGGGCTTTTTTTGCTTGTCTCCCGCCTCTTCCCTGTTTCCTTGCTCTCCAGTTCAGACCGAACTGGGTTTAACTAGGCCTGAATAATTTAATATAGTCATTATGCTCCTGTGTTTTTCCCTTACTGTCAACTGTAAAATCCATACAGTAGCTTCGGGAAATGGGGCTAATTTGAATTGATAATAGGAGACTCTGGAAAAAGTCATCTATTGCCGTGCAATGGTGGAGCAGATGCATGCTAAATCTTGTATAATGAAAGAATATGCTGGTGTCAATTATGTAAGAAAACGACTTTACAGTGGTTTGAGGCAATGGGTTAGCATTCTGCTTGATATTATCACATAAAGAAACACCCATCAAAACTTCTCATAAATATGGAACGGCAAGTAAGATTACATTATAAATTTGAATGTTATGAATGTGTATGAGAGAGACAGATCGAAGCAGGATACCCACCTCTCATAACTGGAAGTACAAAAGAGCCATATTTTAACATTTACACAACACTGTCGTCAGGAGAGCAGACCAGGAGAGGGACCAGGGCCGTGTTCCTCCCCTGCCTGCCCCAGAGCCACTGTCACAACATTTGCTGGGGAAAAGACATCTAATGGGCATCATCTCTTAGTCATGTGCCTGCATGAAACAGCTATTTGTCATCAGGCAAGGTGCCTGGGAAGGTGATGCTGCTGCAGGTGTAGGGGTGGCTTTCATTTCAAGAGATGCTGGCAAAAGGATCTAAACTTCATGGCAGTCATCAAGCTCAGAAGAAGCACTGCTCTCAGCTTTCGAGGTTTGCTGCTGACTGGGAACTTATTTGGAGAGAATTGTTATGGATGCCAGTTACAGTTCCAGTTGCCATCAGCCAAAATCAGTACCACTGCCCAGATAAGAGAGGACAGCACATGGCTGAGCATGTATTTGCCTGCAAAAGGCCACAGCAGTTTCTGTTAAGCAGGTCACTGGGGAAGGGTCTGCTCCCCTGAGGGGAGAGCCATATCAGCACAGATCATGGTGGTGTGGAGTGAGACAAAAAGGATTAGCCAATATCAGAGGGGATTTGCTTCAGAGCAGATTCCCAGCACATGCTGGAGGGAGGAGGTACTTGGGGTGAGGGAATTCCAGGGCACAGAGTCAATGAACCACATAACTAAATTCAATTTGTAATAAAACATGAGCTGCACTGGGCGTGGAGGAGGAAAGGGAAGTCTGGCCCAAGTGGATAGCGGGGCCTGGAGAAGCTCCATGGCCCGTCACACAGTTCACATCTAGCCTGGGGCAAAGTAGGTCACCCAGTGCAAACCTGCTGAGCTTGCACTGCCCACTTCAAATCCCCTTGAGACCCAAACACTGCCTGAGCCACTGACGTCACTGGGCCTCCAGCAGAGCTGTCGGTTATCCCTGCTCTGGGACTGGACAGAAGCTGGACCAGATCCAGGTTCCTTGTGCCCAGCTGATGGCTGAAACCTGTCACTTTGTTGTCTCTGGGCTCCAGCTGGCTGGCTGCAGCCCGAACACATCAGGCTCCGTAAGCTCCGTGCATTCGAGCTCCCAACACGAATGGGAGGCATGTGTGATACATCAGTTTGCAGCCATTCCCTCATGCTCTCCCAGATGTTGCTGCCCTCTGCAGCCAGGACAGCTGAACACATCACGCATCCAGCCCAGAGCCATCCTGATCCACCACGAGCTTTTAGATGCCACTGCTTCAGTACAGAAGGAAATCTGCAGACAGGGTTTAGGCTGTGGCACTTTGGGAGAAAATATACAGCCACTCAGCTACTGTGCTGCAAAGGGGCAGCTCCTGGACTAGGCCCAGTCAGAGGGTGAGTGCTATGATGTGTCTGACCTTGCCCTGCAACACTTGGGCTGTTCCTTGCTGGCTGCCCTGCCCTTCTGCTGGATGTTGCTATTCTTGGAGCAGAAATGGCTTTCACTGCTACCACCCTAATCATGAATCTGCAAATTCATCGTCAGTGGTGGGTTATGCTGTCAGTGTCTTCTGCTGACCACCCCAGGGCTGTTCTCTCTAGCAGAGGCATGGAGGGCAGCAGGGATAATGTTGCTGTGGCTCAGTTGGCCCAAGTTTAACTGCACTAAATTACCTCAGTGTGGTCTTGCTAGCACAGAGAATGGGCACAGCTTAAGTTATGGCTTGGATGGGTTGGACTCCGTGTGGAAAACTGAAGATTCCTCTGCCCTTTGGGGCCTGGAAGATGGAGTACATCCCAGTAGAGAAGCTGGCCCACCTGGTTGAGAAAGGGACACTCCCAGTGCCATCATCTCCAGTGAGAGAGAGAGACAAGCCAAAGAAAGCTGCCTCTCACCAGCCACACCTGACTTGCATATAAAACATTGCTGGGGCTGGGGAATAATGCTTTGAGAACATCCAGCACAGCAGCTCCTTCATGGACTGAGCAGGCTCTGTCTTACACAAACATTGACTTTGGCCCACTCTGGCCCTGTGGGACACCTATTCCAGCCTCTCTTTGCTGGCTACAAATCTGCTGCTAATTTCCAGCCTACATTTTCTTTCCTTCTGCTTTAGCCCTGTTTGCTCCAGTGCCAGTGTCCTCTTTTAGCTTCAGTGGCTCTTCCCTGCTGTTAGCCCTGTTGACGTATTTATGGACAGCAATCAGATCCCCTCTCAGCGGGTGTCATGCTGGGCTAAACAAGCCGAGCTCTCTCGGCCTCCTCTTTCCAGAAGTGATAAGGACATCCTGCACTGAAGCAGTGCAGCTGCTTTGCTTCTGCAGCCAGGTGGGAGCACATCTGGGTTGGATTCATACCACCCCAGCCCCTGTGCCTTGCTTGCTGCCATGGCCTTGCTAGGAATGGCGAGAGATGCTATGCCTCGCCTGTCCCCTCCAGAACAGAGATGTATGTCCAGGAGTCACTCTAAACAAGACAGGTGCTTCCAAGTTCTTCTCTTGAACAGTCTGAAGCCTTGTTTACTCCTGGGGAATATTGGTAGGAAAAAACTGGATAAGCTAGTGTCTGTCCACCCAACAGGTATGAGGAGGATCCCTTCTCTAGCTTTGCAGAGGGGCTTCATGTTGTGCTTCCCTTTTATATT
The DNA here is from genome assembly GCA_013400515.1 of Erpornis zantholeuca. Lineage (NCBI taxonomy): Eukaryota > Metazoa > Chordata > Aves > Passeriformes > Timaliidae > Erpornis > Erpornis zantholeuca. The sequence continues at coordinate 42,450 of VZTN01023827.1, forward strand.
TTCTCTGCTTCTCCCCTTGGATTTTCGAAAAGATGGAGGCAACATCTTGATTGAGGTCAATTGAGTCAATCAATGTGTTTCATCCCAAATGTTAAGGTTTTTTTGTGTTTTCCATTACTGGAAGACTCTTAGTTAATTATTTGGGATAACTATGCGGACATTATGGTTTTTTTCTCCTTAGATATAACATTGTTTTCCACCCACATAAGATTATTGTTTAGACTTGTCAGTAAAGCTTTACAAGAGTAATAAAATAATGTTTTAAAACATGGGATTTCTATGCCTATTGAAAGAAGGTTTCTTCCTCCTTACACTTTGATCCCCTGAACTTTAACGTAAAGGACAGAGTGGTGCCTAATTTTACCAAGATTTTCATTTGAAAAAAAATACAAAGGATATATTTGGTCAATGTTTAAAGACCTCGCTGCTGTATTTTCAAAAATTACTATGCTTAGACACAGCTTTTTTGTTTTAACATTTTAGCACTGTGATGCTTTTAAACCTTGACATTAAAATGAAATTAATTAATCTGACCTGAAAAGAGTGTTCCTTGAGGACTTTCCTTTGCAGATAATTTTGAGATCAGTGAAAGGAGAGAGGGAACAAGATGGACATTTCTAATTAAGTGTTGAACATCTGGAACTCTCAGCATTCTTTCTCCCCTCTGGATTTTGCAAACTTCTGCACTTTGCAGAGCTCCGTCCAGCTCTTTATTGTGCTCAATGCTATAGAAGCATTTCAAAGTGGTAGCCCCAATGTCAGTTCAAATCCCTGAGCTTCAGCTCTTATGTAGCCAAATGTTTTTCATTTACAAGCATGGATTTTCTCCTCCAAAGCTCTTTCTAGCTATATCTTTGTGCAGCATCCATTGCACTTAATCTGTCACCGCTAGTTTCCTCCAAACACGCCCTTGCTCTGTCCTAGATCTCTTGTATAATCCACCAATTCCTTGGCTGTAAAATACACACCTTGCCTAAGAAGAAGAGTGGTTTATTAATTTTTATCTTTTTTTTTGCTGAAGCTAAACTGTTCGATGGACTGGTTTAGACATGTTTCTTATTTTATTTAAAAAAAAAAAAAGTGGAAACATTTTAAAAACAGTTTACAGGCTCTACAATAAAAAAAGTAGATGTTTTCTGCTTAAAAGGAGCTTTTACATTTACACCATAAAATAGTTTGATGAAATGTTGGAAACTGAAAACCAGTGGTTCAAAGTGGCACATACAAAAATATTCATCCAGGTTTCTGACCACAGAGTTCTGGGAATGGGACTGTGACTGTTGGTGGGTTTTCTCTTGACTTGGGGATGGGATATTTCTGCAGTCCTCAGAAGACTTTCTAATCTTAATTCCAACCGCATCTCAAGGCCTCAGACTGTAAAACTCATAAAGATATAGAACTTTATCCTAACTTTGTCTCTGCCCCAGCTGGACAGGCCTAGCCCAAAACCCTGGAGAGAGAATTCCCTGCCAGCTGGTTTCCTTGCAGTCTTTTGCCTCTTTTGCCTTGGCTTTTAAGTGAAGAATGGGGGAACAACATCCCCAGCCGGCTGGAAAGCTCTCCTGGGGGTTTGATGGCAGAGCCCAGTGTGTGTGTAGGATGGATCTTGTGCTGCCTGCAGTCCCTGGGAGCCTTGCCCACATGCTGTTCTCATCTACAGGGGGTTATTTATAGCCGCTGATGCCGGGAATTCGGCAGGGACGCTGCTGGGGAGGATAACAAGTTTCTCTTTAGGAGGAATGTTCCACCCCGGCCGAGGAGCAAAGAACAATAAAAGATGATTGATTTCCTCCCAGCCGCCTCAGAGCATGGTGCTATACCCACACCAAGCATCCCAATGTGCAGGGCTCCCTTTCCCTAGCGGATGTGTTCTGTTATTGGACACAGGATAACACCAGTGGGCAGTCAGGGACTGCAGTGTGGTATCCGCATTCACTCACCAAACTGGACATTTCCCATCATCTTCACCTGAGACGAATGAGAAGAGGAGGGAGGGGAGGGAGAGCTTGTAAGATTCTCTCTGGGCCTTCAGGCTCTTTCTATTTACATTCTTTGGAGTAAATTACCGAGGCTTAGAAATTTACAGGGAAATCACTTTGATTCTTAAACTATATGAATGAAGCTGCAGATGGAGAGAGTAATGGCTTAAATTTATTAGCGTGCATAAAATTGTTGATGCTAATTTTCAGCTGTACACTAAGCAAACAGTCGATGGGATTAAACTGGATCCCTTATTTAAACAAACTCACAAAATGTAATTTACATCTAGTTATTGTTTCCTACTCTTCCCAGGCCCCTTCCCAAAGCTCCCTCTAATGTTGACAGGTCTGTATTGCACCCTCTGCCTCCGGCTCTTCCCATCACCTCAGGACAGCCTTGAGACTGCTGTGGGACCTTCGAGGAGAGAAATATATATTTAGACAGAGCCGTACTCTCTGAGCTTTCTTCTCCAGAGAAACTGGTCTGGGTTTTTTCCACTCTAGAGATGCAATATTTTCCACTAGAGATGCCACTTAAGATGGGGTTTTTTTCCTCTACCGATGCCAGTTATGAGCCTTTTCACCTCTCTCGTATTAAGCCATCACCAGTGGGCTCTCACAATGAAGGGAAATCCCTGTTACAGGACAGTGCCACTCTGTCATGCCACGAGGATTAAGTGTACAGCCTTGTCTCCTGCCCCGCAGCCAGTCTGGATATCACTTGTGCACAGCACTGACTGTCTCCCCTGCTTTTTGACCCCTACTACTGACACAGCCATGCCTGACATAGTCTCCTGGATCGGGAAGGAGACTGGAGGGATACAGCAGGGAAACAAGGCTCATGGGGACTGTGAGAGAGAGTCTCCATTCCAGTGGTATCCCCGTGCCTTGCTCTGTACTCCAACACCTGATCTGACATCACCTGCCCTAGGAAAGGAAAGCTCAGCAACTGCCCTTGAGCCAGCAGAGAAGACTGGACAATCAAAAGTGTTTCTTCTTCCTGCAAAACTCAGCAGGTCTTCTGAAGATCTACTGATTAGGTGAAGAGTGCCGGACCTCAGCGGGGTCTATAGATGCTGCAGGGATATGAACTAATTAGATGGAAAAAATCTGTTCAGCTGCAGCCCTGACCACATGAACTAATCTTACAAATTTATTCCTTGCTCTCTGGTGCCTCCCTATGAGAGGAATCTGTGTTACACAAAGTCTGGGTGTCCCTGGAGGGTGGGCAGGCTGCAGAGGAGTAACAAAGCTGACAGCGCATATGATAATAGAGGAATACCACGGGAGCTACTAATCCTGCTCCCTGTGGCTGTTAGGACCCTACCAGCAAGATCCATATGCTGTCATCCTATGTCTGGCAGCAGCAGTGGGGGTTACAAGAGTTGGTCCAGTGTGGAGCACAGGAGCCATCCAGAAATGCCTGTCGAGGGAGCGGGCTGAGGGCAGGAAGAAGGAGAGGGCAGAGGAGGGGGATTACAGGGAGATGCCGGAGCCATCTGTGCTTAGAGGAAGAGCTCTCCACATGGCACAGCTCTTTCTTTGGTGTCTGCTGATGGTGATAGGGTCCCACAAGGTTTCTGTGTGCCTTGTGGGGGAAAAATGACCATGGTAGAACAGACTCATGGTGAGGAAGAGGTGATCAAAATCAATGAAGCCCACACCTTCAGCACAGGGCTGCATTCAGAGATTTCCCTCCCTAATGGCCAAGCAACATCTGTCCTCAAGGCCCTGGGAAGCTCCCTATGCTGGGGCAGGCAATGGTTAATCTGCTTGTGGGAGCTGAAATGCTGGGTCCTGTGTCCCTGCAGCGGACAGGATGAATGTCCCTGCAGACACAGGGATGAATGCAGGAGAAGTTTGGTGCTGCAAATCGTTCCTCGTCTTCTGAGCAATGCTGAAGCCTTGCCACAGGTCTGCAAGGACAGGAAGGAGACAGGGATCTGCAGAGTCCATCCCATCAAATTATCACATCTGTGCTTGAACAGCATCTACTTGCCCCCTTTCATCCTCTGCACCTCCAGTTCCTTGAGACACTCCACTGGGAATGTCACTGCTTAGGACATAGAGAAGAGATTGGAGGGACAAACCCTTCCCCCCAGAGAGAAAAGGGCGTAGTGGTAAGGTCTGAAAAGTGGGTGACAAATACAGGAGCTGCTGTTCCTCCAGCAAGAGGACAGGCTTCTGGGCTTGGGTAGTGACCAGACAGGAGACCGGGAGCAGAGATGGAAAGCCACTTCAGCATCTCCCCTCCCACCACGCCACTGAGAGCTGATCAACCCCGTGTCACCTTACAAGCCACTTAATCCCTTCCGTCATGCTTCTCAAAGAAGGGGGTGTGCAGGCCAAGGTTTAGCTGCCACCAGCTGCCCAAAGTCATATGCTGAGCGTCTGCAGGAGCATGTGCAGGGAGACATGACTGACACCTTGCCAGTCTCCTGCACCTGGGAACTGCCCAGCCCTGCAACCCCAGACCCAGCTGGCTCTTTGATCTCTGTGGGGGCTGAAAAAAGTTCCCCTCCACTCCAGCTTTGGAGAGGATCATTCTCATTTTGTCTGGACTTCTCATATCCTGGCAGGTGGCAGTCTTGACTTCCAAGACACCATGGAGGGGGAGGTGGGAAACAGAAGGATTATAAAAATAAATAAAGTGTTGAAAACCCACGAATGTGCCCACCCTTCCTGTCAGTCCATGTGTTGGGGCCTTGTTAATCTAAGTAATTGCTCTCCCCTTCCTACTGGTGCCATTAGCCTCCACAAGAGCATCTACACACTGTCTCCCAAAGGAAATATCTTCAATGTTTTTGAGCACCCTGGAGGTGGAGATGTGTGTAGATGGAGGATCTGGAGACAGTCTGTGCCCTGTCTCAGCACTGGACAAAGTCATCTGTGATCTTTACTAAGGAAGGAACCAGAGAGACCACCAGGCCCATGCTGGGTGCGAGGACAGAGCAAACATTCATGTTCTCCTCAGCTGCCCTGCTCTGGGTCTCACCAGATGTTGCTCACACCATCTGAGCTGAGTGATAGATCAGTCTGCACTGATCCGTGGAAGGAGCTGATATAGAAGTAAACCATTTACAAGCCAGGGCCCTCTAGAGCCTTGAGTGTCCTCTACCTGCAAAAGGCCTCTTTCAACCCATGTCAGAAGGACTTTATTATCAAGAGAGATCTCCTGCTCTTGAGTATTCCAGTACCAAACTTGATAGAAGTGAAAAAGGATGAGAGTTCCCTCACAAAGTTTGGTCTTTCTGTCTGTTCAGGCTTAAATTACGGACCCAAAACTGTGGCTGCCAACAGCTTCAGCCTAGATGGGCCAAGACGCTCCTTTGCATTGGTCCTCGCCCTTCAGGATGCTTGACCTTTGCTCCAGACAGTAAATCGATCTCACACCTGGCTGGAATGGGATGTGTGAAACCTTACTGTAAACTGCCTTAAGCCCGGGGGCAGAAACTTAAAGGAAGCTGTGGCTACATGAGGCTGCGAGGTAGGCGAGCATCACCCCACCCCAGTGTTTCATATGAGCCCAGCAGGTGCTTTCAGCTGAGCAATGTTTTCAGGATCACAGTGTATTATGGTACAGGACAAAGTCCTAAATAGGACCAGTAATTTTGGTTTGCTCTTGTGTGGGTTTCTGCAAGACTCACTGCTGCCCTTTTTTCCTCTCTTTCTTCATGTTCCTCAGGTCTCCTCTCTTTAGCTATTGAGAGACTCCAGATGACAGAGACGGCCAAGGTCCCCTTCTGGCAGCTGATGCTTAGCCCATTTTTTAGCAAGACCTGTTGTTCACTGAAGTACCCAGAGTTCTGGGATGCTCAACAAAGGCATGGTGGGAGCCAGAACAGGAGAAGGCCTGATCGGGTCATATCTGAGGTCCACGCAATCCTGCACCATGTCTGAGAGGATACCTAATGTATGAGAAGGGGGTCAATATGCTATTAACACAGAATTGTTTCCCAGCCTTCAGTGATCTTTGAGGGGAGACTTCCTCAGTCAAACATTGTGGCTTGGTATTTAACAGCAGCTTAATTTTTTTAAATCCACAGCAGCTGTGGATTTTTTTCCCAATAGTTTTTTTTAGTTCCTTTTTTAATTTCTTCAAACAGGTAATCTCCACAAATCCCAAGGCAAGGAGTCTCTCATCTTAGTTGTACAAAGCACAAAGAGTTTCTCTTTCCATCTGTTCTCCTGCTGCTTTCACTTGGCAGCCTTGGTTCTTTACACTGAAAGAAGCAGCGAACAGTCATTCCTTGTTTACCTGTTCAATAACATTCACCTCTATCACCTGGATGGCCTCTAGTCTTTCAGCAGCTGAAAGGTTCCAGCTCACACTTGACAGTGTCAACCCTCTGACCATCCTTGCAGCCCTTCTCCATTTCTCATGAGGTCCTGCTGATGCCCTGTGAGGGGGAAGACCAGGAGTCACCCTGGAGCTCGCTATTCCTCTTTGCTCACAGCAGGTGGGACATCCAGAGTGCTGCATGCCACTCTTGACACCATACTGTAACAAAGATAAATGCTGAAAATCTGACCTTTGAAGGAAAATTGAAGGAACTGGGCTTATTTTGTCCAGGAAAGGAAAGAACCAGAAGGCTACATGTAAAATATATTTCTGTATATAAGGGTTTTGTGCAAGGATAAGGATGAATTGCTCTCCATATTCAGCATGGAGACAAGATAAGGAGAGCAAGGCCCCATTTGCAGCAGACATGATTCAGGTCAGATGTTAGGAAACTCCTCCAGCTCCGAGCACACACAAACCCTGGAACAAGCTGTCAGGAAGAGATGGAGCCTCTTTCACTGGCAGTATTTACAAGCAGGTTGGACACCCATCTGTTGGGGGGGCTTGGGGAGAGCTGTCTTGCAAGATTGTCTATCAGGGTCCCTTCAGCCTCACATTTCTCCCTTCATGTTCCCACTGTCAAACCATTCGGCTGGGACAGACCGTGCCATCCGGGCACTGGAGACACTCTGCCAACGCCCTCAGGGGAGGAGCAGCTCTAAGAGGAAATCTGTGCGAATCTATTATCTGTACTCTCTGCCGAAGGCAGGGAGGGTCTCAGTATCAGGCACATCCCCAGTGGGAGCTGCCTTCTCATCTCCCTCTCCTCCCCCAAAATGTCACTGCTCTCATTACAGAAGACATCACAAAGAAAAACTTGCCAGGGGCAGTGTGGATTTTGGTCATTTGCATCCCCACTGGCTTTTCTTTCTCATTTTTCAGGGACATTTTGGGAACCCATGGACCACAGGACGGAAGATGTTTGTGACAATTATATGTCAAGGGTTCATATCCCTTCCAGGGTCACAGAGCCTGGAGCCAAGCTGAGAGACCCCATCCTTCTCAACTGCCTCGAGGCAGAGGTGCCTGCTCACAGCTCTGCATCAGGCCATGTAAAAATGCCTCCAGTTTTGTCATGTCACAGAGCAGGGCTGCTGTTAAGGCACCCATTCCTCAGCTGCCCAGGGAAGGCGCGGTGAAAAGCAATGAACCTCCAGTTGCCCAATGGATGTCACCGAGGACATTGTTAGAAATCCAAGTCACTGCTGATGGTCACTTGTTTCTCTGTGAGAGGAGGGTGAGTTGCTTACCAATGCATGCTGTGGTACAGGTGTGGTGAAGAGGGGGATTAACTAGTCCAGATGTGCACAGGCCACTGAAGGGCATGGTGTCCAGGCAGTCACTTTCACTCTGTGTCCCTGAGGACAGTCACATTCTGGCTGCAGCTACCACCAAACTGCTCTGTCAACACTGCATTCATTATGTGAACCTTCATAAGTGGCTGAGCTTAATTAATGTGTCCTCCTTGGACTGTCAGGACATGTGTTAATGGTGGAGAATCATTCAGGTAGCAGTAACGATTCAGAGACAATGCTCAACTCCGTCTCCAGCTTTGTCTGTGTGGCCAATGTTGCACAATCACTGTTGTGTGCTCTCTTTCCCTCTCTCCTAGCACATGCAAGGCATGGCCACAAAGCAACCCATCTTTTTGTACTTGTAAACGCATTTTACGGAGTTGTAAATGCTCTTATTGATCCCTCAGCCTTATTATCCTTGCTGTTCAGCCAAGAATCCACTTCCATTTGAGGATAAATTATTAATCAGACTTCTTCAGGTCTATTTCATAATCATTTCCACCATTCTGGCTGTCACATAAGAAGGATTTGCATATTTATTCTGCCACTTTTCCCCAGAACAATACGTGGCAGCCCATGTTTACCCTCAGACTCTTAAATCACTTTCCCTACCTTATAAAATCTTTGCTTTTAGACATAGCAGGCCCTGAACAGCTCAGTCCCAGTCCTTCTGACTCATTTGTTTTGTAGTGTATTTTTGTAGGCAAATACTTTTCCTTTTCACTTCTCTGCTTTTTCATTGCTTATTTATGATACCCTGTGGGGTAAAACTGTGTAGTTTGTTCAACAACCCATAACAAAAATATAGAAGCTTCCAGCCTGGTACTGACTGTCTTTGGTGCCCAGCCCAGCTTGCACAGGAGAGTGCATTGAGCAGGTATTTTGACTCTCAGCACAGTTTTTTTCCCCAGATGAGCAGGCTTCATGCCCCTTTCAGGGTGTGGCTGTGTTTCTGTGACAGGGGAGTGCTGCTCAATGGGAAATGTTTTGGGAATGGTGGGGAGAAAGGAACATGGTGAAGCTGATGACACCTATCTAGGAAGGGACAATGTTTAGTCACAGTAAGTCAAATGGAGGGGACTGAGCCCCACCAGGGTTAGTGTTTTAACTAGCAACAAGGAAACTCAGGTACAGATCAAACCAATGCCTTGTGCCAGGCTGTGGAGCAGGATGGTGTCAGAGTCAAGGTAGCCTTAAAAACTGCAGTTTTGAACAGTGCTAGGAGAGATACATGGGTGTCCTGGTCCCCCTGAACACAAAGTGGGAAGGCAGAGAGCGGGCAGATTCCCCCCAGCACTGCCCTCATCCTTGTGCTGTCCATGGGCAGATTCACCCCAGTGCTGCCCTCATTCTTGTGCTGTCCCTGTTATGGCTTCCAGCAGAGTTTCCATGTGGCAAAAAAGTGCACAAGCTGATTCCTTCCAGCAGATGGTAGCAGGAGTAAACGAGGGGATGGGCATCCACGCTGGGATCCCTGGCTGGGATGTTGCTCCTCATGTCCAGAGAGAATGGGTGCCAAGCAAGCAGCACCCAGAGCCAAGGCACCATGGGGTGCTACAGCCATTCCTTATTGACAAGGCCATGGGCAGCATGAGTTTAATGAGGGACTCGCCATTCCCACAGTGAATTCAGATATGAAATGGCAGGGGGATGTGCTCACAGACTCAGTGGCCAGTTGGGATGGGCTAGCCAAGGTGACTGCCATGGCACAGGCCAGAATAGTTGCCGTGGCATCAGGCAAGATATCAGCCAAGGCTCAGGCCAAGGCAACTGTCACAGCACTGTGCAGGAACTGATTTCCAGCCCCATTGCTCCCAGCTTGCTTTTGGACTGTGACTCTTCCATTTGAGACCTTGCAATCCTGTTCTCTCAGGGGTGACAATATAGCAGACCTCAACCTTCCCCACAGTTCCTCAGGTTTACTCCAGTGCCTCTCCCTGTTTCCTTCCTTTGTTCTTTCTCCTGTTCTATCACCAGTGATGATGACTTCCTGCCGGCCTTCAGGATCCAAATTCTTAACACCAGGACACTGGAGGGAAATTTCCCTTCATCTTTTTGATAGAGAAAATTTGAAAATGTGATGTTAGTATAAGGGGAAGAGTGGAGGCCAGTCAACAAGAAATTGAAAGGAACCATTCAACACTTGGTTAAAGAGAAGGACTTGGATGGTTAAGGTATGCGTGGTGCAATGAAGGCATGACTGTAGCATGTCTAAAAGTGGAGCCAAGAGAGGTTTTCTCCAATAGCCCAGGCTGTGCCCAGGCTCCTCTAGAGCTTGCAGGCTGGTTTGCAGAGCTGTGTTGCTATGTCCTATCTGAGCCACTTCCCACTTCAAGTGGTCCAGCTGCCATTAGTTGGCTCACTTTCCCAAGACCACAGCATAGGACTGGATGTTTGGGGTGCTCCTCTCATGAAGGTGTGGTGTTTACATGTGTTGAGTGCTGGAGTTTGAGGAGGTGGTGGCAGAGTGCTGGGAAGGGGAGACCCTGTTCCTGCTGTGGAAGGAGCCATGGGGCAAGAGTTGCTCTGTGTGACATTTGACAGGTCTGCAACATATGCTGCATCCCACTGCAGGCTGAGGCTGTCCTCCAAATCAGCTTCCAGCCTGTCTCAATGTGAGGTTAAATCCTTGCTCAGGAGCAAGAAAGTAGAGAAGCAGCAGATGGAACCAATCAATTTGCCATCCGAAAACCGATCAATTCGTGGGGACCCCTTCCCATCCAAAGGCAGGGTGGGAACAGGGTCCAGCCACTGCATGCATGCAGGAAAGATCAGTGGGCAGCCCATAATAAACCCTAAATGTATTTCCAGCCATAAAATGCTTGACATGCCTTCAGAGAGGCTGTTGAAATCCCTGATTTGCAGCTGGCACTCATTTTCCATTGCAGGTAATAAAAAGACTGAGCCAGAGTGCTCAGATATTTCATTGTCGAGGTCCATTGCCACCCCCCAGCCTAATGGCCAGATCACCAGGACTCACACACCTCCTCCTCTTCCTTCTCAGGGCTCTCCTTTCCCTTCAAACAGTATCCGGACCCTGCAGGTGATGGAAGGGCGAGATAACAAGCAAGAGTGGTGATTTCAGGAAGTGGTTGGGACTTGTAAATCCTCACAGGGGCTTCCTCTGTCAGAGGAGCTATCCGGGCAGCGGGGCATGCGCTGGCTGAAGTCATGCCTGTTAGGGAGGTATTTGTTCTTCTAGCCCCCACAGCCCAGGCTGATTGTCGTAACATCCCTCGAGCCGGGATCTGGTTGCAGCAATAAAGTTGAGCGGGTTGGGTTCCCGGCTGGACAGGAAAGAGTTATTGATCAATGCCATGAATCCTTCCCACCTTCCTCCTGCCCACGGGTGCATACCAAGAGAAGTGAGGAGAGCAAAGCTCTAAAGATGCTCTGGGAGTGAAGGGTGGCATGGCCAGGGCAAGGACATGGGAAAAGGTTAAACACCAGCTGAGGATCTTTTCAACATCTCTAAATCAGGGCTGGGAGCAAATTGAAGACAATTCTTTTTTTGCTTGGGGGCTGGAGAGACAGGCAGGACCCTGATCCAAGGTGGATGTCTCACCACAGTAGGGTAATACCAAGGAAAACTGACTAAAGGAACAACATGCTTGTGTCTTACATTATACAAGATCTCCAGGGCTTATTTCCTCTCCTATGGTGGGCCTGGGATCATTGGTGGACAATCACTATGTGCTCACCAGGGAAATGTGGCCTGAGACCCAGTATTTCAGTCAGCTAGTCAAGCTTCATAATTTCTGATCCTCACCAGATATTATGTCTATAATAAGATTGATATTAGTAATACCACTAACAATTGTGGTAATGCTAATAAAATAATATTGGACTCCTCCATCCAAAGAGCTTGAAGATTTTAAAGGACATTAAGTCTCATGGCATCCATCCCACTTCAAGAAAGCTTATTTAGACAGCAGCAAAGCCTTCTTGCCACTTCTGTGGCATGCAGTCTCCTCCAAGGTAGAACACAGCAGCTATTTATGAGTATGCAATAACAGTCCACAGCAATCTAGGCCAAGCAATGAAAGCAGATACCATATTCAGGGCAATTATAGAGGTTATAGAAGAGACAGTGTACCAGGACACCCAGCTCAACCACTAGGCTTTTAGATGTGTTAGGGGACTTCTTTTGGTGTTCAGAATCTACTGTGGTCAATCACAATAACCTTTGGCAGCAGAATGGTCCCTCATCCTGCTCAGGGCACCATATGCTCCGGATTTTGAAAGCAGGGTAAACAGGAGCCTTGCTGTCTCCTCTGTGTGACTCAGCACAGCCTCACCCTGGCACCCTGCAGGAAGCATTTCTCTATGTGCTAGCTTGGGATTGTCCAATGAGACTGACAGCTCGGAGATGGAAAGCTCACCGTCCTTTGCAAAGCCATGTTCCCCTCCAGAGCTGTCAGCACAAGCCTGTCAGGAACCAGCAATCCCCAGGAGTAAATCACATCCACAAGAGAAGGTTCTTGAGGACTAGGAAGACTCTTTGAGCCACCCCCTATTCTTCTGTGGCCTTGAAGTCACAGACACCGATAGCCCAGCCTGTACATCTCCAGTGAAAATTACTCCAGGACTTAGACCTGGGAAGTGCTGGTGGAGAAAAATCCAAGGCACGTGCACTGGAAATCCAAGGCATTTGTGCTCATCAGCACACGACGCTCTGCCCCCTGCTCCTGCAGGCTTTGATGAATGCAGAACTAGTTAGCAGCACTGGTGTGAGTAGGTCCAAGAGGTCATGCTGAAAAATGGCACTTTGTCAAAAATGTCATTTCAGCAGCATTTCATTGCCTTTTCCTTTAAATGAAAAAATTCAGAAGGAAATGAAGACAATGTGTTATTTCACTGTGATTTGAAAGTTTTTGCTGCTGATTTTTAAAACTTCTTCTTCTTGCCTGATCTTCTTACCTTCCTTTGGTCTACCATTTGCAGCTCAAAAAGCACATTTTTGTCAATCTTCAAAAGATGCAGGTTAGGGTCACATCACTCAGTATTTCCTTCATGTGAAAAAGATGTGCAAAAATGAAGATGAAACCCTGTGGGTTTTTTTCTTCTTTTTTGATGAGCCATTTTCAGAGAGCTCGACCACCTCTTTCTACAGAACCTGGATAACTGTGCTTTGAGGTCCTGTTCAGGAGGCCAGACCTTTTCTCATAGCCATCATTGGAAGCCCAGGACTGATGAAGGACAAGGGCAAACACAAAGCCCTACTTGCCCTGAACCTCCTCTCCCCATCCCAGCCTGCCAGCTTAGTGCTGGGAGATTTTGGGTTAGGATCAGCCACATCACTTGGGCTTGACTTCCCTAAAAACATCCTTCCCAGACTCAGGGATCTCGAGGAACATAACAGCCATCCCTGCCTTAGGCTTGAGCTCCAGCAGCTCATCTCTCCTTTCACTTGAAAATGTGGATTCTGTTACTCATTCAAAGCCATTTGGCTTCATCTCCAGCTCTGCATTCACTGCCAGAATAGGCAATAGGCTGTGGGGGCCCTCTGGTTTCCAGAATCATGGGGAGAAGAGGTGTGAGGGCTGGGGGAGCCCATCCTACCCCTCCTCACTGCCCTCCCCCATCTCTGCCTTCTCAGTGCCTGGGGAAGATAGAGCAGGACCCCACCTAGGACCATGGAGACAGACTTTCAGCGGGGAAGAGTCTGCCACTGTGCACGTCAGGAATGATTTGATCAACCAGAGAGATAAGCACCTCTAGCACTGACATCAGGGGACAGACAGAGGAGAGTGCGAAAAAGCTGGTGATGGACAGCAGGACTGCAGCACGTGGCAGTGTGTGGAGACCCAGGGCTGCAGAGCAGCACCCACGGATGTCAGGGATCTCTGCTGGGACAGCAAGGGGCTGTTGAGACTGTCTAATGCTGTGCGGAAAATCTTTTCCTGCAAAACCATCCCTGCTGCTTCCATCTGGGATAACAGTTTAAGAGCTGTTTGTGCAAAGCTGTGCTCCCATGCATCCCGCACTGGCAGGGAGTAAATCCAGTTGGATGGTGCAAGGACCTTTGCTCTTACCCACATGCATGAGCATTTACTCACACGTGCAAACACCCCACGTGTTATATATTACCTACGAAAAGGTAATAGAAAACATGAAAAGATGGGTGAATTCCCTAAGTGGGGAATGAGCTTCTCCCAAGCTCTCCCTGGCAGACCCTACTTTAGCCTACTGTTCTTGGGAAAGTGGTAGATCAGGCACATCTGCCAAACCTTTCTGAGAGTTGCCCCACAGCCTTCCTGTGTGCTCACTGAAACTGTCTAGGTCACGCAGACCCTCAAGGTCCTTCTCTGGCCTCCCTGGCTCAGCAGTTTGTGAGGGCAAGGATACCAGCTGCAAATTGCTTTGAAGGGCTGGATTGCCACCAAGCTCAGCCCAAAGCCTGGCATTGCAGCATGTCTGAAAGGACCATGGGTATATATTTGCCTCTCATATAACCACACACCTCAAGGTGTAATGCTCTTCAAGGTGTAATGTTCTTCAAGAATAGGCCTGTGGTAATATTCGCTGCCTGGGAGAAATTCCTCTCCTTTCAAGCCAGACAATATCCAGAGCTCTTTTAATACATCTTGCTCTCCTCTGCCCTCTCATCTTCAGAGCACTTTTCTCTCTCTTTGCCTTTCTTTCCTTTGGGAACAACTCCCTTTAATTTTAAAATTCCAGGGGCAAAATGTAGCCAAATGGCTGCAGGTGGACATAGCCTCTCTTAGCCTCCACCTTAAAAAAACCTGCAAAATATGAAAAGAAAAGCCAGTAGCAGCCTCAAAAAAAAAAAAATCAGAAATTCTGCAGAGGACTGCCACACGGTATTACCACCACATCTACAGCCAAGCCCCCCTGTCAAAATCTCACCCTACCCCTCTGCATGTGATTCTCACCCATACAGTCTGCTGGTGTCTCCTTGCCTCTGTTTATACTAAAGCCCTTGCAGAATAAAACATCCATGTAAAATCCAATTTCCTCTGAATCTCTCTCTGAGAAGAGGCCTCGAGATTGAGTAGATAACCTCTGCAGTAATTGCCTGAACCACTCCTGTTTGCTGGAAAGGTGAGATCCATTTTTCAATTATCTATCTGCAGTGACAGCAGCGAGCAACGGAGCTAAGAGGAAGGAGAGAGAGAGAGACAGAGAGAGAGGAAATCCAGCCAACAAGAGCCGTCTGTGTCAATCCTGGCAAACGGGAGGTACGATAGATGTGGTCACAGTTCCTGCCATCAATATCCTCTAATATAAATGTCAGCGATGCCATTTTACCCACAGTCATTTCCCACAATGCTGATTACATTATCGTATAATAGAGGGGCGCCAGCCGCACTGCTTTCTCTCCTAACCCTCCTTGCGGTAATGTGTCAATAGCCTGCCTCCATGAAACAAGTCAATTTTCTGCAGGCTTGGCAGCGGAATAAATCTGCCGACTATCTAGAGAGCTGGAGATATTTATACACACCGTGTCCTCTCTCTCTCTCTCTCTCTTTCTCTCTCTCTCTTTCTCTCCCTCCCCCCTCCCACCTTCCCTCCCTGTGTGTGCAAGCATAGATGTGTGTCCTCAGAAGAATTGAGTGATTTTCAGCCCAGACTCAATAAGAAGAGAATTTAGGGCAGTCCTACAGCTTGGCTTCCAGTAACAGCCCTACACGTTTATTTTCTTTAGCTTAACAGGAAAGAGAGAATTATGTTTAGATTTATATGACAAGGGCAGTTCTACCAAAATGCTTGTGATAAGCACTGTGGAAGGGGGAGGAAACTGTGTGCATGTGTGACAAAAACCAGGCAGGCCAGTGGCAGAGAGGGATTGCAACACCTTGCAGGTCACACCAGGGGAGTCCTCTGGGAGCTGGAAAAGCAGCTCTTACTTTAACCGACAGCTCCTGTTTTAGTGTATGTCTGAATCAAATGCCAGTGGAAGAAGGAGGAGGGAGGCCATGGGCTCCTCCATCCCTGCTGACGGATGAGAGTGAAGGTGTTTGGCTCCGGTCTCTTGACTCTTGCAGGTAAAGAGGCTTCCAAGGGCAAGGGTCTGGCCACTGCACTGCTGCTCATTCTCCTAGGGATGTCCCCAGGACATCCTGTGGTCATCCCCAGGATGCCCTGTGGTCCACTGCCCCATACATCACTGCTATGATATCTCCCTTTCTCCAGCACAGATGATCCTCCCTGAAAGCTCCAGTGGCTCCCTCTGCCAGCCAGCAAAGGCTGCTTAGGCCATTCTGGACTCCCAAGCTAAAATGGCAGATACTTCTCATGCTCACAAAGGAAAAGCTTTGCTACCTTAGTGAGGCACAGCAACAACTCAGAGTGCTCTGGAGAGTTTCTGCTCCCTCTGGATGCTGGACAGAGAGACAGACTCTCAGTAGGTGATCTCCAATCCCTCTTGGACTAAGCCAAGAGAATGTGAAGGGTTTCTCCTTCCTCTCATCTCTGCTGAACACAGAAGACTTTATACTTAATTTTCAGTGGGGGGTGTTTTTTGGTGATGGAAAATGTTGTCAATTATTTTTTGCCAGGAGGGAAAAACAAAGCCTGAAAAGACTAATAGCAAATACAAGATTGCTTTCAAATTTTTGGGCTTTGATTTTTTTTAATAAAAACCTGCAAATGTTCCATCTGTTTTCATCAAATTTTGTGCAAGAGGCAAATAATGCTTGGATCATTGCTTTTGGCTTGATTTCTCCATCCTCCTGCTCCAGAACATGGCAGTTTCTGGGCAGGGAGATTGTGTGTCCTCCACTAGCCCTGGGAGAAGCAAGACCACCCCCTCCCAGCAATGGGGAAGGCTCCACCAAAGACACAGTTTGCACTAAAAATTGTCCTGCTGGCTCCCTATGGTCACTCCTGTAAGTTTTCAAAAAGTAGGTCTGGGAAAGGACAGTGACCTGCTACCGTCCTGAGGACACCTCAGGGATCTCATACAATCCCTGGGCCAGCACAGAGCTCTACCCATGTACCCCCAGGCTTGGTGAGCCTCACACTCCTCCTTGCCCAGCTCCATAATGACTTTGTAAAAAGTCATTTGTAACCCACACAGTCACCACAAAGCTAACTGCAAACACAAATCCCCTCTGGGCAAGAGCAGGCCAAGAGGATGCAGAGCATGCTCAGCATAGTGGGGTGTCTTGGCCCCAAGAGAAATCCAGGGAGTGGGTACATTGCAGGGTACTGGGCTTGGGCTCTGGTTGCTCTCCACAGAGGGAAGACATCCAACTCCCCTGCTCTGTTTCTGTACACACCTTCATAGTGATGCCAGCATCTTTGGTTTTTTGCCCTGGCAGCTGTGTCAGAGACTGACAAGAGCTTTATAAAATTGGGAGGGAAGTGGGGCTTTGTGTCTTGATGAAAGTTTTATTTAGAAATCAATGAAACCCACAGCTCCATCACACAAACTCTAGTCATTCTACCCTTTTCAGTCCTGTCTGCCTAGGCTGCAAGTCATCAACACCTGTCAGAAAGAGAAGCCTGTGCTGAAGGTACATAAGAAAAAACAGGCACTATCCACCCAGAGGAACCTAAAATTCCTTCCATGCTATCTAGAAAAGACCCTTTGTCTGGTAGAAGGCTTGTAGTGGGTCTTTGCTTGGAAATGCTCTTCCCGCATCTGGAAGGGACAAATCTGTCTCCAGTGGAAAAGAGCCGAATTTGGAGATAGTTGGGGCTGCCCAGCCCAAGAGCCATCAGAGCCAGTGGGACCCTTCCTGTTGACACAATCAGCCTTCAAATGAGTCTAAAATCTGGACAGATGCCCTGAACCACAGACTTCAGAGGTAGATATTGGGGCTGTTCTAATGCCAAGCCCCAAGACAAACTGCAAAGGAAGGATACTGCATTAAGATACATTTCTCCAAAGTGAGGAAGTAGGGACTGACTCCAGGCTCTGATTCAGATCCTTGTCTGCATATGTGGAATATCATTAAGGGAGAAAAGCTGGCAGCAAGCTTCAGTTGCTTACTACTACACTGGCAGGAAAGACAAATGCAGAGCATAAGATAAATGAGGCACTTCCAAGTGCGAGAAAGTCAATACTATAGAGACCTTCAAACTGGAGTCTGGGGAGCAGCTTACAATTCAGTTTGCTGGTACAGGCAGGAAGACATCTCTGTGAGCTGAGAGCTTATCAGCAGTTCGGACTGGTACATCCCAGTGGGGTGACAAGACAGGTGGCCACATGGGACTGGACTGCCTAAGTCCTTGCAAAAGCCCACTGGGAGGGATTGCTCATGCACCATCTGTGTTATGTGAGCTCCTGAAGAAAATCAGAGCCCTGCTGTGCAACATAATGTTCCAGTAAAAGAATCCTGGTTCAAGACAGTCTCCAGTGTGACCAGGCAAAACATGAGATAGAACAGAAAACTGACTTGTCCAAAACCTCATTAAAAACCATGCTGATTTCCCTGGGACTCCTCTTCAGGGATACTTAGAATCACCCAGAAACACCTGGCACCCAAAACACTCTGCCATGTCAGACCAATGCTGTGTCATTCCCCCTTCCCTGCTATGGTGCACAGAGGCACCAGACCTTCTCCATGCACAGCAATGCTGGGCCATGCTGGGTACCGCAGCACGGCTGTGTGTGAGACTGCATTAAACATGGCTCTGGGTGCACATGCACGTGTTCAGTCCGACAGCTGAAGGAAATGCAAACTGATCCACCGAGGAAAGAAAGGAAGATGCTGCCCTCCTTTTTTCAATTATATCCAGGTCCAAGGTCAGCAACCTCTTCCCTCCTGCTCTGCAGTATCTTGTCACACAAAACCCAGAGAGAAAGGGAATGTGATAAAGATGAAAGTGATGTGGCAGACTCTTATGTGAAAACAATCACCCTTCAATTAAGTGTGATTGATTTCCCAAATCAGAGATGCATTCAGCTTCCAACAGATAGATATGGGCGAAGGCCAGATGCTGGGGAATTCAGCACACGTGCGTCGTCTAGGACATCACAAGGAAACAAAATGGAGATGCTATAAAGTACCAGGTGCTTTGAGATGAGTCTGAGATGGGCATAAAGCTGAGCCAGGAAAATTTTCCCCCTCAAAGAAAGGCTCAGTGCTGAAAAACAAAATGCAGAGAAAGGTGGTGTTTTTCCAAGCAGTAAAACTACAGCTTTGGAGAACACTATTTTTGTATCAGATGAGCAACTAAGGACAGCCCAGAAGAGAGTGGGGATTTTGCAGTGGGGATACGCAGAAGAGTCCTGCTGACATAAAGCTGTTTCTGTACAGGACCGACAAGGGACATAGCCTGTCTCGTGGTGGAGGTGGGTGCAGAGGGAGGCAAGGCACTTTAGTGACATCTCACAGTGTTGCTCTAAAGCCTTTGACAAACAACTGAGAGGTCAGAAACTCCATTTGGTTCTTCTAACATCAGCTGTATCCCTTTTCTCATTCAGATTCACAGGGAGCCCTTCCAGCTGTTTTACAGGCCCCTGATGCTTTGTGAACCAAAGCTGCCCACCCACATCTACCCTGCCACTGTTGGGGCAAAGCAACTCCGGGTGTTTCACAGCAGTAGGGCAGTGGTATAGAGGACATCAGAGAAGCCACTTTGCCCAAAGAGGAGAGGAGTCTGCTGTAAAAGTCTGCAGCAAGCAGACTGAAGCACTGCAGTGAGGCAGAGGAGCAGCATCCAGATAACCAGCCTCTGTTCATATGGCCATGCACATCAGGGCTGGCCAAAATATATGCTGTGCTTTAGGGGAAGCCTGGGTACTCCAATGCTGGCCACTGCTCTAGCTAGCACCCTTCATTAGCATCTTTTTAACTATGCAAGGGGAGCTTGCCACCCCCTCAGAAATTTACCCCCTCCATTCCAATATGAGCATCCATCATTGCAGCATCCATTCATACCATTTTTCAGAGCGTCCTCCTGTGTTTATCAGAAAGAGGCAAGGGAGAAACTGGCAGCCCCAGTGAGGTGTTTGTCTATAAAGGAAGGCAACACTGCAGGTTTAGCACAGTTCATGGCAGGAGAGCAGCTCCTCTATGTTAGTCTGGGCTGTTTTCCCTATCACGATCAGCCTCATCCATTTCCCCCTCTCTCCCCCTTGTCCCTTTCAGGGATTTCACATAAAAGGTCTGCACTTGACCCCCCTCCTCCCTGCAGGGAGAGGGGAAGGCCGTGAATAGAGAGACCCTCATGTTTGCAGAAGTGATTTTCACATTAATGGCAGCATATGTTTGCATTGATTCCGAGCTGCGGGGCTGAGCGCGTGTGTGTGCCTGCGCTCGCTGCGGGCGCGGGCGGCCGCCGGCTCCGCGCGTGGGGCACCAGGTGCTCGCTGTCAGACGGAACAAAAAGAAGTGTCAGCGCTCTGCGCCGGGAGGCTGCGCTGG
Source organism: Erpornis zantholeuca (assembly GCA_013400515.1). Taxonomy (NCBI): domain Eukaryota; kingdom Metazoa; phylum Chordata; class Aves; order Passeriformes; family Timaliidae; genus Erpornis; species Erpornis zantholeuca. The sequence continues at coordinate 62,407 of VZTN01023827.1, forward strand.
CAGCTCCCCCCTGCCTGCAGCCCCGCGCTCAGAGCATCCTGCCTCTGACTCGCAGCAGCATCCTCTCGAGTCAGCTCCTGAGCTGCCCTCCTCTCTCCCGAATTGCACGGCACAGTGCTCCCTCACTGGGGCCTGTCTGCTGTCACCCATCCCTGCTGCCCAAAGGCTCGGATGACAACTTTGGGTGTATGGGTGTTTTGCCTTGTGCAGAGGATGCTGGAACATACTCTGGAATCTTCTCTGACCTCCTGCCAGACTGGTGCGTCTCACAGTCCATGTAAATTCCCACTATACCCAAAAACAAACCAGCAAGGTCACTTGCTGGATTCACATGTCCAGCTCATGGCTGATGCAGCCTGCTGCCTCCTTTCACCTTCTCTCTGATGCACCACGGGGCTGATGGATCAACAAGCTCTCCAGGCCATGCTGGCTGGCATCTCTAAGTTTCTCTGGGTGAAGAGAGCTTCTTTGTCCCTAGCACCCCATCTTCAGTGTGAGTGGCACCCACGCTGCCTGCATGGGGCTGGACATCCTCCAACCAGCACCAGCAAACCCTCAGTTCTGCCCTCCCCAGGGCAACAGGGAAGCTGGACTTGCTGATTAAGAGCGATGGGGACAAAAAGCAGTTCTCACATCTTGGTGTCCATCCAGGATGTACTAAATCCAGGTATTTCCCCATGACAATGGGCCAGAGATTGCAAAGAGGGAGGCCTGACCCTGCTGCCTGGTTCATTCTTGCCCAGGGAATTTGCCAATTCATGGATACACTCAAACTTTCATCAGCATAACTTTCTAGGGGAGCCCAGGCCTTAATCTGTATTTCTGCTCAATTTCTCCTGCTTCTGACACAGGAGTCACTGTGTTTCTTCTTGATGCACTGTACATTCCTCTTCTCTTTTTAGATCCTGACCTGTCTGGTGCCCTGGAGATATGCAATGGCTCCAGCTGTTGGACCAGCATCTCCCTGGGGTTGTCCAGGCACTGCTGCAATCACAGTAAATTCATGAAGAATTTGGTGTGATCCTGTGTGGACTATGAGGATCCTCAGGGGCAGGGCTGGAATGAATGGACGGAGAAGCATGTAAGCAGTGCTTCTGCTCGGCAGCCAATGACAGAATATGTCTTTGATTTCCAGGTGAGCTCAGACCTATGCCCTGTGGGAGAGCTGCGTGGCGCCGCCAGGTGAGCTCAGCTGCTGAGGAATCCCACTCTGGGAGCAGTAGAATTTACTGATCTTGCTGGGTACTTATCCACCTGACCTCAAGCATGGATGTTGCAGACTTTACAGCCTGTGCCACCTATTTTGCCACCTGATAAAAAGTACAATTCTTCCATTGGTGGTTTAATCTCCTTTGTGGGTGTCGAATGAACAGCGACATTTGTGGGGTCTGTAATCTGGAAATAGTTCATCTTCTGTGGAACAGCCCTGTGCCTTTGCAACAAGATATTCTGCATGAAGAGCTCCCAGGGAGAGCCGTTGTGGTATTTCCACGTGCTCACAATGCTCACTAGGGACAGAGCCAGGGTCTTCAAGGCAGCCAGCACCAAAAATCAGCATTCATACACAGAACCAAGGCATTCTGCTTGGATCTTGGAGCAAGTTCTGTTTACCCTCTGTCTTGACAGCCTGGCAATGGAGGATAATAAATAGAAACTTTCGCTTGCTGGAAATCTCAGTGTTTCCAAGTCATTCTCAGTGAGGAATCAGGAGGAAAAGTTGAAATGTCAGAAAGCAAAAGAAAAAAAATCACAAAACTGCAGATTGCAGCTAAATCATGAATCATGAATTCATGGTGAAAACACCAGCAAGAAAAATCTCTTTTGCCATTGGAAATGTAACTCGGGAAGAGGAAATTTCTTGTCATATTTTCAAATGAAGCCTGCTGCTCAGCCTGGGAATTTGAAGCTCAAATGATTTGTATTGTTGCTTTGATTCTCCTGATCAGAAAATAAAAAACCTCTATCAAAATATTTTCCTCAGAAGGATCTTAATGCTGGAATGACCACATTTTTCTCCATAAGAAGTTCTTAAGCAAAACACATCAGCTCTGACTATTTAGATGCATTTGGACTCTAATGTTAAATTTTTCCTTCTGGCATTTGATTTGTTTTTCTCAGAAAAACCCCAGAGCTGACCATGTAATCCCAAAATGTGGGAGCCAGGGCTTTCGAGAAAACACCTGATACCACAAAGGGGCTGATGCTATATATAGCCCAGACACTACACTGCCATAGACCGGAAGACAAGGAAGAATTTGGTGGGTGCAATAGCTCGATGCCTTATTTATAGTGTGAAGCTGTGAAGCAGTGGTGGGCTGAGCTCCGGTTGCCATTTCCTTTGCTGTGCTTGCACCCAGCAAAACAAACACATGTGAGACAGGCTAAGCTGGTGTCATCCACTCTCAGAAGGATATCTCCAAGACAGGCTATTTTAATTTGTCTGGGCATACTCAATCCCCTGCTGTAACCACTCTCTTTTTTTGCTTTACATAAAAATATCTATTGCAGATTCATGATCAACTCTTGTGTGTGCAGGCCTGTATGAATTTCTTTATTTTCTCACTTGCTCTGGTGCAAAGGGTTGCAAAGCTCTTCTTGATGTACAAGAGATCTGCTGGCACAGCTCTGTAAAACTGCAAGAGAAGTGCCCAGGCCAGATCTTGTTAAAGGTTGTTTGCACCCTTACAGACACTGAGCCCACTGACTGTGAGAAGAGCATGGGTTGTAAACAGCTTAAGAGTTAGAAGTACTGAGTACAGCAGTATTTCAAGTCTTGAAGGCAGTACTAGTACCCAGAAAGCAGATAATCCTCCAGATCCAACAGTAGATTTGGTGGATAGACTTCTACCAAGTCAGGACATGGGAATCAGACAAGTGGCCGCATGGCATGGAGAAGTTTCCTTTGGTTGTTTTGTGGGTCAGGAAGGATGGGAGAAAAAGCTAAAAGCATTATGCCTTTTTTTTTCCCCCATGCAGTAAGATCGGCCATTCATGAAATGAAGGGTCCCACCCAATTTTGAACATTAAATACTCAGATGGGGCTAGAGACCCATGCAAAAAGCCCCCCAGTTACCATCCTTTGAGACCACACTGCAACACCCCCTGCTCCCTTTCTCCAGGATAAGCAGGCGGTGGGAATCACAGGCTGTTGAGTAGAGCAGGGCTGCTGTCACTTTCACAGCAGGGCACAGCAAAAGGAAGCCCCATGCCCTGAGGAGAGAGAAATCCCTTTGGCTTTTGAAAACTATGTTTTTCTTTTAAGATCTCAAAGTAACCAGCAGCCCTGATGTGCAGCCACTCCAATCAGAGCAGAGGTGTGAAGATGCCTCACACGAGGTCTGCAGGGCATAGCCGATACCCCACAATCATGAATGTATGTGTGAAATTCCCTTCCTGAGCACCTTCCCCAGCATTCCTGCATCATGCCGACAGGATCCTACATTCCCAGTACATCTCTCATGCAATAGCAGGGCTGCAGGGATGAAGGCTGATGAGAGGACTTAATTAATCTGTTAATTAATCCCAAACATTTTAACCCTCCAAATCCCTGCTGCACTCTAGTTTGGCATTTTGTTCATTAGCGGAAGTTTTTTGTTGGTGTTTCAACCTGGATCATTTGATTTTTCCCGCAAGACAGAAGCAAGATATAATCATTTTGTTAGGAGAGTGAATGTGGTTTTGTGTGTGTTTGTGTGCGTCTCCTGTGTTAGAAGAAAGTTCTGCTTGGGACTTTTCTCCCCTACCTCTATCCTCTCCTTGGGTTTTTCTCTGCACTGGACATTGAAAAGCTCAGGTCAGGCTGTGCAGGAGTAGGAATGCTCCCTTGCCCTCTCTGCACTGTTTAACCCACAACAAATGCTCAGGCTGTGCTATTGCAAGCACTTTTAGGTCTTTCTTGGGCAATGGGCTTAGTGGATCTCATGCCCATATTCAGCAGGAACAGAGCACTTTCTTCCCTCTCTGTCAGGGCCACCCTGCAGAGTGTGTGAAACACGGCTCACGGCTCCCAGCTTGCTGGAGAAGCAGTAGCTAAATGTGTGGTCTCTGGCTACCACATGAAATGGAAACCTGCCTTGCTGCTCCACTTATTTTGGGGTAATGCTCTGTCTAAAGTAGCAAAACACCCTGTCCCATCCCTTGGCAGGTTAGGACACCGGGATGTGCCTTACAGACTTCCAAACCCTTCTTCCACTCTTTGTCCTGCTTCCATCCCTGTCCCCGGCTGAGCTAGAGAACTGCTGCCTTACCCAGGCTGTCACTCACACCTCTTCACTGACACTGTTTTCAGACCTTCATTTCTCTCCTATCCTCTGCTCCCCTCAGTACACACACTCACTACCCTTCACAGTGTTTGCAGCGTCTCATCTTGAGACAAGCCCTGCAGCTGGGTTCAGGTGCCAAGCTCCATCCAGCGCCACCTCTGGGCAAGGGAGAAGATTTGCTGCTCCAGGTCCTAAATACCTCATCACTGTTGTCACTCTGCCGGTGCACATGCCTGTTCTCTGGGTTTTTACAGCACATCTTTGTGCCACTTAGCTACAGTAATGAGACCCCACCTAATTGCTACTCAATAAACTCCAGTTAAATTAACAGCTCCATCCAATGATCACCAACATCTGCTGTTCATCAGGCAGCCTTCCCTCCCCTCCTGCTCCCTGCATTTCCTTAAATCCCAATGCCCCAAAATACAGTGTGTGTGTGTGATGGGCATGAGCTAGGTGTAACTCAAACATGCTGTCTCCTTTCTCAGCTGTGCTGGCCTGTGTATGAACCTGCACACATATGTGGGAGGACATACTTAGCTGCAATGATGGGACTAAGTGAGCCAGAGCAAGATGTAACCACAAAAATGAACAAGCATCCCTGTGCCTTTGTCTCTCAAACACCCAACAGCCAAATCTCCAGATCCTTTATTGCACTGGTGATTCTCTTCCCCCACATTGCACACGGAAGAACTGGTGAGGAGGAGAGGTGACTTGTGCAGCTGACACTGGCAGGGACATCGGCTTCACAGGAGCTTCACAGCCCTTTGACTCACCATTTCTGTCTGAGGATTTAGTCCAATATCGGCACATCTCTGGCTGAAAATCAGGTCCTGACTCTGACTTCTGTAGGTAGGTTCAGTCTGTACACAGATTTGTGAAGCGTATGTGTACCTCACAATCTCCATCAGCTTCACAGTGGCTGGGGAGAGGGAAGGTCACCTCTCTGATTCAAAGGTTAACAGGGTCATGCTTCACTTGTGGAAAAAACTCCTGCCTAAAATTAAGCCTCAGCCTTGCAGAAAGCCAGGCCAGACAAGCCATTAAAAAAGGTCAAAGATATTATCAGCTCCTAATCCAATTAGGTACTGATTATCTGTGAATTCAGCACAGCCCCACTGTTAGAGCTATGCTTAGGAAAATGAGCATCTCCAAAAAAACAGCTGGAGATCGAGGGGGCTCTGAGAGCTGAGGCAGCCTTGTGAGAGATTATGCCTCTGCCTGGGGAGCACTGACTGTAGCAAGAGCTACACTGGGTTTTTCATTGCTATCTTTCTTTGTATGTGTCAGTTGGTGGGTGACATTACATTTCTGGGGAAGGAGGCAGACAGGTCTGTAACCATCCCTGCTCCTAAATATAAGTTTAAGAACAAAGGGAAAACGAGAATTTCTAAATTCGATTAAAATCAGTGATGCAGCAGCTTGACTTGTTGGGAATTCTCCAGCAAAACATTCTTAATGGAAAATATCATTCTGGCAAACCCAACAGTTTCCATGGGGAAATAACAGTTTTACCATTTACTTGTTGGGGAGGGACGTTATTTTTTATTTTTGGTCAGTCCAGCAAAACCGTCACATTTTAAGGAGGTTTCCTCTTAGTGATGTTCTGGAAAAAAACCTTTAAGCAGGGTAGAGATCTAACTGGTTTTAATCTGGGACTTGATTGCTTTATAAAGGGGATTATGCGATACAGTCTTGAGATACCAGGGGAATGAATTTGCTCCCCTGGCAGGTGGTCTGACTTTGAGAAAAGAGAGTTTCTGTGCTGAGTGGTGGCTGAAAGAGTTATGGAAATTACCCCCTGTGGTTTCATCTGACTTGTCTCTGGACAAGAAGGTCTTTGAGTTTCTTTTTTTTTTCTTGCTGATAATAGGACTGAGCCATGTCAAGTTTCTCTCTCTAAATGGAGCACCTTTCTCATCTTGCTGTGGCAAACATCCTTGTAAATGTGTGAATGGCTTGGGGTGGTTTCTTCTTGGAAAACAGGGACAGGTGCTCTGGACAGGGCAAATCCTGCTGCACCAAGTGGTGGATTTGTTTTAAAGTGTGATTCACAAGAAGGATTTGGGGAATGCCTCCCTTTATACCCCTCCTTCCTTGAAGGCAACATCAGTTTGGTTCCTTATTTGTAAAAGGCAACCGATTTAAATCTTTCCACATGTGTTTTTTGCAGTCTCCCATGCCTGGCTTTGCACTATCTAGCTGAGCAGCTCTGTGGATTTCCACTGTTACTGTTTGGCTGCAATGACACTTTGGTTGTAGCTTCTGCCTTAGGAAAGAGATACTCTTTCAGAAAAAAAACTGCCTGTCAGCATAGCCACCCCTGGACAGGGACTTGCAGATGCTGACAGGTGGGAATCAGACTGGAAGGGCAGCACTCCTGATGGGGTTAGAACTCTGGTACCACTTCCTAACCTCCAGGAAAATGCAAGTTCTGATCAGAGGCTGGACCCGCCCAGGGTGTTGAGCGCTGCAGGAGTTGAACTGATCTGCATCTGTGTTTCAACAGTGGTTCTTGCTTCTGACCCAGGTTTGCTGCTCAGCCTCGGGAAGATGGAGTTTCCCTTTCATATTTTAGATGTGAGAGCAGCTTTTTGGCCAAAGAGTAGCAGTCAGAGTCTATGCTTTGTGTTTACATCTGTTGAACATCTGGGCTTGAGGGTTTAGCCACGCAGCAATGGTCACCAGCGTACACTTGTAAAGGGCATCTATTACACTGCATTAACCCCACGTGGACACATGCAGGCAGGATTAAGAGGCCATAATCACATTCAGCTTGGTGGGCTTTTGAAAGAGAAATCAAATGAAGGCTGTGAACAAGGACGTCCCTGTGGGAGCTTAACACAATTTGGCTAATCCACTTGGCGTGTAAATGGTTTGTTCAACTTCATCTTTCCTGCCAGCATGTATAGACAAGGTGGGAGTGAGAACATGTGGGCTTGAGACACTCAGGTAAGCTGAGTCAGGTCTCCTGGGGGGGTCTGGCTCTGGGGTTCCCGTTAGAGTGGGCCCTTCCTTGTGAGGCAGAAACAAACTGGGGGGAATGGACACAGCTGAGGGCAGGGCAGTTTCTCTGGCTAAGTGAAAGACAGAGGAGGAGATGCTGGTAAATAGGCAATTAACACCCATTGTCACTTCATTAATCTCACTGAATAAATTTGTCCTCTTTTCTTTCTCCCATACCCTATGGCCCAAGCTGGAGGCTGTTTGCTGGACTGGAAGGAGAACCCAACAAAACCAGGGCTGTTCTTGGTTCAGACCCTCATTAAAAGCTTGGTGAGCTCTGGGACCAGCACTGTTCCTTTGATTTGACAAAGGTGGATGACAATGGCAAGTGTTCCCTCTCAAAGAAAGTTGGAATTGGGTGGTAGTTTCTGTCTTCTTCCCTCCACTGGAAAGGCATGCAGATGCCTTTCAGACAGCACCTGTACAGCTATGCCCATCCTGCTAAGAGGGCACCTCTTCCTCCTCATCTGCATCTCCCCAGCAAAGACAAAGGCCACAGAGGGTGGGAGGAGCTGCTGACCCTGTCTCTGAGACAAGGTCTTTGCTGATAGAGAGCAAAGACACGAGGCAGGCGGGTGCAACAGCTCCCTGGACTCAGTTGAGAGGTCATAGCCAGGGGAAGATTTGCAGCCAGTTCCCAGCTGGAGCAGCTTTGCCTTATACTTGGGGCCTGCAGCACTGAAGGCCAAGGTGCTGCCACCTGGTTAAAGAAGCACTTCTGCTAGGACATCAAATAAATTAGGGGATTTTTTTCTCTGTGTGCCACTCTTGGACCCACAGCACATGCTATACTGCAAGACTGTTATTCCTGTGGATGACACTGGTGAGGGCCCCACAAACCTTGGCTCTTCTGTTCTGTCCTGCCACTGCAATGGTTCATGCTATCAGTAGCTTCAAAGGCCATCAGAATGTGGATGTTCTGTGACCGGTGTTTCTCTGGAAATCAGAAAAATCAAAGCAAAGTGAGTGAGCACAAGGTGGAGGAAGGAGGAGAAGCAAGAGGTGAAGCTGGTGCTGAGACTACAGCTATGCTGCAGGAAAGTTCAGGTGTAAGAACATTGAGCATCTCCCCTCTGCAAAACTGGCAGTAGATGTGTCCCTGTCTCTGCCTTACTCACCTGTCTTGGTTGTGGCCATAATGAATTCATAACTGTAAATCTCTACGTAAAATTCCTCACAAGCTGGCATCAGAGACATGGAACAGAGGGTGACTGACCTATATCCCTTCAGAGCAATCCCAGACACTGTCTCAGGCCTTCCCAGACCATGTGCAATCACATCCAGCCCTTATCTCCATGGTTCATTGGAGATTTCGGTTGCCAGGTAGAGATCTCATTGATTTTTTTTTAATTGATGTTGCTATGGCAGGAAAGACTTTTCCCCTGTTGGAGACTGTGTGGCTGCAGGTAAAGACTGCTACAGTTTGTGTAAGGTTTAATTACAGAAGACAATTTGAGTGACCTGCTTCGGCACTAAAAAAACCCTGTTAGGACCAGCCTTGCCTTGGGAAGATGGGCCAGTTTGGCAAGCACTGACAGGAGGGAGCTCCCCATCTCTAACCAGCCTTGCTAACCAGAGTCCCCAGCAACTTCTCCTCCAGTATAAGGCAGCTCATGACTTGCTTTTTAAACAGCTACTGAGGTAAATACCATTCCTCATCCCTTTGCCAATGCAGCCAGCACACTCCTGAACAGTTATGGCACTGCTGCCTTTCCATGCCACAGGCTACCCCACAGATCCTACTGAGGGGGAAATAGGGTGTGTGGGGATGACTGAGTTGCAGGGCAAAGACAACAAGAAGTGCTTTGGTTTCAGTTACACCTTGTCCCGTGGGAAGGCAGGGAAAAGGTGAGAAGGGACCCTTGCTCTCGCATGCATCCCTCATATCCCTCTTCCCAATGACTCTTGCGCAGCTGCAAAATTCACCACGTTCCCAGCACCCACCCAGGAGGGAATAATGATAATAAAAACTAAATCAGAATTATTCCCTTCCCCAGACAGGGGGGACGGGAAGGGAACAAGCTCTTGGGAACGTCTTGGATTTCACAGCCTCCCCTGGCAAACGTGACTTTTCAGAGAGAAAGTCGCCGCCACTGGCTTGTCTTTTGTGTCTGCAGAAAGGGGGTCCTCTCAGCTTTTCCCGTGTCATTGGATCTGGTCAGAGGGGCTGCAGTCCTGCCACTTCCCCCACGCAAAAGAAACAGATTTGTCATCCCTGATGGGCTCTGCTTTCCCAGCCTCTCTTGCCTCATTTAAAGAAAACCCCCAATCCCTCAACAACATAGAGCTTGAAATCTTTTCTTCCTACTTGATACTTCATTATTGTGATTGCTTTTTATTGATTGACAGAGCTGCCTTTGCAAACACATGGGACCCTCAGAGAATTGCAAGCAGCCAGCACAGGCCTCCTCTCAAACATGTGCACAACTTCTCCCACTGTGCATGGTGGAGCTGCATCTTCCCCTGCTCCTGAAACACAGCTTCCTCAGAGGGACGGTGGGAAGACTGGGAGCTGGTTTCCCTCCCAGGCTGGTCCCTCTCCCAGGCTGGTCCATCAGGGAAGGGCAAGAGGCTGCCACAAAGAGCTTTATTAATAATAGCCAAAATGATATTTCCTTAAGTTCCAAGGGCAGGCTGTGGCTCTAGGGGAAATCACTGCACAGAGATGTGCCACTGCATCAGTGATGCACAGGTCCTGGCATGATCTTTGGTTTACTTCTCCTGAAAACCTCCCTGCTTCTCTACAACCCATGATGTGGCTCACCACTGGCTTCATGTGAAGAGTGACTGTTTTTCCATCCATGTTTTGCCTGTGAGGGGTGTTGCCCAGTCACCCCAGCCACAAGAGACCAAACCCTTATTATGCATGATGCAATGGTCAGGGCTTGTTAACATCAGCTCTTGGCTGGTTTCATTCCTGGGTGCCAGCAGGCAGGAGCTCAAGCAGAGGAACAGGTGAGGCAGCGAGACCACACAGCAAAGCAAAGCACTGGCAGCTTTCTTGCTCTCCCTTGATAGAATTTGGCAAGACAACAATTCCGAGCAACCAGATCTCCCGAGGTGGTCTGGAGGATGTGTCTGTCTGCCCTAGGTCTTCAATCAAACCTGAGGATACTTTTGTCTCTTGACTTTCTGAGGGAACATTGCTCAGAAAGTAAGAGACAAAATGCAACTGTCAGAATACAGATCTTGGCCGTGATGTATGGGGCAGTGAGATGGGCTGCTGCTTGTTATCCCCTGCCTTGTTGCAGCAACAGACAAGGGGATGATGCAAGAAGTCGTTGCCAGCCGGCAGGCAGATCACAGTGAGCCCAGCCATAAGAAAAAAATGACCTGAAAGGATCACTTGTAAAGGTGAGGAGAGCACTAGCTATTAACCTGCTGCAGACACTGATTAAAGACACACTACTCTATAGCTTACATTCAAGATTTTCTAGCCACTCTAAGAGTAGAAATAATTCTTAACCAGAAGTGCTTCTAGTGCTGTTTCCAAGTGTTTTAAATTTTAAAGCAGGTCTTTTCTCTCCTTCCCACAGGCAGGAAGCTGTTGGGCTGCCCCAGCAGTGCTAACCCAGCCCTCGCTTCCATTAGAGCAGCACTTCAGCAGCACTTGCTGAGATGGCTTCACACAAGCACAGGTTGGGGTTGTCTTGCTTAGCTCTGCCTGAGCTAAGCACTTAACCAAAGTAGCAGCACAAAAGCTGGGGATGTGAGCTCAGACAGCTCACAAAGCAGCCTGCCCTCACCTGCCCCAGGGATGCTTTTCATTCCTGCCTGCTCTGTGGCACCAAGCAGTGGGTGGGATCCCTTCCCAATGGCAGATACCAACAGTAAGGGAATTCCCAGTGTGGGCAGCAACATTTTCCAGTGTCCACATTGCCACTGGTCTGGCCACCACCTGCATTTATTCCTACCCCATCCTCTCTGAGGCAGTTTCTGCCCTGTATGGTGTTTCTGCATCTTATTATCTTTTTGCTGGCATAAATTTTGGACACAACCAAGATATCTTTCCACAGCTGCAGTGTGGGCTGCTTGGTACTAGCACACAGCCTTCTATCCCCAAATTTGCTTTGACATGAGACCTTTCTGAGCCTCCCTTGTATCTCCCAGAGATACCCATCCCAGATACCCAGATACCAGAGATCTCCCTCCCAGCAGAGGGAAACACCGGCACAAGGACATGACCAGGTTACAGCAATACTTGGTGTGATGCTACTGATGGACATTAGTACATTACTTCCCTCCTGGGAGCCAAGGGACTCCTTGGCCACCTCTGGGAGCATGGGGGACCCCCAAGGCAAGAGGCCATGAATCAGCTGCCAGGCCTCTGTGTTGGGGATGCCTGGCAGCTTCACCTCCAGAAAGATCTTCCCGCTGGTGAGGGCAGCTTTAAGAAGTGCCCAAAAACCCTAGCACCTCGAAGGGTTTTTCCCTTTGTCTCATTTTCCTTTTTTCAAGATCTGACTTAAAACAGAGATCAGGATGACTCTCAGCAAGCAAAGATCCCATGACTGTTTCCCCAAGAGCCAGGACATTAGTCCTTGTATGCTGGCCATATTCCAGCTTGGGAAATTACCTTCTGCCTCCCTAAATCCCCCCTGTGGTTTCAATTGGATACAGACTTCTTTGCGCTCTTGCCGAAACTGCTGTGCCGGGTTGCTGTGCGCGGTTAAGCAGCTGCTGTCGGAGGTGGGTGACAGGATTGATCCCGGGGGTGCTGGGGTCAGCGCTGCGCGGGGGCAGGAGCACCGCCTGCCAAAACACCACCACTCCTGGGGTCACACTCGGCCCCAAATGGGGCTCCGTTCACAGAGCTGCCCCCAAGGACTGTTCTCAGGCTTAGCCCCCTTTTCTGCCCACTTGGCCTTGCAGAACCACAGCTTGCATACACCAAGATGGATTTTGTTTCATTTTCCAGCATGTCAGCTGCCTGGCCGAGCACTAGCTGCTGGAGCATCGACGCGCACACGCACCTGGAGAACACGTGCTCTTCTCACAGGCATGTTGAGGCAAGGAATCCCTCTCCCCCTGCCTAGCCCTCTTGTCTTTGCAGAATAGCTATGGACTTTTGGCCATTCCAGGACTTGTCCCTCTGGGAACAGCTCTGGGGGCCCCATGTAGGGTGCTATGTCTGCAGTATGAGGTCCTGAGCAGAAAGGCATGATGGACCCTCCCCAGAGGAAAGGTCCTGTTCTCAGCCCAAGGCACAGCCAACAGTAGGACCCCTTTCACCAGCCCTTGTGCCAAGAAAGACACCAGCATGGTCACAGCTGGAGCAAACCCCAGGAGTCAACAGCCCTGGAAAAGGAATCTCAGAGGTCTTCAGACTGAAGTTGTTCAACCTTGAGTTAAAAATGCAACACTGTCAAGCAGCCAGGCTTTGCATTGTTCTTGTTGCCAGAATCTATATAAGCAAATTACTTTGCTGTCAGGAATACAACAGGAGATGGAGAGAGAAATCCCCTGCTTGGGCACTCTGGAGACAGGACCGCAATATTCTGAGTAATGCAGCCATATCACTGACATCCCCTGACATCTGGGGAATACAAAAAAAAAACTAGCAGTAAACCTTTAGTCATTTAGTAGATGTGATTTGTGGATGAACTATAATATATAGTGAAAGGTGGGGACAAGGATGGCCTTTAATGAAGTGTCTTGGAGGTTTGTGTATGTGCATCAAGGGGAGATGTTTATATAAATATACACACATTTGCACACACCTCTCTTTAATATTCTTCCTATGTGTCCTACGTGTACATATAGAAATGTATATCTGTGCATGTGCATGTGCCTGGGCTGTGGGCAAGAGAGCTGCCAGGAGCAGAAATATTTCAATCTAGCGTGCAGAAAGCAGTGGGGCCCGCGGACAGGAGCTCAGCCCTCTCTTCTCCCCATGAATCACAGCCCACGGATGAGGATCAGTGCGGACGTCAACTCTGGTGCCAGCTCTTCTTCCCTGGCTCCTCCAGGCTGGATTCCNCATTCATCCATCATCCAGCATTTTAAGTGCTGGCATGTCATTGAGGCTGTCAGCCGCCCTCTTTGCTCAGTGCAAGGAGCTCCGCTTGGCGGCTTGGTGCAACCGTTTCCATTTGGAGCCTGTAATCCTCCTATTCGGGTTAGTTCCACTCGGTTTCCCAGAGTGCAGAGTGAGGGAAACCCGGTGGGATAGCAGTAGATTATATCAAATAATAAAGAGAGGGCTTGCTCTAATAACTCCAACCACGGGATACTCAGGCACTGCCGGGGGTTGAGCACTGCAACCTGCCAGGGTAAATCCTCTATAGACTTTACCCCCTTCGCTCCCAAAGTCAGAGAGGCTCTGGGTCCCACCTCAGTGCCATCGGGTGTAAATCTGGAATTAACTCCCCTGACTTCAGTGGAACTACTCCAGATTTATGACTGAAATTGAGCTTGGGATCTGGCCCCAGCTCAAATCCTGTGGGTGTAAACTGAGCTGTAGCAACTTGGCCCCACAGTTGAAAAATGGATTGACATAAGGAGAAGAGGGATGGAGACAGGGTTACTTAGGAAAGCCAGCACAAGGTGCCAGGGAAGAGTCATTTCACTATCCCTTGCCCAGAGGGCTGGCATTCCTCAGAGGTCTGCCTGTATTTCATCTCACCAAATGAACACGTCCTGATGTCAAACGTGCTCTTCAGAGAAGATGGACTGTCCAGCAGCGGGTACCACTGTGGGGATACTCTCTCTCATTCCCCATAATCCCACTACACTCCCAGCATATCCCCGATCCTCTTCGAAGCCCACACTGCCCTAACCCACACGTGCTTACCCCAGCTGTTCCAGGTGCCATTGCACCGAAAGGCGGCCTGAGAGATGGCACAGTTACCATCCCAACTCTGCTATGTCATGCTCAGCTACTCAGGTTTAAACTGGGAGTTAGAGGAGATGCTTATTTTAGAAGCAAGTTGTTTTTGCAGCATGCTTAGTCAAAGCAAAAGCGGGAGGGGAGGCAGGGGGATTATTTAAAGGGAAAACCCCTGAGCACGGACTCAGGCTAATTTTAGAAGTCAGACTATCCTGGAGTCATGACAAGGGTCTCTGTGGGACTTCAAGTGTGCAGTGCACCAGAAGAAAGTGGGGTCCAGGACGGGTCGTGTATAGACTGCTGCTGAGAGCCTGGGTGTATACACTGAATCAGCCACTTTGGCTGGAGCAAGCATCTTATGATCGGTGCCTCAGTTTCCCCACCCCTATGTGGGGATAGAGCTTTCATGTGAGATCACTAAAAGAAAGAGTCAAGACCCTAGGTGTGCAGATGGCAACTAGAAAAGAGCAATTTGTTTCAAACTCTGAGAAAACATAAAAGGAAGTCTCTGAGGACTGGTTTGTCCTCGGGGTATTTTTATGCACTTCTTGCAAAAATGTTGGGATAAAGGCCCCCAGCAGCTTCCTGCCAGAGGTGTGGACATTTGCAGGAAGGATGCAAGCCGTGGGGCCAGGACTTTATGGAGCCAGATGATGAGCTCTTGTTACATATCTGCAGACTCAAGACTGGCTTATAACATCACCTCAGCTGCTCCTGAAGGCCTGCCCCAGTGTCCCAGCAACTGCAAAACCCAAGACCAAGCATTCACCTGTCTACAATGCTGGAGTATGACAGTGCTTTGTAGGGCAGCAGTTGCAGGCCTGCAGAGCCCTGACTCACCCCCCTCTCCTTGCTGGGCGTTAGAGGAGCGTGCTGGGGGATGTGAGTGCGTGCATGTCTGCCTGGGCTCCTTTCCTGCACCTGCCAGCCTGCTGATCTATAAGCTAATCCTACCCCAAGCTGATCTATAACTAATTCACTTACAACACAATTGCAATATCGATTCCCAAACTCCTTTGCAGACAGTGCTAAAATGTGTGTGTGTGCAGCAGGAACAAGGGAGCCGGCTGACAAAAAGCCAGCACATGGGGAGGGCTCCACTCGTCACAGGGGAGATCAGAACATGCTGCAGAGGCAGCTCTGTGTGCGCCTTTCCAGTCCTTCTCTTTGTCTCCACTGCCACCAAGAGCTGTGATGGCGTTGGAGAGGTTTGAACATATCTTTCTGCCCAGACATCCTACGGATCCTATGCATCCAGCATCCTTGCACCTGCGTGTCACCAAGGATGGAGTGCTTTTTGTCTTTCCCCACCGTCTCAGCAGAGCAATCCCAGTCCCCTCACTACAGGAGCCAGAGCTGCACATGCAGGTGTGGGTGCTGGACATCCATGTCTGGAGGAGAGGCACATGAGCAAAGACCAGCTTCTCCAGGGCCACATCTAAGGCAGAAGTTGAGAAAGGCTGTTTCCAGCTTGCTCCAGACCTCTTGGGAGGTGGGTTGAAGCAGGAATTGTTCTTATCTGGGGATGTAATGACCCCCACAGCTTCTAGTCCATCCCCAGAAGATGGGGAAACTCACCCCAGTAGAGAGAACTACCTGCCCTCCAAGTGTATGGACCAACAGCATTTTGTGGGCAGGCTTGAGCTCAGTGCCTGTGCACCTGACCTTGACCACACCAAGCTGGTTTGGGATCAGTCTAAGGGGTAAAAAGTCCAGCATAACCTGAGACCAAATGGTCTTGGTACCTTCACACCCGCTGGGGCAAGCAGATACCCATTGCAGTGGGTTACCTCTTGCATCTAGCAACATGGCAGAGCATGCAGGGACAGCACAAAGCTTAAAACTCCGCCAACATCTGCAAGGGGCACCTAATTTCCATGCTTCTTCACAAAGTTTGTACCATTTACACCAGCAACACATGACAACTCTGAAGCCACCTAGAAAAGCCCCCGTTTTGGTCAGTGGTCTCTGAGATTAACTCTTTACTCCAGGAGCCACGTTTGAAAGGTTGATTTATGCAGCACAAAGTAAAGAAGACATATTTAATGATGAATGGAAATGTCATATTGATCCTATGGGCAGGCTGTGAAATATGGTTGTACACGGGCTGTTGCCAAATCCACCGAGCAAGTGGAGGCATTCGACAGCCGGGCAGTCGATATGGGGATCAACCTGCCCCTGTGCATCTGCCTCCCTGATGAGCAACACCAAACTGGGACGGAAGTCAGGAAAAAACTCCTAGGATTGAGTGGAGAGAGAATATTGAAGGATTCTCCCATCCATCCAACCAATACTAATACTATTAGTACTTCAGGGATGTTTGCAGGCGTGCACGTGCAGGGTGACAGGGTTGCCATCGCCTCACACACAGCACGGCGGGGCACTGACTGAGACTGGCAGTTCCAGCATTAAATAATACTGATAAGAGGCAGGACTGTGCATGGTGGAAGGATAAAGAGGTGTCTCTCTACAAATACAGCTTGGTGATGGGTGTCCCACCCAGTCTGTAGCAGGAGCAGTGCTACCCAATGCCTGTGATTCTTTCCGTAAGGGAAAGGCGACGTACCCAGCGTTGTCAGAACTCAGGCTGGAATATTGAGAGACAGTGCTACTGTTCAGTCTAAGGAGGGCCTGTAGCATCTTTGATCCCCTTTGGAAAAGGGACCCCACAACCACACTGCCATGTGGGGTGGCCCCAAAGGGTCTTTTGTGGCCCCAAAGGGACTTCTTTACTTTTTGTGGACACCTTCATCGCCCTGTCCTGCTTGCATTGCAGCCATAAGGAACTTTACATTGCTGTAGGAAAGACTCAGCTCAGCTGGAGGAAAGTTCCACTTGGTCAGAGCACAGCAGAGGGGTAAAGTGATCTTAAACTGGCAAAAATAGAGCATCAGCCTCATATAATTTCTCCGAAAACAAGATTTATTGAAGTTCTGTCTGTGGAAATCACTGTAGTGTGGAACACTCACCATATAGATTCGATCACTGACTCGTACCCTACTACATTTTTCATTAGGAAAAATATTGGCTGGGAAAGTTTGACCCCATAATCTCTGCATTTTAAACAATAACCAAGGAAAATAAAAGTGACGGGCTAAGGAAATCTCTTCCACTTCAGCACTCCCCTAGGTAGGAACCAGGAGCTGTAAATCACTGCTCTAGACCAGAGCTACGTGCTATGACCCTTTGTGCCCAGACCCCTCCAGACCTGATGCTCTTTGGCCACATCTACCCAAGGGGTCTCTGGGGTGGGCACAATCAGTACCTGCTGGAGGACTGAGCCACACCACTGTGTGCTCAGAGGGCAACATTTCAGAAAACACGACTCCACTCTCACCATGATTTGGGGTCCTGATATGCTGCCCAAGGAGGCACAGTCTTCACTGTAGGGCAAATCAAAGATAACGCTCATCTGAGACTCAACTTCTCATCTTTCTGTAATAAGATCTCCTTGATCTGCAGTCAGGACAGGGCTGAGACAGAGGAGAGGCAGAGCTCTACAGAGTTAGTAGAACTGTGGTCTCTGCCTTCAATTTGGCCAACATGTTCCTGTCACTCCACCAGCATCACACAAGGGATGGTTGGAGTTTCAGCTGCTGCTCCACCACAGCCCCTTTCAAATTAATTCCTGGTTTATGGTCTAAATAAATTAACCTCCATCGATTAGAGGTTCACAGTGCTTTTAATGTCAGTGTCATAATCAGACACCATAATGGATTTGCCTTTCTAAATCATAGCTCCAAAAGGCTTTCAATCTGAAACTCTGTTTTATGTATGGCCCAATTAGAGACCACAAGACTTTGGGCCCCAGTCACTTCTGATATCCTGATTTATACATGGTGCTTGGTGGTGGCCTTCAAGACTGGAAGTAGACCTCATCCTGGACCCTACCCCTCTCTGCTTCCCACCATCTGCACTCCTCAATTCTCACATTCTGACAGCCAGAAACACACCCCACTTTGCAGCAAAAACTGAAGTCAAGAAAGCCAGAAGCAGGCAGTGCTGCCCTGTCTTTAATTCATACACTGGATCTACATGGGAAGAGGTCTCCAAATCATTTATGAAGATGGACTCACCCCGGTGAACCAGCAACAGCATCAGAACTCTACCAAAGCCCTCACATTCTTGTTGGGAGTCTCTGTGCCAACCAGCAGCCAAAACACATAGGATCAGGTTATTCATGTGTGTCAGTCTCTTCTCCCAAATAGCAAATGACAAGACAAGAGGAAACAGGCTGTGTCAGGGGAGGTTTAGATTGAGAAAAATTTCTTCACAGAAAGGGTTGTCAAGCACTGGAACAGGATGCCTACCAGGGCAGTGGTTCAGTCACCATCACCAGAGGGATTTAAAGATGTAGGTGTGGCAGTTATGGACCTGGTTTAGTGGTGGATTTGGTAGTGACGGGTTAATGGTTGGGCTCAATGATCTCAAAGGTCTTTTCCAACATACATAATTCTACGATTCTATGATATATAATGTATCAGACAGAGGTGAAATGGAGATTTTGGAGGACTTTGTCTCCAAGTGTGACTGAACAAAACCTTTTGCCCATGGGGAGAGGAAAGGGTGCATCACAGGCAGCCTAATCAAATTTGGTCTGTGAGAACAGCCACCAGCTTTCTAGGGAAGGTTCTTGTCTTTCCCTTTATCGCTGTTATCTCAGGGGCCTTTCTAAGCATCCATCTGATACCAGGGAGGGAGTCCTCTCCACCTCTTCCCCTGTGCTCAGCACCTCCCTTGCAACTTCTCCAAGACTCTTTGGGTTGATTTCCAAGTTCTGACACAGCCATTAGTTACAAAGAGCGATTAGTTTGGTTGTTGTCGTTAAGTCATTTTTTAAATGGCTCCAGGCAGCATCAGAGAACAAAGAAACAAAATACCCATGAAAAGAGTTAATCACAAATTACTAATTATTTCCCCCCCTCCCTCTGCACTCTTTCCTCCAAAAATCATGAAATATTATCCCCATGAAGAAAGGAAAAGGTCTGTCCGTTTGTGAGCCCTTCACGGATTTTATACACCTAATTCATCAAACGAGAAACACTTCCTGATCATCCAGGATTATTTTGAGAAGGGAGCTCGTGACCCCCGACCTCACTGCCGAGAGCCATGGCGAAGGGCAAAGGCTCTGATTTACGTGTCCCGAGATGCAGCCCTGGGCTGCGAGGTGGAGAACAGTGGAGTCTCACTGGCTCAAGGAAGGAGCCCCGATACTCCGGTGAGGGGCGGCCACTGAGCTGGGCCCTTCATGTAGAGAGATCCCGTGACTCCAAGTGTTTCTGAACCCATTCAGATTTTATGGGGCTGCTGATTTCAAACAGGCCGAGCTCTTTGAACAAGGCACTGTGCATGCCATTTGGAGGTTTGTATTTATTTACGGTGAGGTTTTTTATTCCTCTTTCCAGACAAAATGTACGTGCCAGAAAACAGGTCTTTATCTCAAAGGAGTGCCACCAGAGACACAATCTGGAAGCGGTGGGAGGCTGGGCTCCCACAAATCTTATTCAAAAGGAAAGTTTGGGGATGATGAAAGCTGATGAGTCCAAGCCATGGAGACACCCATTGCTCCCAGGTCTAGCTCCAATGGGACATTCTTGTTAAAGGTCCCCAGTTTACTCCATCAAGGCAGCAGACCTGGAGAAAGTATTGTTGAAAATAATGACTCTTGCAAATGCCAAATTCCCTATTTTTTCCATTCTGCCTGTCCCATAGTACCAAGTATCCACAGTTCCACTGGAGACAGACCCTTGCCTGGGCTAGGGCAAAAACTACGGTTGAGGAATCTAAATGCATAAAACCTCTGCTCCTCTGTCACCCTTTGTCATCGACCATCAGCAAAACAAGTGTGTTCATATCCCCAGATCCACACCAGAGCTTCTCTCTGGACCTCAAAGATGTTCAGCATTCAGCTGCAGACACATCTAAATACCAAAGGTGTCTTTATAAACAGGCAATGATAAAATCAAGCATCTCCAAAAGATATGACTTCCGAATCTGTACCAGCAGCCAACACAAAGCAGAAGGCAGCAGTAACGCTGGAAACTCTCTGCAGTGGAAGGCTTGAATATATCTGCTGGCTGGCAGGTATGTAAATCTCCACTTCCCAATATATTTGCAGCCTTTAGGGATGACTTCATTCACAGAGACATTCTGAACTGCACCAACATCACTTCAACAGGCTCAGATTTTGCCCTTTGCATGGTTAAAACCCTTTGACCTTTCCTGATTGCATTCAGAAGCACATCCTATTTTGCGTGAAAATGAAGCTATTTGTCTAACCCAGATAAATAAATAAACCCCAGCCTCCCAGGCCAAGGAGGGGAGTTCGGGAAAAGCGTACTCCAGAGGTATCTTTTTTTCAGGACAGAAAAAGCCCATCCTGTTTGCCTAAAAGCTGAAAGTGATGCAAAAGGGAACCATAAGGGAGTATGAAAATGCATTTGAATCAATAGGATAAAGTTAACAGGATCAGGAATAAATAGAATGAATGAAATAGGATAAAAATGCCAGAGGAGATAAAAATGCCAGACTTAACATTGCCTCAGAAATCACTGCTGAAGGAGTAGCAGGGCCAAGTTCATCCTGGGTGTAATTCCCTTGGCTGTTTCCTCCTGCCATTTTAAGGCTTGGTGGATTTAGGAGCTTTGGGTTGTTGGGTTTTTTTTCCTCCCTGTCAATGATGTCTCAATTCAAATAATGTGTTACATTCTTGGGTTTGCTCCATGCCTGCCTGGCACAGCCTAGGGTCTGGCTTCTATAAACAGCAGCTTCCCATGAACCAGCAGCTCTGCTCTGGCTACCAGAGCATCCAGAAAGGTGCTTACATGTGAATTTGGGTGATGAATTTAAAGCAGCCATATTTGCAAACCAGTTTTTATGCTTATATAACAGATTCCATTCTGATTCAACAAGCATGCTGACAGCCAGGCTTCACTCCAAATGTGTTTAAATCTCTCTGGCTTTCAAGGAGTTTATGCTTGTGCTTTAAGTAAAGCAGGTGTTTTGTGCATTGAGTCCTGCATCCTTTTCACAGAAGCACCATCTTCCCATGGTCCCATCAAGACAGCAGTGAGAAGCTTTAGACTAGATACTCGGGTACTTGCTGGTTGTTTTTCCCAACAGCTTCCTGCTGTGCCACAGAGCAGGACACTCCAGCAGTTCCCCCGGCGTGCCTCACTCCCACACAACCCTTGCTACACCACCAAAAATATAAAAAGAAAGGAAATTTAAATATGATGAAAAGCGTCTTTTCTCCATACTAAGTTCCCAAGGCACCTCGTGAGCAGGTGTAAGTTCTGCATCTCAGCAAAACCATGGACCTGATTCTTTTTTGTTTTACAGAAGGAGAGAGGTGCCCCTTCCGAAAGCAGCAGCCCCACATAAGCCCCATTCATAGGTGAGTGGGTGGAGAGACCCCAGAACCTGGAGCATCCCCTGAAGGTGCCTGCTGGGATCGCCTCACTGGGACATGACACTGAAGCTCACCTTCCCATCATTGCAAAAACAGACAGGGAAGTCCCCAGAAACAAAGCTGCATCAAACACCGTGTTGGAAATGTGA
This sequence comes from Erpornis zantholeuca, assembly GCA_013400515.1. Lineage (NCBI taxonomy): Eukaryota > Metazoa > Chordata > Aves > Passeriformes > Timaliidae > Erpornis > Erpornis zantholeuca. Next base: position 84,064 of record VZTN01023827.1, read on the forward strand.
CACCCTTTGAGGTGGCAGTGCCCTGTAGCCCCACATCTCATAGCACCTGGCTCATTCATGGTGCTGCTCTGGGACCAGTCCTTCATCCTACCACCTTGGCTTTCCAACCCAACTCCCAGTTCCAGGCCGAATTTTAGTTTAGGAGACTTGAGTGCACCAGGCAAGGTGGCTTCAGGCCATCAGCTAAAATAGCTGCTTGTCATCATCTCCTTTGTCTGGGCTTCGGACTGACAGGACCTGTCTCCGGTCCCTTTGAGATCCTTTTACACCCAGCCTCTGAAGGTCTGACTGACTCCCTTTCCTTTGCTATCTGTTCTGGTTGTTTTCCCCCTGTTCCTTTTGGGGGTCTTTTTCTCTGCTCCTTATTTTCCCCCTTCCTCCTCCATGGATGCTCTTCCTACCATCCTGGGCGGAATAGACTCCAGAACAGCCCTGCTGTGATTTAGGGTGTCATTCAATCCACTGCTGTGTTTACCTGCTCTGGCATGGTGGAATGTGCTGGTGACCATGGGTCTCAGTCTGTGGGACCAAGCTGGGACCATGTTGCACCTTGGCAGGAGACACCTCGGGGAGCGCTCTACTTCAGCAACCTCCTCAGAAGTGCCCACCCCCTCACACCGTGGGGCAGGTGAACCATGTGAACCTCACCAGTGTCATGTGGCTGCACAGAGAGGGGTGATCAGAGGGATGATCAAAGGAAACACGACAGTCTGCCCTGGGCTGTGCTGTGGATTCCCTTCACAGCAGGTCGCCCCCAGAGTAGGGTGGCCGGTGTAGACCAGAGCACTCTGACAGCACAAACAATTCCTCCCAGGTCAAGGACCTGGCACAGTGCAGGGTATCACTTAACTCCCAGACGTGGATGGCACAAGCTGGAGGGGTTTGACCCATTTCAGTGGGCTGGACCCCTTCCCAAGGAGCACAGAGTTTTGAACTCAGCCACTGCTGGGAACAGCATAGGGAAGCACAGCAAGGCAATGACTGGCCCTGGCACTGCCTGTGCCCTGATGTCTTATGCCCTAGACTGTGGCACAGGAAAACTCAGGGTGCCAGCGCTGTCCTCCACCACAGCCCTTGGGGAATCATCTTCCCACCAGGAAGGTTGTTAAGCTTGCAGGAGGGAGATGCTTTGCTTGAAACAGTTACTTTGATGCTGTCTTCATCCATAAAATCAAGACTATCGCTCCAGGGGTTAAATTAAGCAGTGCTGGCATGAAAGGGCAGCTCATGCTGGAGCATCATGCACAGCAGTAGTTTTCTGCAGATGGGCAATTGATGCCCAACGGCAAGGACAGCACCCAAACCTTGCCTTGCATCCTCTAAGCAGGGCTAATGCGCACCCTGCTGCCTTGCTGCCCTGCACCTTGCAGTGGGGAAGCCCTCTGGCTAGGCTGGCTTTCAGCTCCCCACATGGCAGGGTCCTGTCCCAGCCCTCTCCAGCTGAACTGGCTCTGACCTGGATCAGGACAGAAGATCCAAGCCCAGCTCATGTGGATGAGTTGAAAGAGAGAGATGTCACCTCCTAGAGCTCTTAAAAGGAATGAATGTCAAACACGGGCTCACCAACATGAGGTTGCTGCCCCCTCAAAACTCAGTGTGCAGGAGCACTTCCTTGGCAGGTCTAGGAGTGCTGGATTCGGCACACCAAGAGGTCTGGAAAGGAATCAGGCACAGTGGTCTGTGATCAAGCAAAGCTCAAAACTGGTGTTGCTGTCTTCTTCCACAGCAGGGAGATGGACGTCAGCAGACTCTATCAGTGTCATCAGGTCACTCTTTCTCCAGTTAGAAACGAGTTGTTACAGTGAAAATAATTGACCCTTAATGCCAGCTGCAGGGACCAGAGCATGCATTGCCATGAGGTTATGCTCCTTCCAATCCATCTGCTGTCCCTGTTTTGAACTCAGATGTCTCTTCTTCCACCCCAGCCCCCAGCTCTCCTCTCAGCTTTCAGAGACAACCTGGCTCCCAGGATGTGCATTTAGCCTTTCCCTTCTCCCATCACCTTCACTGCTCCAAAAAGATAAGCAAGGTCAGGGATGGCTGATACATCATGACCAGTCCCTCTGGTGTAATCTAGGAGGGACCTGTAGTCCCTGTAATCCAGGAGGGACCTGAGAGAAGACTTGGCTACCCGATATCCATTAGCTCCTTGGGACATCACTCGTGATCTTTGCAAAGGTGACATTCTTCTCACTTTTGCTGAGCTATGGCTCTGGTGAAAGCCTCAAGAGACCAGCATTTCCAGACAGAGTTACTGACACTGATGGAGGATGCTGCTGCACTTTGAGGGTCCTTGTCACTGCTTACTCCCCACTTGTGAGCCTCAGCAGGCTGGGAGATCTGCTTTCTCTCTGTCCTAGGTCTTTCCAAAAGGAGCTACCTCATCCCAGCAATTCAGCCATGTGTTTTGGTCAAGCAAAGGGTGTAGTGATATGGTGGTATAAAGGGGCTGGAGCAAACTAATTCCATTCTTAGGCTCTGATCTGCCTGCCGGCCTTGGCAGGGCCATTTCCCAGCCCAATGCCTCTATTTCTCCTCTGCTTCTTTGCTTTATTTATGCATCCACAGCTTCCTTGGAGAGAAGCAAGAACAGGAGATGATTTAGGCTGGGATATCTGCTACCTCAGCAATGGCAATAACTGTGGCTGTTGCTGCACATTCAGGCTTTCCTCCACCCTGCAGGTGCTAAAGCTCTCCCTGCGCGTCTACGTCCAACCAACATAGGTAGGATACTGAGCCCATTCCAGGCCTCAGTGGGAGTCTACTGGATGCTTTTGTGGATCTCTGAGCATGGACTTGCTGGTGGGCATGGAAAGCCACAGCAAGGAGGCAGAGGAAGGGTGGACAGACGTAAAGCGGCTGCTGCTGAGGCGCAGCATGGCAAACATCTGTCTCCGCCAGCAGTATCTGTCTGTAGCTTTCAGGGACGGGAAGTCTCAAAACTGGAAGGGAGAGAACTGGGAAGTCACACTGGAGAAGCCAGAACTCTTTTGCCTATGGAAATCTCTTTATAACCATAGCAGTGTCTTGTTTTGCCCAATATTTTCAGGGAAGAGGCAGTGGCTCAGCAGTGTTCCCGCCCCGCTCCCTGCCTTCCCCTTCTGGCAAAGCTGCACAGGTCCATGTAGACAGGGAATGGGCAGCACAAGGCCAGGCTGGCAGCACAGGGCAGGGAGCAAGTAGGTGGTCTGTCCAGGCCTGTGCAGGTGCAGAAAATGCATCTGCCATGCTCGCCTCCCACCCTCTGGGCTATCTCATATGCTGGTCCCATCTTCCCACATGTCTGCTGCCTGTTTATCCTCAGTGCCTTCCCTCGATGAGAACACCCGAGTGAGGCTCGGCAATGCATTGCCATTCCCACCTGCATTGGTGGTGCAGCAGGCACAAGGCAGCCTGGCTACCAGCCTGGGCAGGGCTTCCAGTGCAGAGCAGGTAGAAGGACCAGCTGCGTCCAGGGGTAAATCTGGGGCACAGCACACTGCAAAAAAATTGACGCTGGCCTGCTACATCAGAAGAAGGAAAGGCTGATTTACGCCCCCACCATCTCCATGCTGCTTGGCTCCAGCAGAGCTGAAGTGCTGGTTTTGCCTGTACTGGGCCCATTGCGGTGCAAGATCCTGCCAAAGTGTGAGAGGGATGTGCGGTGGAAAGCGTATCAGGGGTGGAATTGTCTACACGCAAATGCTCAACTTTATGTACTTTTAACTAGAGGTGTAACAGATGGTTGCATTTCGGTCCAAGCAGCGGAGAGCCATGCCCATTCCGGCTGGAGCCAATCAATCCAGCCACTCTGGGGAAAACAGCAAGCTGGGTTTGGAAGCACGGCTGCCAGCAATCCAGAGGAAGGCTTTGCACAAGCAAACATGGGCTGCTGCCATGCGAAACCAGGGAAACAGGATTAAAGAGACATTGAGACAGACAGCAGAGCATGGTGCTGATGCCGTGGGCTGTTCCCAGAGCAAATGGCAGCAGAGACAGCAAGCAGTTGGGGCTCAGCAAATGCACATTGGCCCAACACTTCAACAGGGAGGGAAAAAGAAAGAACCTTCCTGGGAAGAGTTGAGAAGTTTTGTGGGATGGGGAGGGATCTGCTCCTATGCAGTGATGTCATAGAAAGGTGCTGCCGGCAATGCTCTGCCTGCTCATGGCACTCTGCCCTCATCTGTCTCCACACCCAGAGTTGTTTCTGCATGGGATGGGGAGTGTCCCCCACTGCCACAACCTCTGCTCTTTGTGGCCCCACAGCCAGAGCAACATCTGAACTCAGTTACCAGTGGGGATTGGACATGTAGGTCTGCAAATCCCACCTGGCTCTGTTCCATGAGGGAGCCCAGGGCAACACAGCTTGGGATCCAAGGGAAGGATGAGCCCTGCAATGGGAAGATGGCCTCCCCCAGGACAACCCACACGAGGAGACCAGTATGGATGGAGCTGAGGCAGCTTCTACCACAGGCCCCACAAGGGATATTCGTCACTCATTTCTGGGCAGGTTTGGAACTGATGGAAAGGAATACAGTAGTGTAGAGCTGTCTCAGGTGGCCTATTTCAGAGGTGCAGTTTAAGGTCTGGGGTATAAAGAGGCAGGTGATGGAGAAAGATTATGCAGTGCTGGTTATGGGAAACTGAACTGGGAGATTACATTGAGGAAACAGTTTCAGCATAACAGCCTTTGAGATAACCAAAAGCTGGGAAAAAAACACGAAAGTAAAACCAGTATTATCACCTCTCTGTGTCTCAGGGTCCTCACCACCTACAGCAATGGCAGATCACTTGCTGGGAAAAGTGCTGTATTTCCCACAAATCCCCATACAACCGATTACTGTTACAGGATGAAGGGCTGGATAAGTACATGTGTTTTCCAGCTCTTCCAGACCCACATTGTGGGGTAAAACATCTGCACAGTTTTTGCCTCCAGAGCATGCAGATTTGCTCCCTTCATACTTCATTCTTCATCAACAAGGAGCACTTGAAATATAGCTGAACCCACAGTTCATTTGTGAGGTGCTCAGCAGACAGATGGGGTTTGGAAGTCCCTTTGGAATGCAGCCTTGGGAGCTGTATGTTACAGCATTGCAGATCATCAGATCAGGAACTGTAATGGGAGGTTGCAGGAAAGAAAGTGATTTTGTTTAACGGCTTCTGGAGACTGAGGGATTTGGGAAAATCACTAGAACTCTGGATCCTGGCAGGAAACCCATGCTCTGTTTCTGTGCAGTCAATGCCAAACAGCCCAAAAAACTGGAAAGCAAGTTCAAAATCACAAAAGAATGCTTGAACCAATGAAAAAAAGGGTGGCTTATCCTTGTGCCTTGCCCAGGGTGGTTTGTTCTTAACATTCACTCACCTTCAAGGATATGTCTGTCACCACAAATCTCAGATGAGAAAACCCACACGTGCAAGTTGAACTGTTCCCAAGTGACATTTTGAGTGAAATGTTAAAAACTTGCAAAAACCCGGTGAAGGAGTGAGGCTGGGTGACCTGAAGAGTCTGAAGGGCAATAGTCACGGTTTAAGTCCTAGAGGCCTGTCTAAACAGAGGGAGGTACCTACAGCAAGGACATTTTGGTCCTAGCCCATCAGTGGCATCATTCACCAGTTCAAAAGTTGCATGCATGTGATTGAGACAGAAACGCATCCCATCAAGGCAGCAGGGAGACGGCAGGCAGCCTTCTGCAATTAAAATGAAGTATTTCAAGAAAATCTGGCTCTTTCCTCACTCCTATCATATTGTGAAAGCCTCAGGAAGTCTCCCCAGGGGCTTCCTCCTCAGCCTGGCAGGGTTTGTGTCCCCCACAGTGCCATGGAGACTTTCATATCACCCCCACAGGTCTGGTGGCTTTAACCTGTTTTAAAGACCTGTTTTCCTTTCCCCCTGAACCTTCTCATTCTCTCTCACAGTCACGTTCTCAGGTACCTCTCAGCAGCTGTTTATGGTGCTTTTGTAAAACATTTCCACATTCTCAAGCTTACCAAACTCTTTCTGTCTCGCAGGTGCTCTTGTCTGCAGAGTGCAATGTCTTGAAATGACTGCTGTGACAGCAGGCATGTCCTCCTCCAGCTCCTCTCCCTCTCCAACAGTGATATGTCTAGAGAAAAACCTTGTGAAGGCTGAGTACACTTGTCCTTACACTTCTGCTACAGCCTCCCAAAGGATGGTAATTTCATAGCAGGGCCAAAAAGTCCCTCAGATTTCATTTTACATCTGCAAAGTCCTCCCAGCCATGGGAATGTGGGGTACACAAAGGCACCAAACATGGGTGGGCAAAGGAACAAACCTGGAGCTTTGCAGTCCATGGTGGGGTCTTTTGTCCAAACAGTGCTGTCTTGGGTGCTGCCAGTGGATGCTCTCTGTTCAGTGCAGTGATGCCCAGATTTGGTTCATTCCAAGAGGGCATGTGTGAGTCCCAAAATCCTGGTCTGCTTTTTCCTGACTACTCAGGAAGCTCTGGAGATTTTGGCTGACTGGGATGAGCTCCCTGCCCCACAGTTTCTGTTCCACCACTGCAGCCCCTGTAGCCAGTCCTTCACACTGACAGCCGTCTTCCATCATGCATCAGCCAACCGCGTGCATCAGCCAAGAAATTTCCTCCAACTCATCCTGGTGGTCCAACACCTTCCTCAGGTGTTTGCTCAACCAGGGACACCACAGGCTGCCCCACTGCCCATCACACCATGAATGTCATCCTCCCTCTGAGGCCCATCTTGATTTTCCTTGGTCTTCTCCATTGAGTACTCAGTCCTGAATGACAGGAGGTTCACCTCTCCCACACCATGCAGGTTGACAGGTTCTACCAAAGAACTTCTGTGCTGTCAGACAGGCTGAGGAGCGGGTAAGCAGGGATTAAGTGCATGCCAGCTCTTCCAGAGCAAGTGCAAGAGGATGTGGAGTTATCAGGTGGCAGATTCATAACAAACAAAAGGAAGATCTTATCTGCATAGCTGGTAGATCAGCCATGAAACTCATTGCCCCTGGATATCATGGATGCCAAAGGATTATATGGGTAGAACACATGGTTAGATGCATCTGTGGAAGAACAATCTATCTGGGGCTATAAGACATGAAGGTATCACTTCTGGCTCAGGACTCTCTGAACCACAATTAGCTAAGGGTTGGAAAAGCATCACTGGGAAGCGTGACATATATTCATTAATGTTTGTATGATTATAATAATATATATATATAATTATATAATACAGTTGGGTCTTTTGCTCTCTCAGGATGACCATCATCAGTCATCAACAGAGTCAGGGGCTAGGTAGAATTTCATTAAATCCTGTATGGCCTTCCTCAGCCTCTCACATCCAGTGACTGGTATGGGTCAGTGCCGGGCCGACTGCCATTGGCACTCCTGCAAGCACATAACACCCACATCACTAAACTGTCTTGTTGCTCTTCCAAGGGATAAAGTATCTGATTCTGAGAAGGTTCACTGACCCAGGTCTGCACGTCAGAGCCCTGCCTGTGCAAGTGTGGTGGTAAGCAGTATGTTTGACTGAACTCTGGGTCTAAAACCAGACTCTGTGAGTCGGTGTTGTCTTGGGTGTGGATGTCTGAATCTTTCCTGGAAAGTTATCAATTAGGGAAAGACCTTTCTGAAAGGTCTTTCTGAAAACAGTTTTCTGTTTCGCAGGAACAGGTTCTTTTCCATTGCTCATCTCTTCTCACCTGATGCAGTAACATCACCACTATTTTGCATGATTCCCTGAGTACCCCCAAAAACACCATCTCCTGTGCTCCTGGTCCATGGAGAACCACCTCCATTCCTGGCACAGCCAAGTGCCGTGACATGGAGGTCTCAAAAACTGCCCTGCTCCGTGTCCATGAGCAAGCACAGACCCTCTGTCCCTGACCACCAGCTTCTAAAGCAGAATAAGCCCAAGGTATGCTCATGCAGGCATTTTTGGATGTGAATCATCAGCTTTGGGATAAGAAAGGATCTTGTGCTTGACACAAGCTGGTCCAAGTTCAGAGAGCAACCATAACTGTATTCCTATTAGTGTCCTCTCCACTTGCCTTTGCCCTAACTCTGCCAAAACAGCTTGGAAAAGAGACCTGGGGATGGGGCCCAGATTTGACTCCTCCAATCTCAGGAGAAAGTTTTGATGAGAAAAGGTAAAACTCATTTTCCATTCAAATACAACTAATATAAAACTAGGGAAGAACAATGCTGGAAATATGCTAAATAAGCAGAAATCTGGCTAAACAGAAGTTTTCCACAAGGCATCAGGAAATCTCTGAATTGCTATGAGTGCCTGATTTAGTGGTGTGTGTGCTTTTTGTCCACACAAGTTCCAGTCACTGCAGCCATCAAACATTTTTTAATAGGAGCATTAACTTAAGAACAGCTAACAGTAATATTCCTAGCTGTGTGGAAACAGCATTTTATTAAATGCTTCACACAGATTTTGTATAATAAAGATGAATATATTATATCCTCTGCCTCCCCCAGAGTGAAACAATAATAAGAAAATAAAAAAAAAGCCAATAAAGTGAAACATAAATAGAGCATAATGGGACTAGTAGCGAACTGAACTGACTATATAACATCTGCTATTGTTTGCCTGGCAGTCGCAAACAAGGGGAGAAACCAAGAAAGATTTGAACAGCTCTAGCCTCTTTCCCCTCTGCTGCAAGGAAGCAGCACTGATATCCCAAGCAGATTACAGCTGACAGAACACTACAAGGGCAACTTACAAATTTGTCCTTAAACAAATGTGTGAGATTCCCTTTGCTTCTGTGCACGGAGCAATTTTCACAAGTCGTTTTATGCCAGACAGTTTATGTGTGAAAATATTCCTGGGACTGGTGAGTTCTCAATGCAAACATTCATTCATTTCAAAGCTCAAATTTTGCCATGTGTTTGCCCCTTGCTGTCCTCTGATTTCTGAAGTTACCCCATCTGCTGAGCCAAAACAAAGCCATGGGAGCTGGGCAACAAATCCTGCCAACTGAGGGGATACAGAAAGGACTGACAACTACAGGCAAGGCCTCAGCTGACTTCTATATATCATAACCAGGGAGCCTGTATCCATCACCTTTGGAGAAATCAGGATAACTAAGGGATCACGCTGTGAGCAGAAGGGAGAAAAAGAAGGGATTTTTGCCAGGCAGCTCCTTTGCAGGTAGTGATCTGGCTAGCTCACAGGTGCAGTAAACCCAGGGCTCTGCATCTGCAAAAATCCAGTCTATGTTTGTCACCAAACTTAAATTATAGCCATTCTGACTGATAACAGAACTGGCTGGAAGCTGGGGGATGGAAAGAAGAGCTAAATGCCTATAAAAGTCATTTTGTCTTTTATTTGTTATCTTGCTTGTAATGATCACACCATGTTTCCTATCTATTTTTACCGTAAGTTGTACTCTGGTCTCAAGAGGCCCCTGGATAACTTATTATTAACGATGTCTTCTTATTATGGATGGTGATTTATTATCAGAATGATTCTATTTGTACTGGGTATGTTGTTCTGCTGCCAGCACAAAGCTGTTGCCATCTTCGGAGCAAAAGGTCATGTTCTTGCAGCACAGCATGCCCAGCTCCACTAGGCTGAGCTGGTGAGTTTGCAGGCTGCACACATGCACGAGGCAAAAGGACAAAGACCAAAGAGAGGAGAGGGCCTGGTTCACCCACCATATTGCAACTGCCCCACGGATGTGGGGAGCACGGGTGATCCACTGAGGGACTTCACACCTCCTTACCCACTGCTGACACTACTTTTATGTAATGAGGTTACCATTTAGGGATCTGGCCACATCTCAATAATAAATCATATCTTCTATAATTTTTACATTGCATTACCCAACACCAAGTGTTTATTTTTCATTGGGAAATTCAAATCGTTTTTCTCTCCTGTCCTTGGAGTTGTCCATGTACCCCAAGATTCACAAACACTCATTTTGCTGTAAAAAAAGGTTCATCTGGAGTTTGGCAATAGGTTCACAGAGCACAGGAGACTTTCAACACTCACTGCTTCACTGAGACTGCAAAAGGCATCAGGAGCAGGTACACAGCTTTCCAAGCAGAAAATCCCAAGATTTAAAGTGAGGGAGAGGGGCTGCTTCTGGTAAGTTAACCTGTGCTCTGGGACAGACGGAACTAGCCCCACCACGGCTGCTTTCCCATCTCCAGAGAGGCAGTGATCCCCGGGAAAGCCCCATTCCCTCTTTCTGGCTGAGGGGTACGGGACCCCACGCTGCCCTCGGTGTCCTCACTCTAGTGGCGGCTCCCCGGCCGGGACCCCTCAGGCCCCGCCATTTCGAGTGTCTCCCGAGGGTGAGGCATGCCCACAACAGCCAGCCAGCCCCTTTGCACATCCCAGACCAGGTTATTTCTGCTGTCTGTAGCCTTAATACCTCCCTTGCTCACCCCCTTAGCTTTTACTGAGGAATAGGTCCTTGTTAAGCTGTAACACCAGCACAAGCAATGCAGAGACTGGTTTTTCCATGTGCAAGCAGAATCCAGACCCACGTGCTTCTGCATATTTGGCATTAGTGAAGACCTGCTTTCCACACCTGTAAAAAACAACAGAGCTAATCAGACCCCAAGAAGAATTCAAGCAGAAAAATGGAAGAAATCTTGAGGCTATTTGCTACACAGGCTTTACTCAGTGCCCAGGAGAAAAAGTCCAGGCTGTAAAGTTCCACAAGTGACAAGAGATTGTACATCAGCTGAAAATGGGTCATGAGTGCCAGGAAGAGATGTCACAAACTAAAGAAATAGAGAAGGGATGTGGACAGGACCCCAGGATGCTCAAAGGTGGAAACAAAAGAGAGATTTTTGTAGCGATGTTAAACCTCAGAGTTCAGAGTCTGAATCAGAAGAGTGGCAATCAGGAAAGTGCCTAACAGGAGAGAGGTTTTTTTCACTCCAGCCCCCTCCAGGAAGCTCTTTTCTCTCTCTCCGCATCATACCTCCATGCAGCACTGGAGACAGGGAGACAGCCTCATCTGACAGCGATCGGTGCAGAAATGCTGTGAGCTGACAGCAGCTATTATGCAGGATGGGAAAATGCCAGTCACCATTACAGGATACTAAAAGTACCTGTAGAAAGAGCCCTGCCTGAAACATGACCATCTGAGGAAGGTGTCTGAGGTTCCTGAAACAGAAAGCACAATAAAACAAATGCACGTAAAGTGTCTCATCAGAGATGTCTGCTGATCATGGACAAACTGTTGGGGAAATGCTCCTTTATGAGGCAGGTCTGAGGATGCAGAGAGCAGCTTGGCAGTGGAGACCAGTGCAGTGGATCCCTGTGTCCAGCAGCAGAGGCCGGGAGAAGTTTGAGAATTGTCTTGTAAACCCCAGCTGGAGATGGAGGCCACAAGACAGCAAAGGTATAGCCTGGGCTTTGGTGAGAGAAATGGAGACAGAGAAGAGAAAAGCTACAATACCCTGGCTGGGTCTGGAGGATGTGTCTCCTGGTAAAATGTGCTGCAGTTTGGAAGATAAAGAAGAGTCATCTGCAAACTCATGTCATCTGCGAGTTGAAAGAAAAGGGAACTGCTGTTTGATCATACCTCTAGCTGCTGTCCCTTCATAACAGGACCTGACAGGGACAAGAAGAATAAACATGGCAAGTCTAACATGAAGAGATGTATTTTAGGGAGAGTTTTCTTTCCAACAGCACTTCTTTGAGCTTGGAGGGCTCCTGTGAGGCCAGATGAGGTAGGATGAAAAAAAAGAAGGGATGAAAAAACAGGGAGACTGAAAGAAAGAAGTGAGAAGGAGGAGCAGCCCCACAGCACCGAAAGTTGGAAAATATCACAGTCAAACTCTGGCTTTGTATCTTGGTGCTGTTCTTGCAATGGATGGAAATATTAGTTTTTAATTAATTTTCTTACTGCAGTTGTTGGAAGGGGAATCACCTTCAGAAAAGAAATACAAATAACTGCTTTAACAGGAAACTTTTGCTGCTGTAATTTATTGGAAGGCAAAATGAGCTCCGATTACATTATCCACCCGCACTGTGCCGGCAATGTGTACTTCGGATATTGCGCTATAATCCAATGACTGCTTCTGAATTATTAACACCAAGTTGTTATTAGAAGAAGTTGCCTGCCTTATTTCCGCCATTCTCCCCCCCACACTCCCTTTATTAAGTTTCAATTGATTCCCCACACCTCCTCCTGCCCCCCAAAAATGAGCCCTTGCCTCCCCGGCTCCTTCATAGCTGCCACAAACGTTACATGCATTTGGCAGCCTGGTGAATTATTCACGCGTGCCGGGAGCGGCAGAGATATTACAGGTCTCGGAGGAGCCAGCGCGGCTCGCTGTCACAGTCCTGGGTGGCTGTGTTGTTTGTCCCCCCCGAACCAACCAACCAAAGTTTTGTGGAGGCCCGAGTCCGAAGCACAGTTGCGGGGCAGGGAGGCGTCTTGCGGGCAAACCCTCCGCAGCTTCTCTCCCGGGGAAAGTGAGGGATCCCCGGCGCCGGGGAGAGATGGGCATCACCTCAGGACTCGACAACCGCAGACCAGCCTCGCGGCGCCCGGAGGTGGCAATGGAACCCAGCGCCGTGAGCTCTTTCCAGCCACCTTCGGGCTCAGCTGCACGGGCCGGGCGCTGTCTGCCCTCGCCTCCCCAGCGCCCAACCCCGCCGTCCTAGGGTTAGCTCCGGGGCCACGGACCACCCCTTCCCCCGTTCCAGCCTCTTCCCTGGAACCAAGAGGGACTGCAGAGAAGGCGGTGGCTGCTCACCGTCCCAAAACCAAAATGACCCAGGGGATAGACAGGCCCTGAACAGGCCGGGAATGCGCTGGTCCCCTCTGAAGGGTCTTCGCCGCTAGCCCCGCGGTCCGGCCTTGCCTCTCCCGGAACGGAGACGGGGCAGGGAGGGTCCGAGTGCTGCTAAATCTCTGTCATCTACACACCCTGACACGGCCAGGAGGCCTGAAATGCCCCCGACAGGCTCCATCCCACCTCCCTGCTCTCCAAAAGCGTTCTGCATATGGCATTTATCAGAGTATTTAAGGGGATTTAAAACTATAAATTGATAAAAATCAAGTTTTCGCCTTTCCTGGAGCTGGGACAGGCACGTCCCGACTGTTCTTCCCAGAGAGATTGAGTTTTACCGGATTTCTTGGACTAGAAAATAAAATACTGGAATTTAAAAGATTAAATACTTTCAGAAGCTCCTACTGGCCGTTCTCTCAAGAGAACCCCTGGAGCAGCTACCGGACGACTCTGTTCCCAGGGGAAACCCGTTGGGGTTGGGGAACCGTCAGAGCCCGTTGGTTCTCTACCCCCAGCGAGCCCCGGGGAATCCCTAAAATGCACCAGGAGTGGTGGGTGGAGAGAGTCCCCAACCGTGCTGAGAGACAACGTCCTGATTCTTGACATTTAGAATGGGTGCACTCCCGCTTTTCTCCCGCACTATGGGAAATTCTCTCTGGGGTCCCACGTGGGGTGCTGAGGTGGCTGGAGGTGTTGATCCACCCCGGTCGTTCCTTTCAATTTGAGCTCTAAAACGGCTTGTGGGGAAGACGGGCTCCCCTATTTCCTTTACACCAGCCCGAGAGCATTGCCGCTTACACCGGGCCAGGGACTTGCCCAAATTGAGGCTCCCCCCTCTCCCGGCCCCACAGCAGGGCGGCGAGAGCGGTGCGAGCCGAGCCAGCTCCAGTCTGAGGGAACTTTTGGGAGGGAAAAAAATTGGCCCCGGGGGTGAGCAGAATGTGCACGGACCCTGCAGCTCCGCCAGTCTCGGCAACGCTGAGTCGCCCCGGGAGTTGGTTTGCAAACGAAAATCCCAGGGGGTAGTCGTGGAGCTGGGCACCGCACGGCCCATCTGCCCGAGGGGGGCTGCTCCTCGCATCCCGCTGCTGGTAAGGATTCTGGGCCCGCGGGTTTCGTCACAGATCGGCCTCGTTCAGGTCCCGTTCCCGCGGCCGAAGCCCTCCGAGGGAACGGCGACTTCCCCATCTTTCTCTGCTGGGGAAAGTTAGGGGGTTCGCGGGGCCGGTGTGTCCCAGGCGCGCTGTCCCCGACCCCGGCTCCCAGGCCAGATGCGAGCACTCTGGTCAGATTTATTTTTGGTGCAGAGAAGTTTCTTCCCCTGCAGTGAAGTGGCTACGAGGGAAGGAAAGATCGGCCGAGAGCTGTATAACGAGCTCCAGAAATGGGATCTGCTGGGGAGATTCTCCCCAATCCCACAGGGCTGCCCGGTAACCCGGCGTCCCCTCCCCATCACAGCTGGGAGCCGATAGGCGCCCAACTCGGGGAGGTTGTTTTCCAAATGAGCAATGCCGAACAGTGCCCGGCGCCGGCGGGATCGGGGGATACCTGTAGGTATCTTTTACCTGCCGTTTTGGAAGAGAGGACTGGGACAGGGACCACAGAAACCGCAGTGGCTCTCTCTCCTGCACCGCGGGTCCCACATGGGTCTCTCCGCCCCTCAGCACTCGCAGCCCCAAACTTAGGGGGGGGGTGCTTGAAGACAAAATAACAGTTATTTCTTAGGTTCCTAGCTCGCCCTCACGGCCTTTGAGAGATGCTGTGCCAGAACAAGCTAACAGCTCGAGGACACGGAGTTTTGCTCCTCTCCACGCTGCTAACAGGGAGTGGTAACGTGTTTAGACCACTTAAACTAGGCAGACATAGCTGGGAGCCATGCACGGCTCAGCTATGCCGGGAAAGGAGGTGTCATTTGTACGCAGTTACTTTGGTGATCAACACTTCAATGATATATGCCGCCTGCTTTAATTATATTCCTGTGACATTTTCCTGGACAGGAGCGGACCGCACGCAGCCAGAGCCGGGCAGCCCCGGGAGAGTCCTGCTGCTGCCCTCCGGGCCCGGGACTGTTCCGAGGGGGCACTCCGAAATATGCTTCTGAAGACTGCAAGGGGAGAGGCCTCCAAAGAGGCTTTTCGTAGCCAGAGATATTTTTTTTGCGTGTGTCCCCACTCCCGAGTAGTTTCGGTTCAGCGGCAGTTTTCCCCTCCGTGAGGAAGAAATGCCGCAGATTTGCTTGCTTTTCTTCCACGGTGGAAGGCAGGGACCCGGACCGACACTTCCCCAAAGGTTTGGGGGGACCCCCTCATCCATCCCCGGGGACATCCAAGGGCCGCCGCTCCCCCCAGCCCTGCTTCCCCCCACCTCTCGGCCGGGGACCGGGCTCAAACTTCTTCTTGCCCCAGGAGTAGGTCAGTTCAAGCCCCACTCAGAGGGGCTGTAGCAAGCAAAAGCGGGAGGCTGTTGGAGCGCATTGGATGAGGGTATTCTTCCCCAAACGACCTCAAAGCTGGGATACACGACTGGCAGCTGCCTCCCGGCGGGTCGGGCAAAAGAGCCCGGCGGGATGCGAAGTTCCGTGGCGGTGGCTGGAGCAGGCCCCCGTCTGTCTCCGGGGCTCCCTTGCTCTCCGGGGACAGTGAGATGCAAAGGGACACGCCGAGGGGCACTGAGAGTCCCTAATTCGGGGCTGGGTGCCAAACGGGCTGCCAGAAAAGAAAATTAAAATAATTAAATTCCTAAGGATGAGGATGGGGGATGTAGAGCTCTCCCCCTAAGCCGGGTTGGGGGCAGCCCAGCCCACCCCCGGTGCGCAGAGAGGGAGTCGTTTGCGAGGAGGGAGTTGCAGCGGTTGAAAAGGCAAAGTAAGGGACAGGACAAACGAACCCAAATCCACCAAAGGCGCCACCGGGCAGCCGAGAGCACAGCAGAGAGTGATTGGTCGGAGCCCGCCGGGACAACCACCGAGAGCCAGGAAACTTGGGCAAGGGCGCCCGAGAACTACCCCCTTCCCTCTCAACCACCCCTTTTCTCAGTGAGGGGTCGGGGGAGGGACGCTGGGGACAAGGGCAGGCGACAGGCCTGGAGCCACCGGGCTGAGCTACTCATGGAAAGCACGAACCCAGCTATCCCCTGCCAGGCAGCGGCCGAGGCAAACGAGGAAGGGTCGCTCTGTGTCGGGGAGTCTGTACTGAGACTGCTGTCCATTCTCTCCCGGGTTCTGCCCCTATTAGGGAGCCAAAAGAAAAAAAGCAGGGTGCTTTTGAAGCGCTGTCCTCCCGCGTAGGAAGAGGTGAGAGATGCAGGCTGGGAGTAACAACAGGGGACCCAAAACCGTTTGCAGGATTTCGCTGTTTCTGAAGCACTTTTGGCCGTGCCGTGAGAGGAACGGGCTGTGCTCGAGATGGGGGCGCAAGTTGCGCCCGTGTCCGCACTCCGCTCTGCGGGGAAGGCTGCAGCCGGTAACTGGCTGCGACTCAGAGCATCCCATACGCCCGCCAGCCTGCCCAAACTCGCACCCAGGAGCGAGGCTATTTTTCTTTCGTTTTTTTGCCCCCTTTTCATTTTTTAAAAATCTTATTTCTGTAATTATAACACTAGCACCCCCGGCTGAGTTTTCAATAAAATCCGGATCCTGACAAAAAACGCCACGCTGGAAAACAATGCAAGGGGACACAAGGGAGAGGAGGAAAGGGTCTAATTGGTTAAAATATGTTTAAATCACTTCATAAAACCCAAGCAAAGCGAAGCAAATAATCCACCTAGCAAAGCAAAGAAGCCGGGCGATTTAGAATCAGTGTAATTCGCTCCCCCCCGACCGACTCCCCCCCATCTCCTCGCAGTATTTGATATGATGAATAACCCAATATAGGCCTTTAAAAATAGGTCACTGCATAAAGAGACTCCCAGAGAGCTATAAAAAATGGGAAGAGGGCGCTTTAAGGAGAGGAGCCATTTGCTTCTTTTGTGCTTGTTTGGTACCTAGCGGCCTGGGAGCTGCCAGCCGTCCTCCTCCTGGCCCTCAAGGTGAGGAGGTAAAGTTGGGGCCCGATCCAAGCCCGGGCCTGTCTTCCTGCTCCACCGCCCCTCCAGCCCCGGCACGTCCCGTCCAGCCCCAGCCCGGCCCGCGGGTCGTGTCTCGGCCGGGGTCCTCCCGGGGACCGTGGGGTGCTCACGCCCGCAGTGGGGGCCAAGCTGTCCACCCCGGCTCTGGGCTTTGTCTCCGTCCCTGTGGAAGGACAAGACAGAAGCGGGATGGTGATCCCCCTTGAAATACTAAGGAGCGGGTCTGGCCCCGCGGAGAGCCGGGCCGAGCCGGGTTCCCCGAGAGTGGGGGGCACAGCACCCCCCCGCCGCCCCTTCCCCTCTCCAGAGCCGCCCATGGGCTCGCAGCGAAAGGACTCGAGGTGGAAACCGGCCCTCCCCGACTCTTTCCCCCCGCGCTGCCCCCGTCCAGAAGCACCCGGCGCCACCAGAGACCAAGAAGCCGACGATATCCCCGGAGTGCCCCCGGCCCGCAGCCCGCCACGCAATCTTTCCGTGGGCTCTCCCGACACCGGGCGGTCCCCTGCTCCCGCCCCGGCCCCCGCAGCCCGCTCCGACACAGGGCGCTGGGAAAGAGGAGCACGACAAATTCGGCGGAAACCTTTGGATTTTATTGGAAAGGAAAGGTCTGCCTTACCTGGAACCAGGCTCTCCCCTTCTTCCCCTCATAAAAAAAAAAAAAAAAAGAAAAAGAAAAATCAAACGGCTCCGGGTAGAGCCAGAGAGAGACATTTTGAATAACCTGGTAGCAGAAATTAGCAGGAGGGAGAAATAGAAGAAAAAACAAAAAAATCTCGGGGAAACAAACAAAAAAAAAAGATACAGCCAGATATTTTTTCAGTTTGTTTTCGCTTATTATTATTTTTCACTACACTGTATTATCCTGATGCAATAAAGGCTGGTTTGTAATGTAATTTAAAAATATATATGTCCAAACAAATAGCAGGGCCAGAATATGACAAGTGCATTCAGCATTATAATTCAACTGGGCTCCACCTCCATACCGCCTCCTAATTAATGGGTCTCCGAACTTGCAAAAGCCTGCATTGGACAGAGAGAGAGAGAGAGAGAAAGAGAGAGAGAGAGAGGGCGAAAAGTGTCATTGAAGATAATTGATTACCTCCCAATCAACAATAACTTGTTAGCAATAGTCAATTACCCCATCTCTTCTCGCTCCTTTCCCCCTGGTCCGAGGTCTCGGTGCGAGGGCTGCTCTTCCCCTCGCCGAAGTCTGCTTTTTCTTTTTCTTTTTTTTTTTTTTT
>VZTN01023827.1:106103-108603 GCA_013400515.1 Erpornis zantholeuca
AAAAGTGGCTGGGTGTATGGAAAATAGTCGGGGAGTTAATCTGGGTTTCTGATCTATTGACTTCTGAGTGCAAAGAGAAGAGATGCCGGGCTGCCTTGCACCCGCAGAAGTTTACCACACGTGGCTGGGGCGGGTTAGTAAATAAAGCGTCCTCCTGAAGATTTGCAGCCTGTTAATTTGGCTAGTCCCCCATTTCCTAATAACTGAGATTTTGGTTCTTTAATCTTTGTATTGGCAAACAAAAGCTTTTTTTTTTTTTTTTTACCTTAAAAATGAAGCCCTTGCTTGTGCCCTTCGTTTGTCATCCAGTTTGAAATGCGCCGTTCCCTGGGATCACCTACCTGAGTAGATCTATTGCTTGGAGTTTGCTCTCCCTCGAATTTTAGATACGATACTATTTTATTTTCTTTTCAGTGTGGTTTTGATTTTTTTTTTTCTGGTTTGTCTTTTTTTTTTTTTTTTTCGGGAGGTGGGGAGGGTGGGACTGGTTGGTTTGTTGGTTTTTTGTTCTGGGTTTTTTGGTTTTTTGTTTTTTGGTTCTTGTTTTTTTTTTTGTCGGTTGGTTTGTTTTGGGTTTTTTTCCCCGCAGCAGCAGTAGAGACGCGGTGACAGCGCTGAATCGTGCGCTCTGAGCTGACCCAGCCGCAGCCCTTCCCTGCCCATTCGGACGGCTGCTGCCATGGATGCGGCATGGAACACCTCCTGCCCGCCCTAGATTCCCAAATTTACCCCAAATCAGGGGTCTCCCGATCTGCGCCGCCGACCCAGGGGCCGCTGG
Organism: Erpornis zantholeuca; assembly: GCA_013400515.1. Taxonomy (NCBI): domain Eukaryota; kingdom Metazoa; phylum Chordata; class Aves; order Passeriformes; family Timaliidae; genus Erpornis; species Erpornis zantholeuca. The sequence continues at coordinate 106,882 of VZTN01023827.1, forward strand.
CCGCTCCCCTCCGTGTCCAGAGCCGTCCCGGAGAAGGAAGGAGCTCAGCCGAGATGCCTCCCCCGGCTGGAACTAACTGGCCGGGGACACCTGGGGTGGCGGTCCCCTTGTCTGGCCTTCAACCTGCCCCCAGTACTTCCTGCACGGATTCACAGCATGGGGCAGAGTCCGTCCCGTTCCTCACCCCGGGCAAAACCGCAGCGTTTCGGAGCGTCTCTCAACCAGCCCGGTGCTCCGTGCCCTGGGGACCGGTTCACCGCGGTTCGCCCTGTGAAAAGGTGGGCATAGGGCAGGGGGAGAGACAGGCCTTTCCCAAATGATTGCCAACAGGAAAAATAAAGGCTTTATCAACACGCTTTAACACCCCAGGTCGTAGCCCGCGGAGGTGAAAACCAGTAACTGGCAAAAGGGTGTGCGGGAACATGGAAGCGCCTTGAGGGAGCGAGCTGGAAGCCCAGCGGTCCCTCATCACCCACNCAGGCGCAGCGCGTGCGTGACGATTCCCGAGGGCCTCGGTCCAGCCCGCACCTCGGCCAACGCTGCTCACTACCCGGCAGAAACCCCATTTCTCAAACGCAGGAGCCGGACATGCCCTTCTGAGTGTGCCCCCACCCCCTCATCCTCCCGCCCCTGCCATACCCATCCTTCATCCCCAAACTTGACACTGCCTTAGATTTCCTTTGGAGGTGTGAAGGGAGCGGGAGAGTAGGAGGCGGTGGGGGGTGTTGTCTGCGTGGAAAAGCCACTGTTTAGTGTTTGCGGGGGGGGAGTTAAGCCTTTTTTTTTTTTTTTCTGAGGTGGGTGGAGAAGATCCATATTTCATCTTGTTCACTTCACACAAGGCTCCCAGACGGAGAATAAAGCCCCCTTCTGAATTATCCAACAGGGTTGAAGCAGGTTGAGTCAGTGAAATTCAGTTCCTTATTTTATGAGGTGTCAGAGCTGATGTCGAATATGGCAACGATAACTAATACTACAGTCTGAGGGACCAGAACGTGGTAATTAATCCCAAAGACTTAAGTGTATTTTAGTTCAGGAGAAAAAAAATCACTAATTCAATCGTCCGGAAAATTGAAGTTTGATGCATGAGTCTCTGCTGAAAGGAAAGGCTTTTTCTTCCCGATTCTGGGGTTGGGGCAGGAACAGCAGCCTGTCTCCTCCGCTCCCCGGAAAGGCCCCGGTACAGGGCCGTTGGCCGCCCGCCCCCCGCCCGCGGCACACCCGGGACCGGCAGGCTGAGGGACGGGGCTGGTACAGGGCTCTCCCCATTTCCTCCGTATCCCACACCGTCTTTCCCGCCCGCCCCCCGCAGTATACACTAAACATTCGCGGCCATATCGCGACCGCTCCCTTGTATCGCGACACGCGGAAAGGCTGTCGGGCAGCACCGCACGTCTCAGCCGCTCCTGGCCTCCCATTGTCCCCATACGTCCGGCAGCGGCTCCGGGGGGGCATCAGCATTTTGCCTGCCTGCCATCGGCACACCCCACACCCTCGCCCCTCGCTTTCGGCCCCCGGGGCAAGGCCCGTATTTGCTCTCTCAGCTCTGTGGCACTCTGGGGGGCGCTGGGGACACCGGACCCCTCTCCTGTGCCCGAGCGAGGAGACGGGGGCCCTGGGACGCCCTGGGGCAGCCCGGGTAAGGCCGGGGCCACTTGGAAGGCTCCCTGCGCCGTGATAGCGATGGGGCTGCGCTCGCTGCATTCAGCCCCGGCCGTGAGC
>VZTN01023827.1:113603-193471 GCA_013400515.1 Erpornis zantholeuca
TTCGAATTTGATTTTAAATTAAAACGTCGCCAAGAGATGTTTTATTGGTGATCACCCTTATGATAAATTTATGCTTCAATAATTACTTTTCACGGGATATCGATTTCCTCTGGCAAAAGCCTTTCTCCCTCCTTCCCAACCCCTGTCTCCCATTTCCCGAACAAGACAGTGCTCCCCCACTGCCTCCGTCCCCCCCGCCCCTGGGACGGCTCCACAGGCAGAAGCATGAATGGGGCAGGGGCAACCGAGTGGTCACAGCAAGGAAGGCAGCAAGGATGCCATATGAGCAGTCTGGCAGCTGTGGGAGCTCCCAAAGACCCCCAGGCCCTCCCCAGGTTCAGTGGGCCCATGGATGGTGGGGGGACTTCCCCCGACATGGTGGGGGTCCCTCAGAGGGAAGCAGGAACCTTCAAGGCTGCAGACAAACTCCCCCATGCTCTGAGTTATTCTGACTTCTGGGGAGATGGGCTACAGTTCCACGGCACCCCCCACCTCCCTCTCACCCTGAACCCAGAGCAAACCTCGTGGTGAGAGCATGCAGCCAGTCACAGCAGCCTGCAAAGCAGGGGAGTGTCTGTGCCCCCCTCCTCCGGCACAGGAGAGCGTGGCTGCCCCCTCTCGCTGTGCCTGCCAGGGCACAGACTTTCCCCGGATGCCAGGGAGTCTCCATGTGCCCTCCGGTGCCTGGCCTGGGAAGGGAGCACACAGAGCGGCACATGGCAAAGGGGAGGTCCCCTTCACCGGGGCCATAACCCCCAGGATTAGAAGTACTCTGAATGGTGCCCCGATCTGCAAACACATTCCCTGACAAGGACCCAGCTGCCCCCTCCACACCACCCTCAGTATGCATGCCCTCACCAATACCAGTCCCACTTCTCTATTCTCGCAGATCCACTAACCTGCTGCTGGAAAAATGTTCAGGGCAGCCAAGCATGGACATTTAGGGAGTTCAGGGCATTCAGTGCACAGGGTCCATGATGGTTTCATAGCCCAAAGCAATGCCAAGGCCCCACTGCAAGTTTATTGCACAAATGTTCCTTATCTTCAAAAACATTAATATTACAGCCAAACTGGAGTTTTCCAGGATGCTGAAATTATTCCAATATATCACTTCTGATCTGTCCTTTCCTGACAAAGCCAATATTCCTCTCAGCTCCCCCCAGTCCATTTATTATGGAAATAACTTTTCCCTTGGAAGGGACACATACCTTGCTCAGAGGTCAGAGCTGTGAGAACAGGAGACTACAGAACGTGTCACCACAGAAACTTGGAGCCTGTGCCAACTCCCTCAGAGGACCCTTTCACAGAGTTTTCCACTATTTACTCTAGTAACTGGCTGCTATTCTCCTTTCCTTAAAGAAAAAAAAAATTCCTTTATTTGGGAGCAGGAACATGGTATTTGGTGGAAAAGTGATGGGACTGTGAGCTCAAGTCTTGCTTGCTGTAGAGAGGCCAGTTGTCTGTAAATGCTGGTCCACATAGGAGTTTATGGGTGTTGGCAGCCCATGTCCTAGCTCCACAGGAAAAATTGCAGGTGCTGCCACATGGGTGAATGGAATGGATCATCTCATCCCCTACTACTACTACTACTACTACTNCAGTAGATTAGACAAATGAGCAGCACTGGCCCCATTCCTAAATCTCAACATCAAACCCAAGTGCTCCAGCAGCTGGTGAGGGCAGGGATACCATGGCCCATGCACTGAGGGTGAGGGGAGGCCTGTGACCATAACCAGAAAAGCCATGGTGGGGACCCAGGGCAGCCTGCACACTCTTGCCTTGCCTGGTCTGGCTTTGCAGCAAGGCCAGGGGGATGCAGCATGTACCCTGCAGGGGTACAGCCTTGGCCAGGTGTGGGGGTCCCTTCCGTCTGGTTGCAGTACCCCTTTAGCTTTTAGCTGCCACTGGGCACAGGAAGGAACACACCTCTTTTGTTTCCTCTGATGTGTCTCCAGTAATTATTACCTTTTCAAGCAGCTGGGGCCACTCATTACTTCTCAAAATCCCATGCACTGCCAAAGATGGAGCTGCCACAGTACTCACATGGGCACAAATTCAAGAGCTCCAAATCCATCAGAGACTGGAGCAAAAAGTGGATCCAGTAGCAGCTGGGAAGGAAGCATGGGCTGCCCTTTCCCATTGCCTCTCTCCTTGGTGATGTCAAACCCGTAGGCCTCTGCTGTCGGTGAAAATGTCTCTGTCCTGCACCAGGCGCCTCCCTGGCAGGGCAGGACGAGCCGCAGGACCCCCAGTTCCCGCAATTACCGTGTATTAGCACGGACTGTTAATTGCCCTGCCTTCCCGGGGGCCCCCTTCAAGGCTACCGCTTCTCCAAGCTCATCTCACCACGCCCTTACGACACACCCGTGGGCATCCCAATGCCGCTTTGCCCTGGGCGGCAGAGGAGGGAGCCGGGCCGAGGCGTGTGAGGGGGATCCGTTTCCCGCCCGAGCCGCTTTCCCGCCCGGCGCTCAAAGCTTAGGCGAGGGGGACCTCTGCAGGCCGCACCGCCACCCGGCCCCCAAAACACGGCGGGCACCCTCCGCGTCGGACCGAGCAGGGTGTGCTGCCTCCTGCCAAGAGTTTTGAATAAGGGAAAAAGCCCTTCTAAAAGTTAAAAGCTGAAAAGAAGAAAGGTTTCGTGAGCAAAACCCCCCGTGGCGGTCCTTTTTCAGTGACGTGAGCAGCCACTTCACATCAAGTCGTATTTTCCAGGGCTTGTGGCACTACTGTCACCGTGTGAAGAGGCACATTGTACTCCACGACTCATATTAGGAGGAAGCAGGATGCTACCACGGTAATGCAGTCTGAAGCCTGGTTCACAGTCATTTTGGAGAGGATTGCCACTTAAAGTGACACCAGTGCCACAGATCTCAGGGAGAAGGTGGAAGGTGAAAATCATGCCCAGGGTTAGACATAACCTGATGCATCTCAGAAACCGTGGGGTGACACAAAAACAAGCAGCTCTTCCTAGTCGATCCTGTGAGCACGTCGTGCATGCACCTCAGTCCCTCTCCTCCCAAATTTAAACATCTCGTTGAATTTCAGCCAAAATGTGACTACAGACATGACAAGTAAATTCAGTCCTTGGAGGTTTGAAATCCTACTGCCGTCGGGAACTGATCTTTGGAGCACTCCCTGCTGTGTGCATACAGCTCTTTTGCAGCAAGGGTCACCTCTAGCAGAAAATCTCCTGCCTCCTGCTTCACTGCCAGAACCAAGAGGGTTGCAGAGTTCCTGGGTCACTGCCTGTCAATTGAAAGGACTTCACACCTGGAATGAGCCTTCCCTTGTATATGCCCTGTCCCAAACCTGCCAGCTGCTTGAGATAGAGTCCCCCCTTCACTGCTTATGGAATCCTCAGCGCCCTGCTCCGAGGCTGGCAGAGCTGACATGAAGTACTACATATGCGCTGGTGGACAGTCCCCAGGTTATTTCTGCTCTCACTTTCATGGGCAACAATCACCCCCCAGGTATTAGCCCTGTCTCTGGAGCACACGAATGAGTATTACGACCCTTTTGCTTCCCATGAGTGTTTTCAGAAAAATAATAATAATTTGAAGGAAAATATAATGATTCACAGCAGGTTGGGGTTTTTTTGGTAGCGGGTTTTTTTCTGTTGTTGTTTATCTTGTTCTTTTTTGTTTGTGTAAGTATTTAAGTCTTGAGAGTAGGGAGTATCACAAGTCACGTTCCTTTATGCTCATGCTGACAGCTCCCCCCAGTGTCCTGTGCTTGCACATCCTTTGCACAGACACCCTCATCCATGCCAGGGATGCTTGGTGGAGCGTTAGAGAAGATGGAGCCAGGCTCTTCTTGGGGTACTGGGAAAGACAAAAGGCCAATGGACAGAAGGAGTGGCAGACAAGTTGCATCAAAGAAAACTGTGATTATATGTAAGAGAAAGAAACTTTCCACATGAAGGATAGTCAAATACTGGACCCAAGATCCAACTTTGAAGTCACTAACCATGTCAACAGTTTACTGAACTGAGAAACCTGCCCTAGGAGCAGTGAGCCCTGCTCAGAGAGAGAGCTCGATCAGAGACTTCCTGAGGTCACTTCCAACCTGAATTATGTTATGATTCAATGATGAAGCAAAAAAATCCTGGGCTGCTACTCGGCATGCTCCTCATCCATCAGTGTTTTCCTGCACACCAAAATGAACTGGAGCAGCCAAGCAAATTCCACGTCCACCAGCACAAGCACCAACATAAAGCCAATGTCACACAGCCTGTAATTAGCTTCTATTTCTCGTTTCTTAAAGAGATATTATTTTATGATCTGATAATGTTTTTCCCAAATAGCCCCATTTATTTTTCACCTAATTCAAACACAGCCCTTAATTGTTTGATACTAATAGCCTTCATTTCTCTTCCTTGTCTCTTTTTTTGCCCTGTAGGAGGAATCAGCCACAATATCCATGAACAAGGTTGCAAAAAAACTTCTGCCCTCATCCTTTGTGCCCTGTCCAGACCAGGGTGCAGAAACCATGGCCAAGGGGAGAGGTAATCTGCCCTATTTGATCCATGAACGCTTCAAGGGAAAGAAAAAGAATAATTAGCACTGAAAGATGTAAAGACACAGACAAGATCATCCCAAAGTGAGAAGAAATAATAATCAACTCAGTTCTGCCACCAGGACCTCCTATTTCATTTAACGGATACCTGGGTGACACAATCAGTCAGGGCTGGGCTCTGAAGCACCTCACTTTGGAGTGGTAACAAGTCTCCCCCTCAAAATCCTTTTGCAATGGGTTTGGTGGTAAGAAGGTTGAAGGAATGGTAAGTACTCCAGAGAGAATGCTTCCCAGTCCTTCTGCCCTTTTTCTGCTGTGTTGCAGCCTTGATTTTGGTACCTTCCTAGGCTCCCCTTTACATCAGGGAGGACAAGAATTATGTTCCAGAGACATGGCTGGAAAGAAAGAGTTTGGACAGGAAACTGCGGGGAAAAATAGGGCAGGTATTCCACTACCTGCAAACATGGATGGAGCCTGCATGCACAGCAGGCTGGGCCTTGCTCCTCTCTTAGCTGGCATCCCCAAAGCAAGGCACGAGAGCTCTGTGATGCTCCCTGAAAGGTGCTCAGTGTCCTGGCAGAGGCTGCTTGTGAGGCCCTTTTGATGTCTTTGGCTGGCCCTGAGAACCCCCAGGACTTGTTCAGAAAGAGCCCTGCTGAGGCACAGCATGCAATGTGAGCTCTGTGCCCCTCGCAGTCCCTTGGATGCTCACGTTACCAGGACAGGACCAGGGGCTTTCCACGCAGTTTCCTACTGAGTGTGGGTCTGGCACATGCCGGGCACAGGAGTCCATTCACAGCCTCTGGCAAATGCCTACCCAGATCTTCATTTTTTTTCCAGGGCTTGGCTCTCAACCAAGGCAGGAATCTCCCTTCAAAGGAATAATGCTCAAAAAATATCAATTTCTTAGCCAGTGATACAGAAGGCAAATACCTCATGCCAACCCCTGAGATGGTGTTCATCTCATATTCTTCTTCATCTGCAAAGCTCTTAAAAACCAAAACTCAGATGATCTGATTTTGATGAAGTACTCCACCATGACTGCTAATTGTTTTCCCATTAGTCTTTGCTTTTGAAAGTAAAGCTGGATTTTGTTGGAATAGCTCTGAAAGTCTATCAGGCTCAAGAGGTGTGGCTTGCTAGCAGCAGGAAGATGCAGAGAAATAGATGATGGGTACATGTTAACTTTTCAGATTACTGGAAAATCTCCCAGTAAAGTTATCTTGTCCCTGCTGCAGACACTGTCTCTGAATATTGCTTGTCCCTGCCTGGCAGGAAGACAGAGCAGCAGCAGCATCTGTTGGCAGCAGAGGGGATGCAGCCATGAGGGATGATCCTCACTGTCCCAGGGACCTTCTCAATCAGTTTCGTTAGCATAACCCTAAAATTTTCCAGTTCGAAAAGAACAGAGAGTTTTGAAAAGCTGTGTCTTAATAAAAAAGTTTATTCTCATTTTTCTTAAGAGTTAAGAAGCTGCCTGCCCTAAGCAGGGAAGGCGGAGAAAGGTTTCTCTGAGTAAGAGAGACAAAAAGGTCTGTCAGAAGAGGATTAGCTGGAGTAGAGCCTGCCTCTGAGCAAGACAGAGGGCGAGGCGACCTTGCAAAGCCTGTCTGGGCTATTTTCTTGAGCTCTGGGAAGAAGACTGTAAAGGCAGTAGGGACATAGGAGAGCTGCATTCAGAGTGGAAATTAATTTTGCTGTAATGCCTGCTGTTGCTGCTGCTTAGGCAGCAATGAACAACGGCTGCCTCTAGCCCTGAAATCCTAAAATCCCCCAGCTGTCCCCAACCGCAGGGAGAATGAGCAAGTCAAATGGAGGCTTTCCCATGCCAGGAGAGCCCTTGCTCTGTGGCCTACTGGGAAGTGTAGTTCAGCGTCTGCATGGCCATTTCAGAGGAGCCTTTGCTCTCTGCGGTTAGCAGAGCCTGAGGTTTGAGAGCAAGGAATTTTGCAGGGCAAGGTTGGGATGGCTCCCTGGGTTCGTTTGCTCCTTGTTTCAGTTGACCATCCTTCTCTGGAATGTGGGACCATGAGATATTCCCGCTTTGCTAGGATGTCTGAGGGGAGGAGCTGCAGGATATTCTTTCTGGTATGCTGTTCTGCAACCCCAACAGAGAAAGACAATATTGGTAGTGAGGGGCTTGCCAAATCCCACCCCCAGTAGAAATAAGGACGGGCACAAGCACAGAGGAGATATAGCTGGAAATAAAGCATGTGGGAAAAGGCTGTCCTGAACAGGGAGTGTCCAGGGCTGCCATGGGGCGGGGCCACCCTGAACCTGTGCTTTCCTGCCCGAATGAGTCAGGTCCAGAGTCAGGAGGTTAACTCATCCTTCCCCAGAGAAAGGCTCAGAGTGACACATAGAAACACAAGTGAGAAAAGCATTTCAAACCCTGCAGAGTGGGCTGGTGAGGGGCAGGGCAAGCAGGGGGCATTTGGTGTTGAAATGTCACAGAAAATCTCAAAAACTGCAAGAGGGAAGGAAGGAACAGGCCAAGAGCCCACAGAGATTGGATGTGACCAGGTATATAACCCTGGTAATGCCAGCAAACTTCCAGCATGTGGCAAAAAAAAAGGTGTGTTTGCACACTCTGGAGGCTGGGGCATATCTTGAAGAACATGAGCCTGGATGGGTTTGGGGGTGTTTCATCCAAGATGGAGAATCTGAACTTTCTGCATTTCTTCCCCGGGCTTTTTTTATTTCCACCAAAGTTTTCTTTCTTTCAGTAAGGAGACATGAGTTCCATCCAGACTGCACCATCCCATTTTCCTCCTCAAAATAATAACAGCCTCATTTGCTAAAGGCACTATAAGGATATTAAGTGAAAATGAATTAAGTTTAATTCAATTGTTATTTTAGGAGCTTTGCCTCGTCAGGGTTTTGCAAAGCTTCATTCTTCCACTTGCTGGAGACCAGCTTTAACACGCCCCTGCTGAGATGTTGCTGCAAGCCATGAACCCATCACGCTGGGAGTTTTACTTAATGCTAAGGGTTGGATTTTATTTTGCTTAAATGTCAGAGTCTGTCTGGCATGCTGCTGGGGGAGAGGGAAGAACCAGAGACTGGTTAGCTCAGGTCCATCTTATGCTGCTTAGAAATAAAAGTAATTGTCAGGGTAGTGATTTCTCAGGCAAAACCCCAGTACTTCTTTGTTCAGAAAGCACTTCGTCATTGCTGCCCTGCTTCAGAGAGGCTTCACCTGCTCATTGCTTCGGGTCTCATCTGGATCTTCTCCACCTGTTGCAGTACCCTTTGGCTCACCAGCACATGAGGGTGGAAGCTGCCAGGATGGGAAGAGCTGGGGAAGGATTGGTCTGTGTCTGCAGAGCACTCATTTCACCTGTGCTTTGCACTTTGGATTGACTTTAAATGCAATGCAAAAGCCCTAAACAGCATCAGGGCCTGCTCTGGTCAGGAACCACTCTGCCATCCCCAGTGAGGCATCAGCTCCTCCCAAACCAGGGAGAAGCTTTGAAAAACAGAAAAAAGGAGAGAAGGCAGTGACAGAAGGACCTGAACCATCCTAGGACTGATGACCATGCCTTTGCTAAGTGGGCAAGCAGGCTGGGCATTTGGAGAAAATTCACAGCCCTGCACAGGGTGGGGGATGAGGGAGAATGTGACTCTCAGGGGTGAAAAGAACAGGGGCTCAGACTCCCCAAAAGCCCAGCAGAATGACATTTCAGAGGATCTGTCAGCTCCTGGAGCTAGTGCAGTGGAGCTGTAAGATTCAGCACACCCCTCCTCCCTCCCATCTCTGGTTCCTAGAGCTGAGGGGCAGAAGGGAGGACAAGACCCCAAAGATAAATGCCTGCCCAGAGTGCTGGGACAGCTCAGTGTCAGCGGCTGCAAGCAGAAGGAAGGAGCACTCAGAGCAGGGTTCTCCCAGCCCCTAACCTTACTGAGAGCCAGCACCCAGGATTTATGGAAGAAAAGCTTAGAAGTGACCTCTGATCCACTCCAGCACCAAGCGCAGACTCGGATGGCATTACAGCTTGATGTACGGCCAGCAGGTCTGCCGGGCAGTCTCCTGTGAGCGATGGCTTGCGATATTTCTGGAGTTTATACCTAGCTCTCCAGCTCGATGGGCTTTCTGGGTATGATTTGTGCCGTGTGTAGCTCTATAAATATTGAGCTCAGAGAATTATATATGGTGACAGCCCTACAGCACTCCCGGTGATATATCCCTGCGTTTGTGGTTGTAGGCGAATAATTTTAGTTTGAGTGGTGTGGCAATGAGAACAAGGAGGAAGCAAAATAAAAGGGTAATTTTAGACCAAGTGAATGGCAGGGAGCATGCGTGAGGCTTCAAAGCCTCTCCCACCAATCACTCAGGGATTTGACAGCCAGGATAATTTTCCAAATTAGTTACCTTATCCCTGAATGCTGCTGTCTGCAAAATTAAGATAACTCACCACTTGGCTGAAAGGATGTGTTATAATAGAGTAAGGAAGGAGCAGGGGACAAGGCTGGCACTCCAAGGTCAGGGTCAGAACCTCCCTGCTGGGGCATTCCTTAGGTTGGAGCATAGGAAGAGCCTTGGCTGTTACCACCAGAGTCTCGTCACTCAGCTCCCTGGAAAACTGTAGCAGAACTGTCCTGGAAAATCGTCATGACAAGCAGTTTGCAGGTCACCGTGTAGTGTGGGGAGAAGAGGTTTTTTCTGCTGCAAATCTGGATATTTCTTAACTGATTTGGGATTGCTGCAGTCCAGGTATTGTTTCTCCACCTCTATATCCCACAGCATTTCCTCCCTCTGGCCAGGAGATGGGCAAAGGGGGCTCAGACCTCTGCAGCCACCTATCCCATTCAGGCAGATACCATCAGGGCTTCAGAACAACACCCTTAGTGGGATATGGAAATGACCAAATGACCAACTACAGAGAAAAATTTAGGTCAGATTTTATGCCATGTCCCATTCTCTGTGATGCTTCAAGATATTCAGGTGCTTGTGTCTATGCCAATCAGGTGGGTACTCTAAACCAGGCTGACCGGTTCAGAAAACCCACCTTAAACCAGCAAAATTAATAATTTGCACCTTGGTGTCAGAGCTTCCATGGGAAGGGCCCATGCCTCAGCCCCACACTCCCCTGCTGCAGGTGACAGGGGGTGGCTGGGTGACTGAGCTCTGTGAACCTCGATAGGAAGACTGAGGAATTAATCTTTAATTGTAAAATAGATGGGGGAACGACCACCTGAGGAATGGGATTATGAGGGCTGGGATAGGTGGCTAGGTTGTCCATCACAGGGCCCCTTTAGCCAAATATTGATATCCATCTAGGAGATTTGCTACGACTCAAGAAGGAGGCGTCTGAAGCACAAACTAAGTCCCTGGGAGATCCAGTGAGTTGGATGTATTGTTAGAAGGATCTGTTGTGGCCACAAAACATGTTAATCTCTCACCCACATGAGTCACTGGAACATTTCATATTCCTTCCTCTGTTTCTGGATTACTTCCCCACCTGGGCAGGCCTAGCAAAGCCCAGTTCCAAGCCATGTGGTTCTGGAAGACAAGACCTAACACAGATAAAGAACCCAGACTTTCTTGATGGCATAGAACATTCCCTGAACATTTCCTTGCAATGTTGCTGCCTGCTTTGGTGGAGTGACTTGATCCTACTTGCAGGGGTAGTGTTTCCTGGGCTGCTTTTGGAGGCACAGGAGGTGTCTCCCATGAGCTGCAGCAGCCACAAGAGCACCAGAGAGCCACTGGCCTTTGCCACTGGCCAGCGTCTTGTGGAGGAGGTTGTCCTGCTGCTGCTGTTGGGGCCAACTCATGTCCATGTTCCTGGTGGGGATGTGGCTAGACAAAGGCACCCTGCAGACGGCACCATCTCACCCATCCTCCTGACTCCACTTGGTAGTGCCCATCTCTTCCCTTGTATCAGCAGGAGGGGCTGGAGATGTCCTGCTCAGACCATCCCTTTAGCCTGTTTTGTGCCATGAACAGCCTGATTCTTTAACTGCTGAGCCCTCTCTCTTGCACCTCTCGTTGTCTGTACTGGTGATATTTCCCTCCAAGAAGTAAGGCTGGCTGCTGAGCTGCCTCTGTCCCCCTTAGTCCTCCAACTGCACTGATAATTCATATGAGACTTCATTTTACCCTTACCTGAAGTAGCCAAATACACCTGTGAGGAGAAACTAGCTGCTTCAGTGGCACAGCTCAGTTGCTTAGGAGATTCCCAGTGCCTCCAAGACAACGAATAAATGAAGCAGCTCACTCAGCGTCTTCCCCAAGAAGCATGGCTTAGTGCTCTGCTCCCCAGCAACCCCACCAGAGAGCTATTCCAAGCAGGGTTCACCAGGGCTTTATCCCACAGTGTTAATGCTTTCTCCTCACTGCAGGAAACAACGCACTACAGCAGGTTTGCTGTGCATTTATCTTCCCTCTTTCCTACCAAACTCAAGCTGTTTCTGACTCTTCCCAGCTTTTTTTTTTTTTTTTTTTCCATTTTGTACATTAGCAAGCAGTCTCAGCATCACTACAAATATCTGGCCCAGCCATGGCTGGAGTAGGGGCTGGAAATGGAGTCTAGCTCCTGCTGTGCCTCTCCATGTTCACCTAGCCCCCAAAACTGCCATTTTCTCCCCAGCACTGGCAGACTTCATCAGACAAAGACAGAAGGGTCAGCTGTGAGGAACCACCCAGGGCATCTGCCACTTAAGTGTTGGCAAGTGTGAAATCCACCTTCAGATCCTGGGGCCTGCTGTCAGCTCTCCTGTGCCCCAGGGAAATCCTATTTGGAGCAGGGCAATGAGGAGAGCACAGGCAGGGAGGACAGAGGTCAGCCTGACCTTGAGGAGAGCCAAGAAGGTGGCCAAGACTGGACCGGAGAGGACAAAATCTATTGGGCACAGAAGAGAAAGTTTACAGTTGGTAGACCATCCAGAGAATGTTTATCCCAAATTTCAACATATTTTTTTAGTTCATTTTGGCCTCTGCCCTCTGGGCACCATTTCACTACTAATGCTCTGTGGAATAAATACCAAGTGATGGTGGAACACAAATAATACCTTCTCATAGAGAATTACTCTTCTGGTGAATACTGGGCTATAAATGCAGCTTTAAAAAGCAATAACTTGTTAAACTGACACACACAGACACACACAGGCAGACCCCATTAAAATAATTTGAGGCAAGGCAGGAAAAAATGCCTCTAAATCACATAATTATCTTAAGAGACAAAGACATTTGCTTAAACTGGTTCAAATCACCTTTGGGGAGGGAGGAGAGAAGGTCTGTGTCAGCACCATTAAGTGCTGTGATTTCCTGGAGCTCACCCCAGACTCTTGTTTTAATACCATTAAACAAATAAATATGTGATAATAAAACTCAGGTTGTTTCTTTGAACTTTATTGACTATGTTTGTCAGAAAGACAAAAATCATTGCTTCCTTATTTATCTGCTTGAGCATTTGATGGGTTTATTTTTTTTTGTTTTGATGAATACAAGCAGCCTCTTGGCTATCCTAGAGAGTAGTTGCAGCCACCTCTTTTGATCAAAGCTCATCCCTCTATGCTTAAAAATCCCAGCTGCTTGTCTCCAGTTACTGCACTCCTTGAGCCAGGAGGTAGGGGTGTGTAGCCAGGAGAGAGATGGAGCCAGACCCCTTCATCCATGCCTTGCTGGAACTCAGAGAGTCGGGGACCTCAGCTTTGCATTCTCGGTGGGGCCAAGCAGTGGCCCTGCACACACCCCACACCCCATCCTGGCACTGCCCAGTGCACCCGAACATCCCGCAACTTACCCAGCACATGGGTAAGCATCAGCACATGGGATATCCTATGGAAAGTCTCTTCCTAATCCCATGCGGAATACTAAGTAGAGGGGAATCCATCCCTTGAATTTCTCAGGGTCGGCTTTATCCAAGAAAAAAGCACCTAGGTGTGGTGCTTAGGAACACGGTTTAGCGGTGGACCTGGCACTGTTAGGTTAACGGTTGGACTCCATGATCTGTAAGGTCTTTTCCAACTTAAATTATTCTGACTCCATGTCCCCATCAGGGACAGGCTGTGTCTCCAAGGACGCGCTCTGGGCTGGGGTTGGCTGCTCTTCACCCTGAACACCCAGTGCTCACAGTCTGAACCATTCGCTGGTTTGCCTGGGGCTCGGCTCCCCGCCCTGTGTCCTGGACGGGGGGGCGAGCAGAGCGCTCGCCAGGCGCTCCCTGACCCCTAGATGGAGCTCGGTGCCCGCCGATCGCTCCCGGGCGGCCCCGGGGCAGCCAGGGATGTTCCCCGGCAGCTTCCCCTCCGCACGGCGCAGGGCCGAGGGGAGCGGCAGGGTGTCCAACCCAGTCCTGCCTGTCTAACTCCCCATGGGTGCTGACCCCTGGCCTGAGAGGTTGTTACCGGGACAGTGTTTCACGTCCTGCTGTTCTGGCCAGCTTTGTGAGTCACCTGTGAAGGGACAGTGCCATGCATTTTGGGAGAAACACCGATAGTTTTGACCCCTATGTTCCTCAAGGCACTTGTGGTAAGGTTTGTCTTGCCCCAGATCCCATCCTATGGAGGAAACCACACAGCCAAGCGTCCCTCTCGATCTACTGCAGAGAGGCTTGAGGTTCTCTGCCTCCCATCCAGGAAACACCCATAGCGCCTTAAAAAAAGGGAGGTTTCTGAGACCGAAGGGAGGGACGGGACACAAGGAAGAAAAAAAGGACCATGGGGTGAGTTCCACGCAAGGCAGCATCTCTAGGAGTGCCACGAAATATTCACCCAGTTTTCCCCACCCCGTCTCTTGTGGGTGGGAGGTGTCTCCACTCCTCTTATCCCACTAGAGCCAGTTTGGGCCAAGCCATAAGCAACAGTCAGGGTTTTGTCCAGGAAGGGGAGTGAAGCTGGAGTTACCTCCTGCAATCCCACTTGTTGTCAGGGGAGGGAGAGAAACCAGTTCCTGAGATGCAGGAGATGTTCAGCAACAGGACACAATTCCTTGCTCCTCACCTCTTTTGGCAGTGTCTGTGGCCACAAGGTCCCTGAGGAAATCCTTTCCGCTGGATAACATTACAGGTGTGTCTCTGCCTGTCTCCGTGCTTTCTCTGCCGCAGCTGAGGTGTGTTTCCCCAGGGACTGGCACACAAGTGCGCCCTGGGGTCCCAGCAGGGGATCTGCATTCCCTCACCTGACTGCTACAAGTCTGGCTTCTGCCTGTGGTGTGTGAGATGGCTCTGCTCAGATCCTCAGATCTTCAAAGGGAGGGAGAGTGCATGGGAACTGTAGTGCATTCACAAACAGATGCTTGGTGCTTTGCTCCACAGAGAGCATACTCTGTTCTACATCCCACCTCCTGCCTCTGGATGATGTGGTATGAGCCACAGCAAAGGCAGGTTTCAGACCTGTCATAACAAGTGATAAGGTTACAACATTTGTTTTCACTCCATCCCAAAGTGAAAGCCAGACATTTTCAAGCATTTCTGTATGTATGGGGGTGAGTGGGAAATGCCCCTGCCACAGCTCTCTCACTTGCCTCTGTGAGTGGCTATGTCAGTGGACAGCGTGCCTGGGACACGTCCCTCTGTGGCTGCAGGTGTCCCTCCAACGGCAGTGGGACACAGCCTGACAGTGGCAGAAACCCGACAGTGCTGTAAATGCATATAAAACTTCCTGGAGCTTAATCCTGGAAGGAGGGAAATGGTCTTGATACATCCCAGCAGTTAGCACCATGCTCCACAACAGTGGCCCTGTGGGATGCCTAAGATGGGATCTGCATTTCAGCAGCAGTCCCAACGGTGTGACATCTCCAGACCCTGCAAGACCCTCCAGTGCACGCCACTGGCACAGGGCCAGGCAAACTGGGTATAGTCCCTGCTTGGGAACCACCCTCCTCTGCCCAAGCCAGGCTCCCACTGGACCAGGATCCCAAGGTGCCCCTCACCTCTCACCCTCAAACCTCACTGGCCTGCACACTTGGTGCCTTTTTTCTGCAGCTCTCAAAGGAGTATCCTTGTGGTACATCATGGCTCCCCAGGACCTGCTGACCTTTATCCTCTCCTCCCTCAGCCTGACCTCAGAGGACACCCCCACTTCTCCCCCAAGCTCCCCTGTGAAAAGAGGCAGATCAGCTGGAAGAGGGAGAGTGCACAGAGGCCTGGCCACAACTCAGTGCACTTGTGATCACTTCCTCACTGTGACCCTGAGCAAGCCCCATTCCCACCTGTACTTCTTCCCCTTTGTCACCTTACATGGGGAGATCTGGGGTCAAGCCCTGCCTTTCAGCAGATTTATGTCCAACACAGCTGAGAGCCCAGGCTCAATCTAACTCTCACTGAGCACCAGCATCACAAACTAGACGTGTTCTAGACGAATACCTAGAGAGGAAGAATCTGGTGAACCCTGACACGTGCCTAAAACTTTCACAACAGCAGGTAAAAATTGCTAAACATAACAACTTACCAAAAATTTCCTCTTGCTGAGACGGGGAAGACCCTGAGAAACAAAGCTTTTCTGCATGTTTTCATCTATCCCCATCTTTGTACTGCTTCCTAACTGTAGTTTAAAAAAAGTACATATTGATTGATATTTTTTAATCACTGCTTTGTTATTTTTAGACAGTTGCAGTCTAGGAAAGACAGACAGTTAACCGCAGTGCTCAGACCAGCGGGTTCACATTCTTTACAGACAACGAGAGAACGAGTTTTCTCAAGCTTTGCTCCTTCCTGCTCGAAAAACAGAGCATGGGCTCCTCATTTCTGCTCATTTTATTTTTGTCTCGAATGCAGAAAGGCAAAGAACAGCCGAGCTGAGGGTAAGTACTGAATTTCCAGTCCCAGGGAAGCACAGGGCAGGGGATTGCCGCTCTCTGCAGTGGGGGGTTGCACACCTTCAGCACACAGAGGTTCGGCTGGAGGCTGGTGTGTAACCTGGACTTACAGAGCTGAAAGCTGCTGCGGCCAGTCCCGTGCTTACCACAACTAGCTGCAACAAAAAAATCAAAAACCCCAACAAAAACAGAAGGAAGCCAAAAATGATTTTCTACTCTTGGAAAAAAGATTATTCTGGTGCGGTCAGAAAAAAAACTAACAGAACTCTTTGATTACAGTTTTAAGTGAGACTTGAATAAATGTATAGGATTAATTTAAAACAATCAATAACAAAGAGTTTCTGATTAATGGAAAGGAATAGGGGTAAGAAACCTCTGTCCTAATCTTGGACAAGTACTGACTCATCAAGCAAATTTCCTACTGTAACAGAGACAATAACAATAATTTAAAAAGTATCATCAAAGTCACATTTAGCTGCACAAAGAAAAGATCTAAGAAAAACAATCTGGTAAATTTCCAACAGAAGTTTATTGTGATCATCTATAACCTTGTGTGCTTTTTTCTTCCCTTTTAGTATTTTTTAGCATTTGTTTTTAAAAAAATCTGCTTTTTTCACAATTTGAGACCTTCTTATGTAGAAAATGTTCATCCAGGGTAATTTGGTAATTCCAAATGTTGTTTCACAAACACTTTTCTAACAAGTGGACATCAAAGCTGACCGTTGCACAAAGAAATCAGTGTCACTCAGCCAGTCTGATTCTGCAGGGGGAAAAAATGGTTAATGCAAAAAGTTCCAGCTGTCCCAGAATCCCAGAGAGGAATGGCTTTTTACTGTAACCCAAACAGTTTTCAGCAAAGCCATTTTCAGTTTTGTCAGTAAATTGGTTTGGGTTTTAACCCATCTAGCCCCGAGTGTCTGTGAGCTGGCCTTGGCAGCGAGGAGGGGCTGCCTGCATGGGGATGGGCTCCCGCTGCTGCCGTGCTGAGGCAGCAGCCCTGGTTTTGAGCTCTTTTTGTGTGCTGGTTAATCAAGAGCACATTCAAAAATACCAATCAACAGTCCCAGTGAGATAATGAAAACGATCCTGTGTATGGGTGCTTGTTGGGATCAATACCTCCTTTCATTATGAATTATAAAATATGTACATGTCTGTATTAAAGGACATGTGCACTCGCCTCCATTCATTTCCAGCAAATGCCACATAGAGGTGACTCTCACTGATGCTGATGCATGAGAAATAACTTTAAATATGTAGCAAATGCCCCATAGACAGGATAATGCAGCCCAAGAAAAGCTGCATGCAGTACTCATGTAGAAACTGGGGCATGCATGTATTGCAGGGATCAAATGTGCTGGCCTGTGCCCAGAAAAAAGCACAACTGTAGGCTGTGTTCAGGGTGGAAGGGACATTCCTCAGCAGAGATAAACCAACTGATCCTCATTTGAATGACTCGTGCTCAAGTGATTGGCTAAATGGGGGCCAGACCTCTGCTTCCCTCCTGCTCTCATAGTTTGCCGAGCTGGGACCAAACCCAGACAACCACAGCCCATCCCACTGGGCTTTGTCTCTTCCAGCTCCACACAGATGTTTAATGCTCCAGTTGCTCGTGCAAAGACAGTGCTTTCCCCTGCTCCAGATTTTGCCTTCAAAAGCTGAGCACATCCATAGCAAACCCAAATGAACGATAGCTCTCAATCCCTGGCAGTTGTGGGTGAGAGAGATGAGCACAACTCCAGTGTGGTTCCCTGTGATGCCCCTGTGCCTTCAGCTGCAAGCATCACACAGGCTTTTCCCCTCCTGACCAAAGTCACTCTACCTTGGTCTGTATTTCCCAGATACAGGCAAACAGTAAAAAAATATTTCTACCTGATTCCCATTTCATGTTTGGGATTTGCTTTATTTTGAGAGCGAAGAAAGGGGGAAATGACTTTCAAGGCATCTTAATGCAATTTTATTCCTGCTCCCAAATAAGTATGATACAAAAAATTAAATCAGCCTTCAATGTGATATGGATGGCCCCAGGATATGGCTGAGGTGATGTCAGTCTACAAAACATAACATTACATGTCATTGTTTCATGTCATTACTTATTGATTTAATTCCATCATATTTCAGACAACTTTTATTGTCTAGGTACAAATCACCATATTAATAACTGGAAGCACATATGCAGATATCAAAAACACCTTCTGCCACTAAATCAATTTTAAAAATGAATCTAAGAGAATATTTTAAGAGAAAACTCCTCCAGAAGCAATTTTTCCAGGGACAAGAAAGACTAGGCAACTGTTTCTCTGGTTCTGATGTAACATATATTCTCATTTCTTGATGAGATTCCTTTTTTTCTTTTTCTTTTTGTTTTTTTCTTTTTTTTTTGACAGGAAAGATTGATAGGAAAAGGAGAAGTCACCAGTTTTGAAAACAAGGTATAGATAAATGTTCTATCTAAACATATTCCCTCGAATGTGCATTATCATATGTTCAACTTTGCTGGGGAACACTTTGGGTTATGAACTGAATAATGTGGATATTATAAAATGGCTGTCTTGGAATTAAATTTTACAATATTGATGTGTCATAATAATAAAATAGAAAACAGTTTTAATATCAACAGTGAGTCCTATCATCGTTTTTATTATTATTATTATTTTGTGGTGGATGTTTTTTCTTATGCAGAAATCCTGAAAACAAAAATATACACTGTTGCAACAAACTGTAAACCATTAAAGATTTGTACACAGCAATGCGTCCTGAAGGATTTTATCTTTGTAGACAAAGTTGGGTGTGTGTTAAGTAGTTAGCTTAATCAGAATCAAAAGATCCATCTGTAGTATGAAACAGAATTCAAACAAAAGCCTTCCCTGAAATTTATGTTGGAAAAAATACAAGTTAATTTATTTTAGTAGCTTTCTGGCAGCAACCAATCTCTTTTAAAGGTATCTCCAAAAATGCATGTTCTCCAAGTTTCGTATTTTCCCGTGTTTTATCTTTTTTTTCTTTTTTTGGCTTCTTGTCTGTGTTGCTGCAGATGTTTCTCTGTGTTCTCGTACACATTGGACTGCAGAATGGGAAAATCCTGCAGCACCATAAATTCTCAGCCCACTCCTACAATATCAGATTTTGGATGAAGCAGGCTATTCATATGCTCTCTTAACAAGCTCCCCGAGAGCGCTGCACCCAGAGGACCCAGCCTCCCGGAGCACTGTCAACCATCAGGTATCAAAGGCTTGGGGTATTTTGTTGCAGATGCCCCATAGGCAGCCTGGATCCCAGGGCCCCCTCAGGGAGTCCCTGCCACTGCTTGTGGCTGCCTGCCCTTTTCAGTCGTATCCTCCAAAACCCTTTACTCAGTAATTCCCAGTGCTGGAAGGAAACACCAGGCTGAAGCCAGCCATAGGGCTGGGAGTCTCCCCCAAGAAAGCTGATGCGAGTTTTCCCACCCATTTGATTTTCCTCTGAGAAGGGCTTGCCAAGCTGGGGACAATGTCCTGCAGCAAGGCAGAGCATGAATGGAAAACAGTGTCCCCAGAACAATCCCCTGTGACATTGTCTCTAAAATGTACTCTACCACATTTCTTTATATTCCAATTCCCCTTTCCACATTCAGTTTCAGACACAAATATCTGTAGCCCCGGTGAGACCTCACTCCAAGGTCTTATTCAATAAATTATTTCGCATGAGTTTAAGGCTAAGCCCCTCCATAGTCCCTGCCACCCCCAGCAAGCCCCATAGAAAGGCTTCGATTAAAGCAAGTGCTAAATGCACTGCTGGGTTGAAGCCTGGAAGTGTTTATAGGACCAGAGATTAAAACACAGAATATTGCAACTGGAGCTTCCAAAGCCAAGTGGACCTGAGCAAAGTCAAATGGAAATGCTAACTCTATTTTCGTTTTTAAAAAAATAGCACAGGCTTCAGCAGTAGTTGTGATATGCTGTCTCCTCTTGGGGAACTAATAGACAGGGAACAGCAAGGCTTTAAATGATTTATTCAGTACCCTGGAGATTTTTTTATTTTCTTTTTCATTTTCACATAAATTACACAAGCACTTTATAAAATGAATACACATAAAACACCTTTTAAGTGCATAACTTAAAAACAAAAGAAAACAACAAACAAAAGCAAATGAATGCCTTTTAAAATCTCACTGAAAATAGGTTTTCTGGTTGCTTGTTTGTACTAACTGCTTAAATTTGCAGTGCTGTTTTAGATTATAAGTAACTGAAAAATATATACTGTTTATATATATATCTATATATTCCTGGCGTCTGCTAGAAGTGCTTTGTTTAATTGTGTCTCATTCTCTTAGTACAATTAAAAGAACAACTAAGTTAAACAGCTGACAGTGAAATCGATTTTTTTGCTGTCAGGAACTGCCTTCTAATGGGAAACTGATAAAATAAAACATTGGACAACATTTTGCAAATTATATGGAAATATTCCTTGGAAAGAACCTGCATTACCCCCGCAAACTGCCATGCAGGTCTTCTTGTTATTAAAATACACGCTGATGGGCACAGAGTCCGTGGCAGCGAGGGACTGTTTGGGCTCTTCATACAATTGAGATATCATATTTACCGTCCTCAGGAGTCTGTCAGATCCTTCTCTTGTTCCCCCCTCGCAAGGAAAAATTAATGAAAAAGGGAAGGCGAGACAGCAAGGTGAGATCTGAAGGGTTCCCATCTGGCACAAGCAGAAATTGCTGCTGTTTCCTCCATTTGTTGCATCCCCGAACGTCTCCGGTGTGGACAACCCGAGAAGTCTCGCAGCAGAGACATGCTTCCTCCTTTTCTTTCAAGCCACCAGTTCAAACATACATATATATATATATAGATGGATATATAAGGGTGACCATAGATTTTGCACTGCCACCAGTAGAATCCTAAGGAAGTTTTCCTGTTCCCCAGCTGGATGAATGCCGGCGGCTGTGCCTGTCAGGGCTGAGCTTTTGTCTTGCAGCACATCAGCAAGTTCAGGGTCGACACTGGAGACTTTCAAGAGAACAAAGGGGTTGGGGGGAGGTGACACAGCATTGGTGCTCCAGCAACTCCATAGCCAGGGAGAGTTTTTGGGGTGGCTTCCCTTCTTTTCAGGTTTCCCCAGCTGGACACGTAGGATGCATGTGGCCAGAGGATCAGGAGGTTCCAGCACTCCTTGGGGAGAAACAAAGTTGCTACATGTCCCACCAAGGATGCCAAGTGTCCCTCTTGGGGACAGCCCCACCGGTAGAAGGTGTAGGTGCTATCAGTGAGTGCCAGACTTATTCACAGGCAGAGGCGACAGTGGTGACACTCGTGATCTTGGTGGAATCATCAGACCAAGGCTGGAGATTCTGGAGAGCGAAGAGAGAGGAGTTGTGGACACAGATGGGGTCAGCTTGGATGGGCTGGTTGATGGTTTTTTGGAAGGCTTCCTGCTGCAACTGCATGAGGATGCGGTTTGCTTGCTGCCGCTCGGCCTCCCGCTCCTCTGCTGTCTGCCTCCTAGAAGAGAGGGAGACATTAGCGGGGCCTGGGGAAGCACAGGAAGAGTATCCCCAGAGAGATTAAGTGGTGCTGGGTACTCATGACGTGGGAGAGCAGGGGTAGGAAAAGAGGGTGCCTTGCCATGGCATGGTCCCACATCCCCTGCACAAATGGCCAGTAAATCCTATTAACTGGGGACTGGGTATGTCTGTCTTACTACCTTCAGCAAAAATTTCTCTGATCAAAGAGAGCTGGGAGCAGCCCACCACTCTGGATCATTCTCTGCCCACAGGACAAAAAACCAAGCAGAGACAAAACACCCAAAGAGTCACACAACAACATTGCAAAAGCTGCAATCCCCTGAAAACATGCTCTATGTCTGAGAGCAAGAGCCAAGCATGCAAAGCCCCAGTAAGAAGCATGGAGCAGGATGAGGCGAGACAGTGACTGGTAGTGTCACACAGCTGGGAGATGGGCAGTGCCACCCTGAACATCCCCTTCCAGCATCCAGGTTTGCCATCTCGTTTGCCAGGCTGTGGTGGCCAGCTGCTGAGAGTTTGGACGAAGGCAAAAACGTTCCCATGACAGGCAGCAAAATTTCAGCTAAACATTAGAAACACATCTTTTAGTAGTAAGAAAAATCAAAGCACAGAATATGCTATCTGGAAAGGGTAAACGACAACATTTTTATGAAGAGTTTGAACATGTGTCTGCCTGGTATGACACCAGCACAGGTTATCCCCAAGGAGAGGGTGTTAGGGGGTCAGAAGGGGTCCTTTCCAGTGTTAGTAGGGCCCTATCTCTGGGCTGCCTGGGACCAGAGAATGGGATAGGTAGAAACAGACTGAATGCTCTTATATCCACAATGAACACTGCACTCCTGCTTGCTCGGATGGCAGGTCAGTCTAAAGTCTGCAGGTTGCAGTCACCTCTGCTTCACCTGGCACTTCTATTGATGCTGCTGGGAAAACTGGGGAGCAACTCACAGTGCTGGTCCTAGGATGATTCCCAAAGCATCCTCTCCCTCCCTTACATCCCCAGGCTCAGCTGATGTTCTCTCAGCAGCTTCAGTGGACCAGTGACACAGGAAATGGCAGCTTTTAATTTAGCAACTCAGGGGGATGTGAGATGTCTCATCCTCTTTGGCCGTGCGAATTGGAAATGGCAGCTCTGATCTCCACAGTGACACCTGAGAGCACAGGGCAGGGGTTCCCTGGCTCCCACTGGGGACACAGGACAGGGCTTGGATGCCAGAAATGGCCCCTGGACACCTAAGCCTCCAGACTCGAGGCCAGCGTTCCCTCCTGGGAGCAGGTAGTCCAGGGCTCAGTCCCTGTTCTAATCACTGTGTCAACATCTCACATCAGACATCCTGGGAAGAGGGGGCTCAGAGCAGCACCAGCATCCCCATGCAGCCCAGGGAGCAGCTCAGTCTCTGCTTAAATGAATATTTGATGACTGTCTGCACAATGAGGAGATGGTCCAGGAGGAGAGAGGGAGCCCCATGTCCAGGGTGGGGCACCAGGAGCACCATGGCTGTGAGCACCTTGCTCCCAAGTATCTCCCTGCTGCAAGCAGTTGATCTAGTCAAGGATTCACATCAGAGTGGGATTCCCAGGTTCATATCTGCCTGCAAAGAGCTGTGTCTAAAGCAAGAGCCCAAATCTGAGGAGGGGATCGCACAGCCACCTCACTCCCGCAGAGACAACCAGGCAAGGGGCAGGGGCAAGGCTCTTCCCCCAGTCTGCATTTAAGCAGTTAAATCACTTAGAGGGCTTATAGCAACTCTCTTTTCTTGGATATATCCCGCTGCCTCATTCTGGCCAAGCCTGGTCCTTCCACCTCCCAGTGCTCCAGGAACCACCTGGAAGCCACTGCCCAGTGCAGGAGCCTGAGACAGCAAGTTGGGTGTGCCAGGGGCATTCACATTTCCATCGCAACACCCAGCAGGCACAGATGCATACAAGTAGAACTTACATTCCTGTGTCCCACTGGCTCAGGCCAGAGATTCTCCCAGGTTTAAGATTACAGCTGAGGTCTGGCTGCAGCCTTTCCCTTGGGCAGAAGCAGGATTTTGTTTCTCTTTACACAGCTATTTTTTGTAAAGCACGTGAAAAGGTTTGTATCCTCTGCACCTCTGCCAAAAGAGGCTGAATTTAGCCAACAGACGCAAAGAGTATTGACAGATGGATTTGCCTCACTTCCTTAGGAAACCTGGTTAGAAGACATAGCTGACCCTGCTTTGCAGGCCACGGGAGAACTGTTCCTCCTCCAGGATTCTGCTTCTGGCCAACAGAAATTGCTCCAGATAGAGACTTCCTAACACTTAGGGAATTGCTCTTCCATAGGTTTTCTAGGGAAGAACTCACTGGGGTTGAGGATTCACACCCCCCCTGGGTTTCAAATTCTTTGTCCCCCATTTCTTACCCAAGCCCAGCATCCTCCAGCAATAACTGTCCTATTAACCCTTGCAAAGACTCTGGGGAAGACCTTTTCCCCCATTTTGAAGAAGCTGCTGCCTGCCTGCCCTCCAGCATCCAGTGCTCAGCACCCAGCAACACCACCTTTCTCTGCTCTCTGACGAAGCTCCCCCTTGCCCATCACTTTCTGCCCCCGCGGCGGGCCTGACCCAAGCCAAGAGCGGGGGATGTTCTCAGGACTGGGGCGCTTCCCTCGGGAACATCCCGGGAAGGTGCAGCTTGGGAGGGGCAGAGTGACTGCGACGGAGTCCTGGAGGCTCCGTATGAGCCCAGCCTTCTCTTCCTCTCCGGCTTTACTGGCACGCCTGGCATCGAACAGAAACAAAGCGTGTGGGCAAGGAGGCGCCGCGAACCCCGCGGGGACAAAAATCTCCGCGCTGTGCCGAGCCCGGTACTCCGACAGCCCCGGGCCGGAGGCTCCCACACGCTGCTGCCGCGAGCAGAGGCGCGGGAGCCTCCGCACCCAGTGGCGACACTGAGTGCACCCACTGCACGCGTGTGCACACACACACACTCATCTCCGTGGCACACACGCACACCTTTTTGCACACAGGTCCGGTATGCACACACCATGGAATACACGCACGTGGCCCGCACCACACCGCACTGGCGGGGCTGTGTTCAGCCCCGGGCACGCTCACATGCACACACACACACACTCCGTGCGGGCACACACGGGCACGCGTGTTCTTCAACTGACCGTGCAGTTACACACGCGTGTCCTGCTTGCACACACGCCGCCGGTGTGCACACACCACATGCACATACACACACCGCTGTGCATGCACACGCACGTGTACACACACGTTCACATTCACACAGACACACACGGGGCTTGCACGCTTCTGCGCAGCCACCAGGGCTCCTGGCAGAGCTGCTGGTAGCCAGGAGCTGCCCCACCCCGGTCCCCCGGGCTGCCTACCCCGGTCTACCGAGACCCCCAGTCACTCACCTCCACTTGGTGCGCCGGTTCTGGAACCAGGTCTTCACCTGGGCATCCGTCATCTTGAGGGCCTTGGCCAGGGCAGCGCGCTCGGCCGAGGCCAAGTATTTCTGCCGATGGAAACGCTTCTCCAGCTCGCAAATCTGCAGGCGGGTGAAGGAGGTGCGCGGCTTCTTCTTCTTGGGGGGCGTGCGGTTCTGGTAGGGGTGACCTATACGGCGTGTTACAGTGAAGGGTGAGAGGGCCACTGGGGGGGACACGGGAGGAGGGGGGATGAGAGGCAAAGAAGCAAGCAGCGACACATCAGCAGAGGGGCTCCGGCTCCCGGCCGCTGGGCTGGGGACCCCCCCACCGCTCCACAGCCGCGGCTTCCCCGCCGACACCCACGCACGAGCTGCAAAAACTCGGCGGCGGCCCCGGGTACCAGGAAGACCCGGCGGCCTTTCCTGGGCGCTGCGGGCACCCGCCGGGCACCGTTCGGCTCCGGCGGAGGGGGATGGCGGCCGCTTGCCCGGACAAGTGCCTGCGGGGAACGGGGGGTCAGCAGCGGCAGCCGGTCCTGGCGCCGGGCTGGGGCTCCGCGCTCCGTGCCAAGCGGGCTCGGGATAATTTTGTTTGGGCGCGCCGGTAACCCCATCGGCCCCGGCCCCAGTGCCTTGTACACGGGAAGTAAAGCCCCGGACTGGAAACAGGAGTTGCGATTTGTTGTTCTGTTCGTTTTCCTTTATTTTTTTGTTTTGTTTTAAATATGTATGTGGTTTTGTTTGTTTGTTTTGGTTTGTTTTTTTTCAACCCACAAAAATAATTAGTGAAAAATCACTTTGTGTCTAAGCCAAGAATAGATCGCGTGAAATCCAGTCAGGTGCTTGCCAGGGGAAAAGCCCGTTCGTCCACCCGCGGTCGTGCCCGAACACTGCCCATCGGGTCGAAATTAAACGGGAACTTTCAAAAATCGGGCCTCGGCTTCCGCCTTCGGGAAGAGGGGCCGATTCAGGCGCTAATTTTTTTCCCGTTGCAATTTCCTTCCTTTTGTTTGTTTGTTTGCGTCTTTTTAATTAATTTATTTTCGTTGTTCTAGTTTTTGCTTTGTTAGCGCCGAAAGACGAGCCTAGCTACACCTAGAAACGGGGGAGAGGCCGGGAAGCGGCTCCAGTACGAGCCCCGGTGTGCTCGGGTCTGCAAAAAATCCCTTTTGGTGGGGAAAAAAGGCTGAGCCGAAACCCACAGTCGGGGAAAGCCAGCCCGGTTAAGGAAGACAACGGGACGGCCTTCCCGGGCAGGCCGGGGCCGGGGCCGAGGCCGCGGGTCTGCCTTCCCGCCGGCCGGGCCGTGCTTCCCAAATAACTCTTGATTTTGAAGGAAAGTTTCCCCGGGTGTTCGCTCGGACGGCAGGGATTGGGCAGCCGTGCCCAGGGCTTGCGGGATGTGGTGTGCGGAGTTTACCATCCCTTTTTCCCCTTGTCCGCCTTTGCCTAGCCGCATCGAGGAAAAAAATTTAAATAATTTAAAAAATCTACACCAAACGAATAAATTAACAAATAGGAAGGAACTAAAGCAACAACCAAAAACCAAACCACATATACAAACAATCGAACCAACCAAAATATCAAAACAAACAAACAAAAGGAAGCACAACTCATTTAGGAGAGACTGTATATGCTTCATTTCCCACCCCGTCTTGCTTCTGGCCTTCTCCCGGACCGACTTCCCAGGACCATCCCGGCTGCTTTCTCCAGCCGGCCGGAGAGATCGCCGGCCGGATCCTGCGTGCCCCTGTGGGCGCCGGTTGCCGCGCCGAGGCCGGGCAGCGGGAGAGGAAGCGGGGCAGAGGGAGCAGGGAGAGAAAGGGGGTCCCGGTGGCGCAACTTACCTGTGAACCTGTCTTTTGTGTACCGCCTGTTGCTCTCCATCCAGGGGAAGGTGAGCCCCGTGAGACTGTTCATGCCGTTCACTGCGGGCACGGCGGCGGAGAGGGGCTGGTGGACGCCGCCGGCCACGGGGCGATGGGCCGGGACGCGGATCACCCCGCCGGCCGAGCTCAAGGTGTTGCCGTTCATGCTCACCGCCATGTTCACGTTGTAGGAGCCGGGCAGGCCGCCCATGCTGCAGGAGGTGCCGGTGTAGGCGCCGGCCGCGCCGCCGCTCGCCCCGTAGCCACCCGTGACCGTGTTATAGGCGCTGCCCACGATGCAGCCCAGCCCGTAGTCCGTCGAGTCCTGCAGCCGCGGGTGTGACACCATGCAGCTGCCCGGCTCCGATGTATTGAGGATCTGGTCGATGCCAAAGCTGATGGGCTCGGCTTGCCCTTGGTGCAGGTGGTGAGCCCCGAGGTGCTCCATGCCGCCGGTCGGGCACCGGGGCCGGACCTCCGCCCGGGCAGGGCAGCACAGCCCCGCACGGCCCCGAAACCGGCAACGGGGCCGCACACAGCCGGGACACGCCGGCTAGGCGCTCAGTCCCATAGCACGACGGCCGAGCACCCCAAGAAACGCCAGCAGAGCCACGCAAGGCCGGCACACGGCAGCCACACGCTCAGCACGAAGACACAGCAGCACAGCCATGCGCAGCCCAGGTACAAGAGTGAAACACCCCCGCAGCCCGGGACGCGACAGCCGTGCCCAGCGCGGCACAGGACACAGACACTGGAGACACAACCGCGCCACACACACCCAGTAGCTTCCAAGAGCGGAAACGCGACAGCCCAGCCACGCACACTGGTCCCACTCCGATGAGACCCAGCACCCCCAGGTACCAAGACACGTCAGGAGCCTCTCACCCAGGACACACACGGGTATGCACGGATGCACACGCACATAAAGGTGCCCCGGGGACCCCTCGCCGCGGCGGGCAGTGGGGAGCCAGGAGCCCCGCGGAGCGGAGCGCGGCGGATTGTGAGTGCGATTGCCCGCCGCCCCGCTTGCCCATCAATCACCCTACCCAGGGCCTACTGCTGCAGGCCCTCACTCTCCATTGGTTGGATGCTGAGAGCAGCCCAGTGAATGACAGCAGAGAAGAGCACACAAGAGGAGTTTCTTCTTCCCCAGCTCCCCCTCGCACCCCCACCCCACCACAAAAAAAAAAAATCACCGCTCGTCTCGACCTTATAAAGTGAGCACTGGGTGCGCCCAGGGCACCGGGGGGTGGAATAGTGGCTGATACCGGGCGGCGGAACGGGGCATTTGGTCCCGGAGTTTGTGGCCGTGGACTGCTGGGAAGAGGGATCTTGGCTGCCAGCCCCCGCCGGAGAATCAAGCCCAGGCTGCGATCCCCACAGGCTGCCGCTGATCCTGAGCGAGGGCTGAAGCCGGAGGATCCCCTTCTGTTGAGGTCCCAGACCCGCCGTGCCCTTTTATTCTGGAAGGGTATTCTCAATTTCAAAAGTCAGCACCTTTTAAAAAGCCGCGGAGAAGGCGGCTCTCCCATCACCAGACCCCAGAGCAGGGACACGGGGACGTTGAGAAGGGCACCCCACAAGTGCCCGGAGCCGTGGAAGGGGTGTGACTGGGGGAGGCGAGGGGCTCCTGAAGCACACCTGCCCCCGGAGAACCGGGGCAGGGCTCATTCCCCCGGGACGATGGCAGACCCCAGCTGCGCCCCACGGAGCAGCGGCCACCGCGGCGGGGCGAGGGCTGAGGGGCACCCGCTACTGCCGGCTCCGCCTTCTGCCGCCACCATCCGATTCCACGCATTCCCGCGGGGAGATCAGTGTTTTGGTTTTGTTTTTGTTTTTTTTTTTGTTTTTGTTTTTGTTTTTGTTTTTGTTTTTGTTTTTTTAAAATTTAAAACAAAATTAAAATTAAAGCCGCTATTGCGATTTCTATAAAACTTGTGGCCCTGGCCCCTCGGTGCCTGCTCCGCGCAGCCGGGTCGGGGGCAGAGCTGCCGATTGGACAGGGGCACTACCGTCTCCTCGGATCCGGCCTCCCGCTGCTGCGCTCCCGGCCGCGGCGCAGGGTTTTGCCCGGTAGTTTGTGCTCTGCCCGCCTTATCCTCCCCGCTCCTGGCTGGGACCGGCCTTCCAGGCCCCTTCCTCCCTGGCTGGGGAAAAGGCTGCCCTTCACGTCTTCAGCGTGCCCGTGGTTTAGTGCCCACAAGGGATCGTGGGGATCCCACAGGACAGCCTGCTCTGGAATACCCCCCATGCAAAACAAATGCACCAGCACAGAAAGTCGCGCCTGGGCACTCAGGTACACCTCGTCACTCATCACCAGATATATCATCCCACTGACATCCTCATGTTCATAGTGTTGCACACAAGATCACAGACATCCTCACGAGCTCACAGGCACCCATGCTCCCAGTCCCACATTTTTCTTGCACACCCCCCTATATTTGTGCACTTATTCAAACGTCCCCAAGCACTCACAGACAGCTACAACCCTCCTGCACCCACACAAGTTCTGACACACGTTTTCATTCACACCATCACAACTCTATGTATTCACACACCCACAGCCACTCCCACAATAGGCAGTAGCACACTGCGGTACTCCTGCATTCAGACACCCCCAGACACACACACAATGACACACGAGTGCCAGTGGGTTCCTGTCACCCTCACCCAAGCCACAACCCCGCTGTGATAACCCAAGACCTGTCACTATCACCACATCCACCACCACAAACCCATAGGGGAAGACTGTGGAGACAGTGGGCGGCAGCAGCAACCCACAGCCGCCCCTCGGCCCCATGCCCAGCCGGTGCCCAGCCAGCCTGCCCCCACAACCACCCAGCCCTGCCTGCCCACTGGGGTCGGGTTTCCCCCCCCTTCCCAGTACCTGCCTCAGTTCTTGACTTCTGAACTCTTCAGGGAACTCGCTGGCGCCAGCTCCATCAACCAAAGTCCTTGTGGTTAGGAGGAGCTGGGAGAGGAGGGAGGGAGCGAGGGCTGGGGCCAGCCAGGGCCGGGAGGCTGCCCTCGGGCAGGGGGCCTTCTTGTCCCACAGGACTGCAGCTGCCTTTGCCCTTCTTCAGAATATGCCTGAGCTTCTTCTTCTGCCCCTTGTCACACAGGAGATGTGGGCCAGAGCCTGTTCACCTGCCCTGAGCATGTCAGGTTTTCTCCACATGGAAGAAATAAAACATGCCAGGCCAGTCCTGCACAGTGTCTCCTGCATAGAGTTCCCTGCCAGTGAGCTCTGACACCCAGAGGGATCCAGATCTGCTGCCAAGTCTTGAGACCCAGGAGATGCCACCCCTTCAGTACATAACACAGCTGCCATGGGCTGCTTGCACATCCCAAAGGCTCCAGTTGATTCCGGGAAAAACCTCGGCCTCGCCTGCGCTAGGGATCCCCCAGGCTGAGCAGATGCCAAAGGCCCCAGAGGGACTGGCCTTGAGAAATCACCAGGTCACCACCAGTGATCCAATTTGGTTAGTGACGGTCACAGGCCCCAGCTTTTGAGCCTAATGTAGGGGCTTTGGGGCAATAAAACTTGCCAGGCGTCTGATTACAGGTAAGTCAGAATTCCTTCTGTCAAGCACCCAGTGAGGACAAAGAGAAGGGCAGGCAGGACTAAGTCCTGACAGGGATTCAAAATCTCTGGAAGTCAGTGGGAATTATTGATGAGTTTGGGGATGACGCATTACTCCAGGATTTATTCCCTGCACAAGCCACAGACTTCACTTTCTCATCATTGAGAAAACCACACAGCTCCTGGCATTGGAAGTTTGGGCACTGCATATCTAAGTGCCAGTACAATACCCAGTTAGGATGTTCCAGTTCAAACTGCTCCCATCCTCTGTTTCCCCTTGGGCTCTCCAGGGCTGTGGTTTGAGCAGTACCATAGAGTACAAGGTTCTGGAAATGTCCTGTATCATTAGGGCAGGCAATTAATATATGGTTTTTGCCTCCATAATTCTGAGGCTGAAGAGGCAGTGCTGCAAGCTCACACACTAAGACACATCAGAGTCAGTCTTGGTGCTTTCACGTTGACATCCCAATAGCAGAGTTTACAATGACCAGCACCCACTTTGGGGTGCATTCAGTGATCTTATAAATGGATCCCTGGAATAGGGGCCAGAGGCACACCAGCCCAACCATCTCTGCCTAGATCCCCAGTCAGTATTCTCGCATTTGCTGAGGGCTGGATTTGTCCCTCTTTGCTAGGACTCTAAATGTCAGGGCCTGAAAAAAATATCATACTTTAGGCAGAGTTCAGGGAGACAGACACTCCCAGATGTTTGCCCAAATTGCTTCTTAGGGCAGTAGGGTTTCTCTTCTGTACAGAGAAATCCTGTTTTGCGGGAAACACCAATAAGGTGGATCAGACCTCCTTGGAAGCGGACAAAAGCCTCCAATGCAGGCGCTGACGTGTGCACTAATTTGCTGCAAAAGTCGTACATTAAGGAAGCCCAGTGTCTTTGGTCTCCACTTCTCCAGAGCATCTCACCTCCTTCAAGTATCCACAGCCGCTATACATATTCCTGCCAGCCCTGAAACTTTTGTCCCACTTCACCTACCCCAAACAACTGCTGGGACAAGCTCGTTTCCAAAACGGTGTTTCAATCTTGCCCCAGATGAGGGTTGAGGGCCCAGTATATCCATGCTAGGAAATGTCAACTGAGAAGAGGACTCTTCCTGATGCATAAGGCTCTCCCTCCCCACAAAGTGCCCGGGGATCCTTTTTCAGGTTCTCTCATTGATCGTGTGCATCTGCCTCCTGCTAGCAGAGAGGAGCAACTCATCCAGGGCCTGACCTCCACCCTTCACTCCCCTTTCCTTCTGCCTTGCTGGCTTGCCAGGGCTCCCCTTGGCCCCTGAGCTCCTTTGCAGCTCGGGGCTCCCGGGAGTTTGGCATCACAAGCTGCCTCTCTGCCTCTCAGCTGCTGGCCGGGACACCGCTGCGAAATACAAGCCCTCCGGAGGGGACCGGGGACAAAAGTGGTGTGTCTGGGACCTTGGCAAGATCCCAGCAAAGCCCATCGGTCTCGGTCGGAAAACTGCACTTCGAGCAGTGCTTTCCGGAACCTATAAAATGCTCTGTATTGCTGGAAGGAGAGTGAGCGACTCTGCCGCGGGCAGGTGCACGGCGACAAACGACCCCACATCAGAAGGGTGCACCCCGACTCCTTTCCTCCCTCGGTTCGTTGCGCCGGGGCCTCCCCCAGCTCAGATGTTATCCTTCCTTCTGCACGTCCATTACCTCCCGCAGCTCCCTCTCTCCCGTCGCGGCCCCTGTGAAATACATTACGGCTAAGGCGGCGGTGCCCAGGCGGGGCCATGGGGGACCGGGCTGCGCACGGGGCCTGGCGGGAGAGCTGCGGGGCCAAGACGACCCCGTCGGGCGTCCCTCGTTTCTCCCTGGACCGGGGGCCGCGGTGTCCGCTGCCGTCGGGTCTCTATCCCTCAGCGCTGCCGTCCACACTAAGTGGTCCCGCAAGTGTCGCGACAGACGCCGATAGCGAAGCCGGACGCCCCCGCACCAATCAGCCTGATTCCCGCAGGGGTATGGGCTTCCCAGCGGGAAATCTCGTTTTCCGCATTTCCCACCGAGCCCGAGCCCGCACGGACGGCGGCGGATTTTCCCCGGCTCAGGGTCCGCGGGAAGGGCGTCCTGCGCTTCCTGAGCGTTAAAAGCAATTAACACCATTTGGGGAATTTTTAATTGCTCTATAAAGCACGCTGTAAATAATTACTCCCAGCTCTGTTGATCCCTCGAATACGCACTGACAGTTGTAATTTATGGCTTTGGAAACGTGGCCCCGTGCATTCAGCATAACTCCTTATTACAGTAATGACTTAGCGCCGCTGCACTTAATGAGTATAAAGTGCCCGGCGCAGCGGGAGCCGCAGCATCGCACGAACTTCGCCCGCAACGATATTTCTCCCCTTTATGGTTACAAACGACCGAGGGGTTACGAGTTAATACGGCGGGAAGGAGCGGCGGGGCCGGCTCCGCGCTCTGTCAACGACATCTCCCGGGACAGCAGTTATCTACCAAAAATAAGTATTTAGAGCAGTCCGCAAACTGCCTCTTCGCCCCCCTGTAGCCGCTGGCTTCCTGAAGAAAATGGGCTCAGCAGAGGGAAGAGCAGGGTCACAACTCATCGCACCTGTGGGCGCAAGCAGCGCGGGTGCCCTGGAGTCCCCAGGGGACCTGCACCTTCCCTCTGCCTCCCACCTCTCGTTACCCTGTGACTGGCCAGCTCCGTGCAACAGGCCGAGGGTCTCTGGTCCTCACGGACCCTCCCCAGACGGGGGTACCCACGGGAGGGGAGGAAATGGGGTGGTGGCCGATGGGGCCCGCCGTGCCCGGCGGCTCCCCATGAATATTCAATGTCGCCCCTTGCCGGAGGAGCATCTGCCAATAAATTATTGGTCCTGCGGCACCGGCCCCTCTCTCCACCGTGCAGAAATGCGTGTAATCTCATTAGCCCCGTCCCCTTGGCCACCCGCCCCGCACCAGCCCCTCTGTAATGAAGGGCGTCTGGCCGCCACCCCCGAGGGCATCGCCGGCAGTGGGGGACATCGGGGGCTCTGCCCCGTTATTAACTCACAGTTTAATTACGCTCTCCGTGACAGCAAGGGAGCAGACGTGGGCTGGTCACCCGCGCCCCTCCGCCGCCTCCCCCTGGGTCTCCCCCGCTTCGAGAAACTCTGACCCCGGCGACAGCCAGGCCTGTCGCGACATAGAGGATGGCAGTGGTGATATGGCCCGATCCTGCTGTTGTCCCGCACCCACAGGGGCTGCTCACCGCCGGCGGCCGCGGCTGCCGGCAGCTGCCCTGTTTGTTCGCTCGCCGGGGAAGCGGCGGCCGCTTTGTCTCCCACCCGCCCCGAGCCTTAGGCCTTTTCCCCATCAGACAAAGTCCTGTTTTGCCAACAGATTTGTGTCTCTCCCCTCCGCGGCCCCCCCATCTTAAAAGCCGCCCTCGGGGCCAGGGGCGCAGGCAGCTCCCAACGCCAGGCAGGCGGGAAGCGGCCCGCCCTGCCGACTCCGCTAACAGAGTAGCTTTCACTAATGAATGAGAAGATCCGATAATAATGGTCTTAATTATTGCAAACATTGTTACGGGCTTAGCTCTAAAAACCTCAAAACCCTCCTCGGTAAATCCTCGCGTTTGTTTGTTTATTTCCTCCCTCTTTTCCCCTCCCCGAGGTCAATTAGCACGTAAAAAGCAAACACAAATCATGGCAGAACCAACGGGTAAACTTAAATCTAATTTGCTGCTGTTTGCATTAGCCTTTGGAGAGGAGAGCCGGGCAGGGGGGTCTGCCCCGTTCCCCCCAGGCAGCTGCCGTACAGGTGGGCAGCTGCGGGGACGAGTCCTTGCCCTGCCCGCGAGTTCCTTCGGTCTCCGAAGTCAAAGGACTCCGACGGGTTCAGGCGCTTCTCCTTATTTACGATTGTCGTTTTACAAGGAATTCGTATATAGGCTGAAATATGTGATTCGTAAATAAATAGAACATATATTCGTACCTAAGAAAAGTACCGACAAACTCTAGCACTGCAGATTATGACTTACAATTTTTGGATTCTAAGAGTTCTTCCTTGACATCTACATATTGTATGTAACCGACGTTAACATTTGTGAAGTTTTGTACCATTTATTTTAGGACATTTTCAAACGTAATTTTTGGAATGAACACTTGGCAGGGGAAAGTTTCCTAGCAAACGACTACCCTGCTCACCATTTAACTAACTTTTGCACACAAAATCATTGCTGACGTTTAAGAATACATACAAACTCTGTCAGGGCACTTAAAAACTTGCCGCAGGTCTTGTTGTTTGCGGAATAGCTATTAGCCATGGCATAAAATCGGGAAAGTGATCTAGGAAGAGGAAATCATGGGGGTTTCCAAACCCCAAGCCTCCCCTCGTGGCACAACCCGTTCCCCGCGGGTAAAACACCCAGCGAGTTCCGCCCGGGGACCGATGCCCGGGGATGGGGAACGCAAAGGATTATCTGTATTTAAACACGATCGGCCATTGGCGCAATGAGCGATCTCCATACTTGCAAATTTAACCAATTATTTCCAGTTTTCACTTTCTTATTAAGTGTATTTTCCACCTGTAATTCGTTGTAATAGCCAGTGCTATAGCTTCTCGGTTCACCAAGTGACCACGGGGAGAAGTCAGAGCCGGCTCCACCCCAAAGGTTTTGCGGATGTTTCTGTCTGCCCAGGCGGAATCCCGAAAATCAGCTTAGAGAGAGCACGACAGAAAACAAACATTAAACACGGTGTGCAAACATGAGTCGGGAAGGAGAGTAAGTAACACCAGTTTCCCAGTTTCCTGCACATCACCGATGGCTTTGAATTGCCAGTGCCGACACGGTCGGGGTTTACTAAGAGTTGTTTTGTATTATTGCTTCCTCCA
This sequence comes from Erpornis zantholeuca, assembly GCA_013400515.1. Lineage (NCBI taxonomy): Eukaryota > Metazoa > Chordata > Aves > Passeriformes > Timaliidae > Erpornis > Erpornis zantholeuca. The sequence goes on from VZTN01023827.1 coordinate 148,094, forward strand.
CGACTTTCCAGAGCGGGAGTTTCTGGGATCCACGGTGCCTCACTGGCCAGTCAAGGTCAGCCACAGACACTGGGGGTACGAAGGGGCGTGGGTTGTTCCAGGTGGGGAAACGAGCTGTGGTTTCTGAGGACAAATACTTCAGCATTTCGATGGAATGGAGCTGTCCAAGGCATTATATCATCTTCCAAGACAGCTTTCTCCTTTCCCTAAAGCATGGGAAACAGGGACAGGGAAACAGGGACAACTTCCAGCATCTCATCGTCTGCCACAAACGTTCCCCAAATCTGCGAGTGGGAGGAGCTGGGACTTCAGAGATGGAGGGAAAGGTGCCCACAGAGATCTGAGCTCCCCAGGTCGGGCTGCTGTACCCCAGGCAAAACTCTCCTCAGCTCCTGCTCTCAGACTGTGAGATCTGACAGAAATGCAGGGCTGGCTGGGGGGATTTCAGTCCTAGGAGAAATCCTGATCCATCTTCCCGTTGAGTGGGAAGCATCCTTGGAGCCACAAGTCTCACTTAAGAGCCTCCCAAGTCCAACCAGAAATAAGAGTTAATGCAAGGCAGTGAGTGAGCTTGCAGCAGGATTTGCAGAGAGATGCTGGGAAAGCTTTGGGGTCTGACACAGCCTAGTGCAAAACCCGGACCCATTCCTCAGCCTCGCTCAGTTCCAGGAGTAGCTCAGCGGCAAAGCTGAAGTTCTGACAGGGCACTGAACCTGCTGCAAAGGAAACAGCACTCTTGACATCCCCTTCACCCCCCAGCATATTTTTTTCCCCTTTTTCCCAGGACTTTTACTGCTCAGAGGAGATGAGTCAAGACATTTCCTTCTCCCCTTTCATAAATATTGCATCTCCCAAATGCAATTACCAAGGGCGAAGCGACACAAGTGTTTGCTAAATAAGATTATGTGATAATGTATTTTATGCCTGTGCTGTGACACCAGACAATCCCCCTATTAATAACAACTCAATGAGATGTGGAAGTTCTTAACAGGGTGCTTTGGGGGATTGGGGATTTTTTTTTTTTTTTACCAAGGGAAAGGAAAACACAGTACTATGGCACTAGTTGCAAGGAGGAAGAGCAATTTTGGGCACCTATTAAAATAGCAAATGGAGCTGAAAGCAGTCGGTTTTTCTGTAGGTAACACACAGACTGGTTAGGGGTACTGCTGACAGGGTGTAAATCACAGACTTTTATAATGCAACAGGCCTAGAGAGGTTTGTGCACATTGCCATGATCCTGTGAATGAATTAGTGCCTGACTAGGAGTATTTGGGGACCCTGTAGGTTTATCGGAAGTGCTCTGTACCAGCCCATGCATTCTCAAGCTGTTAATAACAAGCAGAGCCTCACCTCTTTCCCTGAGACAAGACAAGAGCAAGAAGAGCAATATCAAAAACTACCCCTTGGTTCAACTTCCCTCAGCTGGAATAACTCAGTCAAAATATCCCAATCAAAGCTCTCCTCTGGTGATCTCCAGCTCTCACCTTTATCTGCTTGTTTTTTCTTTTCTCCAGGGACATGTCCATCTGCCAGCTCCTATTGACCCATCCATCCCTTGAGGTCTTCTGCCTCTCTCACATGACTCCCTGTGTGTCCCTTTGCATATGGTCAAAAGTAACTGGGCATGCTGGCTGCCCAGCCTGAGACATTTAGCTGTGACCCCTATTTATGAAGTCCTTTGAAAACTCAGTACTGCAAAGCCCAAGGTTGCTCAGTGGTCCCCAGACCCAGCACCCATAGGTTAAGATAAAATCCCTGGCTGCCAGGTTCCCTGCATGGCACCCACCAGCCCCACGGTGCCTTCGCAGGACACTGGGGGACGCTCAGCAAATCACTTGTGCTGAGCTGCCCACTAGGCTTCCTGCTGAAAGTGTGACCATCCCCAGGCATCCAAATCAGGGATTGCCCTGGAGACCTTTTCTTCAGCCCTTGAACTGACACAGAGTCCCTCCCAGAGCCGCTGGCCAGAGCTTGGTCCTCTGGGTGGCAGGGCCATCATCCCCATGTTGATGCAGACAGGGTGATACATGAGTCCTTTGCCTTCTTTGATGTTTCCAGGGTAAATTCCTCCAGAGTCTGCAAAGTTTGGTTCTCTATTTCACATTAGCACTAGTTTGTAGCTGCACTCTGGCCCCTGGGGTGGAAGGTCAATCCTTTATTTACTTAGTCCCTCACTTAGTTCATCTGCAGCCCTTTCAGAGCTTTGGATAATAGGCACAAAATGGGCTCCTAAGCTGCTCCCTGGCCATGAGCATGCACTCCTCAACTCTTGTGCCGTGGAGAAGTGTGCTGCCTTCTCTGGGTGATAGCAGTGCCACACAGCAAAGCAGGCTGGGCAGGCAGCAGCTCTTTCCTACACAGGGGCAAGATCTGATTAAGCACAGGATGAAATGAGGGGCACCCATGCTTCCAAGCACTGGATGAAATGAGGGACACCCATGCTTCCAAGCACTGACATGCCTAGGCTGAAAATCATGAATAGCATGGGAAAATTATATCCCTGACACCACACCTGTCCTGGCAGTTCCTGCTTGCTGGGGTCCCTAGAGCTGCCTTTTTCTGCCCTGTAGAACAGCAGTGTCCTGGTGCCATTGTCCTCTTGTAGTGACTCAGGTCCTGTCCTGAGCCCATCAGATGCTGCTGCACCTGCAAGAGCTTCATCAGGCAAGGTCAGAGCCCTGCACTGAGCTGGGGAATGTGCCAGCTCCAGGCTCCATGTCCAGCACAGACAGCCAGCTCCCTGCTCCCAGTGCCCTCTCTGCTGTTAGCATGCCCAGGAGAAGAGTACCTGATGGATCCCAGCCATGTCCTGGACCCCCCAAGACAGCTGGCCACAAAACCAGTAGGTTTTAAATGTTGTCTGCCTGTGTGAGCCCAGAGAGTGGCATTTTCCCAGCCCTTCCCACCTGGGGACAGCCAGCACTGAGCAACTCTCCCCTTATTTGGGATGCTGCAGCTCACTGTGGTGCAGCTGAGCCTGACCTCAGCTCCCTGTTGTCTGCAAGTAACATCAAACCAAAGTAATCAATAGTAGCAAACAAGCTGTATAAATAACTAAATGGTTATCAAATCATTACTATTTAATATTATTCATATTAAAAGGGTAAATTGAAGTACTTCTCAAGCACACCCACAAATGTGCTGGGTTTAGGCTCTGAAGAAGCAGATGAGAGATCTTGATGCTCTCAGAGAAGACCATGTACCAGATGTCTGCACAGGAGCTGGAGAACCGTCCTGTCTCACCCCCTCCATCAGCAAGGGACCCGTGGTGCTGGTGCAGGAGTGGACATGTTTTCCAAAGGTCATCCAAAAGCAGAGACAAAATGTCTTTCCTTTAGAACTCCAGGCACTGGAAGGGAAGTGTGCCCTTTGCCTGGGTGCCCCAGGCTGGGTGTTTATTCAGGTCCTGCAGAACAATGCTGCAGCCGGAAAAACAACCTTCCCCTGCCCTAGGCCTGGCTGGAGGGGCTGTGTGCATCCCCCTGAGCTTGTCCCCTGGGTGGGTGAGCAGTGCCTTGGCTCACAGCCATGCTGATCATGTTTGTCACCACAGGGGCCTTTTTCTTTTTTTAAAATCTTTTGGTTTCCGTGCTCTCCCAGTGCTTTGGATGACAGGAAGTAGAGCTTCTTGGAAAGGAGGTTGGGGATTTGGGGAGTTTCAGGCTGGGAGGGAGCACAAGCTCGTCTGTCCTGACCTCCCACTGCAGCCCTGTCCCACAGCATCCTCCAGCTGCAGGATTGCTGGCTGTAACCTGTCACATGCTCCTGAAAGCCTGGCTGGACCCACAGTGGCTCTGGACCAGGGAAATTGCCCCTGTCCAGCACCTGAGATCCTGCTCTTGGGATCCCAGCAAGCCCCACAGCTGGATGCAGTGACAGGAGGGGAAGGAAGAATGACTGTAGCCAGTTCTGTGGTTCAGCCAATCCAGATTTCCAGAGGGCAGAGGCTTCCCGGGACACCTGCAACCCAGGGACGGGGGTGCTCCACAGCAGCACTTACCTAAGCTCTAACATCCCCTGCATAGCCACCTTTTGCTGGGCAGCCAGGAGAAAGCCAAATGGGAGCAGTGCCCCTGCTGAGGGTTACAGAGCCAAGGCTGAGCTGTGCCCAGCATTTGGCAGGACTGAACTCCCATAGCAGTGGCATTTTTTTGTCAGCTGGAGGATGCTGCAAGGTGGTGCTCAGCCTCTGGACTGAGTGCTCCTTGTGTTCCCTGAGTGAGATGTGTTCCCACTTTGATTGCATTACAGGATGTGACAAGCTGATCCCTGCCAGGAAATCAATGAGCCCCAAACACCTTGCCCATCCATCACCACCCCAATCAGCTCCTTAACGCACCACACACCCTGGCCACACAGCCAGCACTGCTGGTCACTGAGATCCTGGAAGCCTCACTTTCCAAGGACCTAATGTTGCTGCCAGGCTGGCAAAGGGCCCAGACTACCATCGGGCCAGAACATCCCAGCCCTGCTCACACCCCAGCAATGGCTGCGGTGCTGACACCTCCCTCCAGGCTGTTCTGTCTGACCAGTGCCTGTTTGCCCTGCCCATTGCCAATAGGAACCCCCAAGGCCATCATGGTCCTCAGTACCAAGGCCATGGGGAAATGCCCTGACTACCAGCAAACACAAACCTCATATTTAGCAGTGATTAGGACAGGTGAGCACAGAGCTGAAAATAAGAGAAGAAAACCTGGCAGGCTGGAGAAGAGTCTCTTCACCAAATCAGATCAGCAAATTGGTGAAAAATCTGAAGGAAAATGAATTGAAGTGGTTTATCATGTATCAGTGGAGAGAGCGTTGTCCCAGAGCTGCATTTCCCAGAGCAAAAACACAAAAGGGCACTTGCAAAACGTTAGTAAGTCACACGTTTTCAAAGTCTGTGATAAAAGGAGCTGGAAAGTCAAAAGGAAGGCACTTCCAGTTCCTGAAGGCTGGCTGTGCTCCCAGGGCCTGGCCCTCGCACAATGCTGTACCAAAACTGGTATTTAATGTGCTCACAGCCTTGCAGAAGTTTTTTTATGAGACACTGGTGCACCATGATGCATTTGCTCATGCTTGCAGCTTGCCAGGTGGATCCTCTGAAGTTGCTGCTGGGTTTTGGGGCAGAGATGCTGGATGCCTGATGCTTAGCAGCACAGCAGTGGCAAGACGACAGCTCCCTGGGCTTGTGCCAGGTGAGCAGAAATCCTGCCTGGCACCGCAGCATCCTGCTCACATGCCCTGCTACCTGCACATCTGGTGCAGGAAGGTGGGGGAGATGAAGCTGTCTGGCTCCCCAGAGAAGATGGCCTGAGGGAGAGGTCCCTGCTGAGAGCCCCAGTGCCTGGATATGGCCCTGGTGAAGAGGATCAGGCTGGTAGCCATTTCTCTCCTGCAAACTGGGGGTGCAGGGCAGCTCTGAGACCCCAAAACCTGCCCAGCAAGGAGTGATGACAGCAGATGCAAGGAGTGAAGCAGTTTGCACAGCAGGCAAGGCCAAGCAAAGCCCCTATGGCTCTTCACAGGATGAGGGCATCCAAAATGTCCTTTTGTACCACTCCAGCACATGCAGAGTCAGAGCAGGAGGCAGAAGATTGGGTCCTGAGGATGGAGATGTCTGCAAATGCTTTTTGACGAGCTGCTTCTGTCCCTGAAAAATGAAATTTCATTAAATTAGCTTTGAAGTAGCAGGTGAAATTCCCACGTTGTGTTTGTGCTTCACTTTGTCTCCATTGGATAATTATGAAAAATACAGCTTTCCAAGCATGTCACTTGCTCTTATTCAGCTTAAAAATTTCTTTTCCACCTTGTTCTCCAGGCAGTATTTTTTACTTCATCTTAATTGGGGAAAAAAATTTTGATTTCCTAGTAATAAAACAAAATAGAGACAGAGACTTTCCAACCTGAAACTTTCCAACATAAAACTTTCTCACCAACAAAGTAAGGACCAAGTGAAGCATTGTTTTCCTGACCATCTTTGTTCCCCTTGAAAAATTTCAAAAGGAAAAAAGTCACCAAAAGACAAAACTTCAGTAGTTTCCTTCCTGAGCTGATGGAGATCTCTCTAGAGGAAATGTGTCTGATAAGCTAAAGTGAACCCACCTCCCCTGCTTTATCTCAAGCAGTGTCAGATGGGTATTTCTAGCAGGATCTCTTCTGGACACTCAGAGCATCAAATTACTCTCCCATCCTGTACTCCTCCACTGACCTGTTTCAGAGCTCCCGGGCAGATCACACCGGGCAGCCAGGCTGCAGTGGGATGTGGTCCCTGGCTGAAGAGAAGGGCTCTCACCATTGCCAGACTCCATCCTTCAAAGTGGCTGCTTCAGTGGAGAGGGCTGGGGATGTCCCGGGAACTGCCCCCTGTGTCACACAAGTGGCTACAAGTTCCCTCTTTTATCTGGGGTTTTCAGTCTTAGGAAAGAAGCTTTGGTGCCTCAGTTTCCCCCACTAAGTGTTTCAAGTGGACACCTCACTGCAGTCTTTCCTAAAGCAAGTGTGGACCAGAAACATTTGCATTTCCTGCTGTTAGAGGCACCTCAATTCACCGCTAAATACAAAGTCAGCAGCCCTTGCTTCTGACCCCGCACAGAGCCAAACAGGGAACTGAACTGCTCAAAGCATCCAGGTGCTAAACACCCCATGGCTCAGACTGGGGCACAGACAGCAGTGGTGAGTGCAGGGCCAGTCATGTCCTCATCCCAGCTGTGTTCGTTTTCTGCATCTTGGGGTTTGCTGTTAATATTCTCTCTTGACCAAGGAAATAACCCCTCGGCTGCCACCACTGGTGGATCAACCCACACCTCCATTTACTTTGTCCCTCAGGGCTTTGCATCCAGGTGCCATGATGGGGATGCTCATTTCTGTAGTGGAGAGACAGCCAAAAGGGGTCCAGCCTGGAAACGCTGACCCAAAATCAGGCCAATTACGCATTAATTGATGCTGCTCATTCCCCAGTGATTAATTGTCAAGAAAAAACATGTCACATTTTGCAAGCCCAGACTCCAGCACAGCGACACCGCAGGTCCTTTATCAGCCCTGGGGCCAGCTGTGGCACCAGCCTGTCTGAGCCAGCCAGGTACCTCCACGTCCCAGGGCTTGTTTGTTTTGGTGTAAGCCTGAGTGTAATTGGGGCTAAAGAAAAATACCCACAGCAAAACAAATGTGGCGCCAATGATGGACACAGCCCTGCAGCCAGCACAAAGACAGATGGGAGGAGACCCTGTCCTAAGAAGCCCAGGTGGGGATGCCCAGAGAGTTCAACACATGGCTGTCAACTGTGAAATTAATTTCCAGTGGCCCCTGTGAGACTGAAGACCCCAGCCAAGCACCTCCTGCAGACTGGATGTGTCCAAGGCCGGAGGAAGAACCCCACAGCATCCCACTCTGTCTTCCCAGCTGGGGGACCAAGACCACCTGCACCAGCCACAGGACTCTCTTGTGTCTTTCCTTGCCTCAGTTTCCCACAGCATCACCCTGAATAATTCATGTACAAGACAGAGAAAAGGATAAATCGCAACCAATGATTAACATGAGTTATTTCACATGCTGGGAAGATCTATTGGGCTGGCTCTGTCAGGTTGAGGTGACTAATGCAGCACTGCAGCCCTGGACAGAAGCCCTCACATTCAATTACAGATGCTGGGGGTGTTCCTGGACAGCAAGAAATCAGAGACAAGACTGACTGGGGAGACTCCAAGCCACTGTAAGAAATTTTGAGGGGATCCACCTCATATTAGCCTTAATCAGGTTTAGTGTGCTTTGGACAGCTTAAGAAATGAAACACACATAAATCAGGCACACTCTGACATCCCTGCGCATTTGTGATTTACTGCAAGTCCATCAGAGCTGGTTCTTAGATCATGTCCATCACACAAGTCTGCAGGTTTGTCAGACCAGCCCTCCAAAACCGTGGGAGACGACTAGCTTGGTGGGCAGAAGTTATTTTAGAAATAAATTTTTTAAAAGTGCAACATCTGACTTGATTAACATTAATTAGATAACTAACAATTCATTAATATTAATTAAGTAACAAGCAGAATGTTATTTTACTTCTCTCATAACTGCTGACTCCAAATGCCCTTTTTCACCCTATTCAGGGTTCCACTTGTTTCTAGGCAGGCTCCCCTTTTTCCCCCTGAATACCTCCTGATTTCTTTCCAACAGCAGCTTGACAGAGATGCTTCTGCACCTGCTGGGGAATGCAAAGAGGAAGAGCACTGCGGGTTTGTAGCCAAGATCACAGGTGTCAGATACCATGGGCTTTGAATCCAGGTCCTGAGCTGGCTCTGCACACTGTTTTTTGCTGTTTGATCTCTCTGCTATAATTATACCAGACTCCTTCCACTTGTATCATGGCCTTCAACAATAAAATCTAGATTTACTAACCTAGATTTACTAATCAATGCAACACCAAATTTAGCACCAGGAAAGCCAGCACTGAGTTGTATCCATGTGGTGAGGCTTTAACTATGTGTTTTAGAGCCTTGATAGCATCAGACTTGTGGCACCCATTGAAAAGAAGGGGAGAGTCCATAAGTCCATAGTCAACTTTCCCTGCTCACTTCCACGGCCAACCCCACTTCCCTCTGCAGCCTGGCTGGGCCCTCATCTCACTGCACACCATAGTGATCTTCCAGGGAGGAGTTCTATTAGCCCGAGCCATTAACACAGAAAGTTATTAGTAGGCTCTTGGGCAGAGTCTATTTTTATATTCATTTGGCTAATTAAATGTAAATCACTGCTCTGGGTTACCACTAAAGGTCCCAAGCCCCATTAGTCAGCCTGTATCCGCAGGGGAGGAAGGGTGCCACCCCTGTGCAGAGGTGATTCGCGGTCACACAGGACATGGCCAGTGTGCCGTGTCAGTGGCTGGATCTGTCACCCATGGGTAACACAGGGGGATGCTTTGAGTTATTTGGGCTCCAAGGAACAGGTACCACTTCTTTCTACCCACGGGGTATTTAAACTGGGGACATCTGGCCATTGCTCTCCACAACGGCAAGGCTTGAAAGATGCTCTATGAACATGCCGGCCATGATCAATATTTGGAGCCTGCTGGCCCTGGCTGCCCTCCCCAGGGCTTGGCAGAGCATATGGGTGTTTCCAAGCCACCGGCTAGTGTTGCAGCAGCTTTTAAGATGTCACTGATCTCCTCACAGGGACCCTCTGCCAGTCACGTAGGCTGAAGTGGTAGGGGAGTCCAAGGAAATCTGCAGGGTCACACCACCAGCCTGGTCCCCATTCCTGTGCCAGTACCTACCACACCACATGGCAATGCTACAAAATCACAAAATAATGTCATTCTCTGCTTCAGAGAGGACACTGAAGGGCTGCAGGTAAGATGGGGGTACCCTGAGATGGGTGTGGAGATACAGAGATGGGCACCCTGAGAAGTGGTGTGGAGATGCTTCCCTATGGCCGAGGCACTCACGGGAGGGACCTCTCCAGTGAGCACTGGCATCCCGCCTCTGTTTACCATGTACTCTGTGTCTGAGTCAGGGCCCTGCCACAAACAGCAGCATGGCTGGATCTGGTTTCAGTCCTTTTCTCAAAGCAAATAAACACAGACATCATCACCTGCTGCATCAGTCTGAGGGGCACCAGGGAAGGCGGGCTTCATCCTCCCATGGGTGCTGCATGCAGCCAGCCCCGAGCTGGCTTGGGTGCTCCAGGTTGCTCCTGCCATGTTCCCTATACTCAGCCTGGGCACCAGCTCCATCCTGCATCCCAGTGGTGGGAGAAGCCAGCCCCTCTCTCCCTACAGCTGGGAGTTTCAGGGCTTTTACATCACTCACACAAGGGTGAAACCACTCATTATGTGGTGTAGACAGGACAGAATTAATTGCTATGCGTGGGTTTGGCTGCCCAGAGACCCATGGGCATGGCTCCGCATCCACAGGGTACTTCAAAGGGTGGGCAGAGAGGGACAGAGTCGAGCTGCAAAGCCGAGGTCAGGGGGACATGTAAGAGCCTGGGCTGGGGGGAGAGTGCCAGGGAGAGCTGCTGTGCAGTGGTGGGGGGGAGCCAGTCCAGCCCCACTGCCTGGTGTCTGCTTTTCAGTGCCTGCAGCAAAATCCACCTGCCACTCAAAGCAACCCCACGTCCGCCTGCCCCGCAGCCCCACTCCTTTTGCATGTCCCAGCTGGTTGCAGTTGGATAGGCTGGGAGCAGGCCAGGAGCAGACTGAGCTGCTGGGAGCCAGGGATACTTTGTCCTGCCTTGGGGCAGCTCACAGGGAAAGCAAACCTGCGGTACCTGGCTGTTTGCTGTAGACAGAGCTGCAGCACCACACTCATCCTCTGAACTCCTTATTTATTTGGCATATGCTGCCCAGCTCCCTGGAATCCAGCTCAGGGCTCGTAGCTGGCAGCATCAACCAAACCAAGCACACGTAACAAGGCCCACAAGGCAGGGAAAGCAGGGGACAGTGTTTCCAAGAGTTCAGGAACTGTGCCATGCTGCCTCCAGTCCCATGAATAGGAAATTTGTAGGGGACTTAGTCTCCATTGCCCCCAGGTACCTTACAGCCCCTTGTCCCTCAGCCAGGCTGACCCTTCCTCTGCCAACTCACAGCCCAACATATCTCTGTACCTCCTGCTATCAGCCACTGAAATCCCACTTGTTTCCCCTGCCATTTGTAGGAGCAGCCCCATCAGTGTTAACCCCTGACCCCACCGAGATTCTTTTGGCATTGTGTTTACCAAGGGCTTGAAGGCTGAGTTTTTCCTCCATGCCTGAGCTCAGCCATCTTCTCTCCAGTCCAGGATGCCCCATGGTCCTTCCCAACTGTGAGAGTCTGCAGTGTCTGCAGCTTGACACAGGGATATTGCTCCTGCCAAGCCAGCCTCTGAGCCAGAGCAGCCCCAGCATCCCTGAAAAGACTGGCAAGGACTGATGCTCACCTTCTGCTGGAGGATCTTTGGAAGAAGTCCACCACCCTCTCCAGTGGTCTCTGATGAATTTCCATGGGACCTCTGTCTTGTCTGGGTGCTGACAGGGAAGGTCTCACCCTCATACCTCCCAAGGCTTGTGTGACTTGTACTTTCAGCTGCCCCAGTTCCAGCTGGAGAACTTAGATCTGCCTAAGACCTGGGGAGCAGGGACAGAAGAAGGTTTAGGGGTGGAGGCCAAGGGCAGAGGGTGCGAGGTGGAACAGCTGTAAATCCTCACCAAGCGAGCCCATCCCAGCCTTGGTGGATTTCCCTTCAACCTCCTCCCCTCACTCACCCTTCCTTAATTATTCTTAATGGGCAAGCTCATAAGAGCTTCTATTAACTTTATTACCAGATCAATTAGTGCTCACTTCCCCCTCACCCCCCCCTTGTGTTAGTAATACCATCAAATATGAAGACAACATCCTCACTGCTACCCAGTAAACTGGAGAAGGTGCTGGGGAACACAGTCTAGTCTAAGCTCCAGATGCTTTGTTGGGCAATTCTGAGATCGATGGATCCTCCCCAAGATGTGGCCCAGTGAGGAGGGGAGCCAGGAGGAGGAAGATTAATTGGAGAAGACGTTGGCACAAAACAGCTCCAAAATCTGCTGGCGTGAGCTGTGCAGGAGTGCTTTGGCACCAGAAGGAAGCCCTTTTGCCTGCAGCCCTGTGAGCTGGTGGGGCTGGCACAGGCAGCAGAGGATACAGGTGTTTGTTGGTAGATCTGGTGGAAGGAGCCATGGCATCAATCAGAGCACCACAGGATGGCAGGAATGGGGCTCCTGGGACAGGAGATGGGGTAATGGCTGCAACTACTTGCTCTGAACAGAGGGAAGAGGACATATTCCCAGCACAGGGAGAAGAGCAGCACCGAGATTCTGTCCTGTGGGGGACATGTGGGAGGATGGGGACACTCCTGGGGCACACAGCATCCATCCTCACATCCCCTTTAGAGAGGGAGGGACACAGAGGGTGGGTGCTAGCACTGAGTGCATCATCCAGCAGTCCTCCCACAAACTGTGTCCTTTTTGGGGACTGACTCCAAGCATCCTAGAGGAGAGTGCACCACCTCAACCCTGAGCATAGCCCTTGCACAAACATGTGTGCTAGATGCAGAGATGCAGGATCTGGCTGCAAGCTGCAGCTCTGCTGGATGTCCTGGCTCTCAGCAGGGCCACTGCAGCCTGACTGACAGGCCCTGAAGGGGATGCACAGGAAAACTGTGGGAGTGAAAGGATTTTGAAATATTTAACCAGGGCACCTTGCATGGAAAGAAACTCCTCTTGCAAAGACAGCAGCTCCCACAACAGAGAGCATTTCTCAGACCCCTCAGCTGCCCACGCAGTTTGTTCCAGCCTGAAAGGACCCACTTGAACATCCTGGAAAGGACACAGCATTCCCAGCACCCTGAGTCACGTGTCCTGCTTGTGTCATGCTGACAGCTTGCAGCTTTGGGACTTGGAAAGTACTGTAGGACCACTGCAAAATTCCAGCCTGCCTGGACATGGGACAGCATGGCTCTGAGCCAAAGGGCTGCCAGCCCAGGGGCTCAGCGAGGCCTCTCGTCCCTTTGGCAGCTGGGTCAACCAGAAGAGCTGCAGTATGGGGACAACTTGTACCTGAGCCTTTTCAGTAAACAAGCACTCGTACTCAGATGAGGTCTGCAGGGCCACCAGCCACCAGGAGCAGGTTCCTGCAGAGCCAGCTCCCAGTCCCATCCATCTGAGCCATGCTCGGCATTTGGCATCAATACAAACTGCTTCACCTGCCCAGGTCCTCTCCCAGATCCTGGAAGATGCCAGATGGGGCACTGTGTGTTTGACCTGGTGAAAAAATACCCACCAACAGCTTTTGGTGGCTGTCAGCAGTTGACTCCTGCATGGAGGCATTGCTCCTTAACTGCATCACCAGAGAAGGTGTCCCCAGCCAGAGAGGAGTTAGCAGGGGATTGCAGCCTGCTCTCCTCACAGAAGGAGATCCCACTGCCTCCTAATGTCATGGGTGGTTTGCTGTGAACAGCCAGCAACTGAGCCCATATTTATAGCCAACAATCCCCATGGGGGCACAGGTGGCCTCACAGACACTTTACAGTGCTGGCTGCTAGCTGAGCACCCCAAACTCCTCCTTCTGACATGTTTCCAATTGTCCCAAGTTTAGCTCTCTCTTGAAACAACCCATTCCTGCATCCTGGGTTGGCCTTGTCCCTGCTCTCGCCTGCAAGTCTCCTGTCCATGGAGCTGATCCAAGGCTCTACAGACTCCCAATGCTGAGTCTCTACGATCTGCCCCATCCACTTCTGAGGCTGGACCAGATAAGGTCTCTGCCCAACACAGGGATCTCCAGCCCACACAGGTAGAACTTCCCTCTGCTGCCAGCAGGGTTGTTACTCCCAAGCCTCAGACCAAGCAGGGAGCTGCTCAACTCCCGCTACTGCTAATCTGCTTTCACCCCATTCCTAAGGAAGCCTCCAAAGAGAGCTCATGGCCTTCATCCACTATGGGCTCTGCAGAGTCAGCTCCAAGAAGCTCCAGTTTGCAGCTGACCCAGCATGAAACAGTGGTTCTGTGAACCTCCAGAGACACATGGGGGCTCTCCATAACTGGGGGGTGTCCTGGGCAGAGCACAACAAGCCTGGGATCAGTCACAGCCAGAGGGCTGGTGGGGAAGATTAACACCATCACAACAGTCTGGAAAGAGAAGGAAACTCGGCCAGTCTTCTCAGTATCCAGCAGAAAAACCAGTAGGAAAATTGATGCTAAAGCCTTTTAACTTCAAGTCCAAGGGCTTTCCCTTTGCACACAGAGGTGGTGGGTGCACGAGGGGGAGAATGATGCTCCGCTTGAATGGGGCTATTGCTGCCAGGGACGGAGGAAGAGAGAGCAAAGCACCAGTACCCCCACCCCCCAGCCCTTCCAAAGTAAACAGGCCTGGGAAATGATAGTCAATGTGAAAGGAATTAAAAAGGCTTCAGCGTGTGTGCGTGTGTATGTGTGTGTGAGTCCTGCCAGGTTAATACTGCTGCCTATTCGCCTGACAGCTCCAAGATTGATTACCTGCCTCAGCGCTCTTTATAACTTGATCAGTCGAATTAATCTCTGGCTGCGGGCCCATCTGATGCCAGGCATCACAAATTTAATTTGGAGGTGTACGGGATCTTTTATTCCTCCCTCCCTCCCTCCTTCCCCCGCCCCAATCCCTGTCCCTGTCCCTTTCTTCTCAGCTCGTCAGCACACATGATGCTCCTGCTGATGTAAGGATGACCTGGGCTGTCAAAGCTTCCTCAGGGCTGCAGGGAATAACATCAGCAAGTAAATCCATGCTACCCACAGGAAAAAAAAATTTAAAAAAACCCAACAAAACAAAAACTTCAAACCAAACTAAAAAACCCAAACGCAACCACAAAACCAGAGGCCAAAGCAGACACTAAGTAAGACATATTAATGTACTAAAGACTTAATGAAGTTGGGGGGGGTGTGGAGGGGAAAGTGCTTACTTTATTAGTTTATGGCCGATTAATGGGAACGGTCATTACAATGATGGAGATGGATTACTCCCATCAAACACAACCACCAGCCCTTTCGGAAGGTAGAGGGGTGCTGGTGTTAGTGCCTTGCCACTCAGCCAGGGTATGGGAAGTGGGGTGCTGCACAAGGAGGGGAGATGGGCTCAGGGAGGGCAGGAGGCTGCAGAGATGCCAAGGAGGTTTTGGAAGATGCCATGAGCTGGAGACTAAATAAAGGAAGGGTTCAGGAGGTGGGCTGAAGGGCCAGTGCCTTGGAGGAGAAATCTGCAGAGGAAAGGAAAGGGCCAAGTGAGAAGGCCAAGGAGCCCCCATGCCAACAAGCAGCCTGGGGGTGATTTCAGGTCCCTAAACGTTCATTCACCTTCTAGGCTGAGAGGAGCACAGCATCTCAGATGCATTAATACCCAGCTCCCAGCCAAGGAGGGTACAGGATGGACAGAGACTGGCCAGAGGACTGGGAGTTCAGCTCCATGGGTGGTAAGCAGCTTTCATCCCTTGCCCTTTCAGCGCTCTGTGCTGAGACCCTTGGCTCTGCAGGACCCGACCCTGTCCAGGATGTGAGAGCCAGTTTGGGTCCCTACAGAACATGGTTAAATACCTGCTCACAGCCCAGGTGCCCCATGGTGATGACCCAGAAGTCCCCAAACACCTCATGATAATCAGAATTACCCAGTATCTCTCCAGCCACTAATTGGTAGTTACTCTTTAACCCTCTGAGGCAGGGCAGTAACTCTCATCCCTGTAATCCATGCTACAAGGACCCTTTACTCACACTGGGGAATAAATACAGCAGGAAAACATTCACACTTGCCTCAACTCAACATTGATTCCTCCATGTTTTCAGCCTCTTTCATTCACACCACACTAAAATTTACACCAACCGTGGAGGATAATTTACATTTTTGCCTTTAATGGCCAGAATATTCACACTGATAACAGGAGTTAGGAATTGAAAGGGAATGTCTTAGACACTTGTGCAAACTTTGCTGTTTGTCTGGAAAGCAAAGGTGTTGAACTTCCCATATGGGGGAAAGGAACAGAGGGAAGCACGTCTTACCTTTTTCTTGGATGCCAGGTCCCAGAGCACAGCCATTACATGCTCTGGCAGCCTCCTGACCTGTCTACCCGGGTACCACCAGCAGAGGTGGAAGTGCACCCTTGGAAGAAGCAAACGTGCACGCCAGGCAGCTGCCTTCCCTGTGCAGCCTCACCAGTGGCCATTCCAGCTGGTGTTGTACCTGAGCTCTGACCAGCCTGGAGCTATGGCCATTCCTTCACCCACTCCCCACAGCTCTGCTCTCACAGACCATGGCCTTGCCCCAGCTTGGGTTGGGACCAGCTTGTTAAACCTTCGGTTTTGTGGGCTCACCGAGCACTGGGAGACAGGGTTTGCCCTGTGAGCTCACTGTTTGATTAACCATCAGAAGCAATGCAAGGGTCTGGTGGGGCACAGCAGGGCCACAGGTTTCCATCACTTTTGATCCTCTCCCAACTCAGCAGCTCCTTGTTTGCAGGTATTAACCAGGGCTTCAGCCAGTTTCCCATATGACTGCTGGACAAGCCTGAGATGACTTGACCACCAAAACTTGGTGTAGCAAGCCTAGCTTTCAATTTGGTGTTGTGAAAGGATTGAGATCCCCCAGCAGCTCACCTGCCATCCCCAAACACAGTCAGGCTCAGCAGCAAGGAAGGAGCTCATGGTCACACGCCCACATCAAGCAGCACTGCCACTCTCCAGCATCCACATGGACTCACAGCCTTTCATCGTTCCCGAGTGATGAATAACCACTCTAATGAATGGAGGGAAATTGGATTAGTGCTGAACACCCATGTGCTTGAACTGTGCCTGATTAAACCCCCATCTGTGCAGGGAAAGGCCGAGTCTTCCTGCTTCTCAAAAGCCAGGGAGCTGACAGCACTAGTGCATGGCCTCATCTGCAGCCTGTTCGGACATTTCAGGTGCTCAGGAGCATTTTCCCCCTCTACCCCTGGCAAACTTCCCCCTGAAGGCTGAGATGGAAAGTTTGGGGCTGGTTTTCTTCAGTGTGTTGACCTGTTCCCAATGGATGTTTTTGCAGCTGGAAGAAGGAAGACTTACCAGACTTTGGAATTGTCTCTGGGCTTGCTACCAGGTCCTTCCCTCAGCTGGGAAAGTCAATCTCATCCTCCTTGCCTCAGTTTCCCCATTTCCAACTGATACAAACAACACCTTCTTACATGAAAATACTGTCTTCCTTAGAGCAGAGTGTCTTCCACTAGGAATTTGCCTCAAATGGCAGAAGCCACGTTTGTCTTGATGGCTTTGCACAGACCCTTTAGAAACAGTCTGGGGGCACTGATGGGGCTGACAGTTTCTAAGACATGGGTGCCAGGACTCAGAGTAGGTAATCTGCCAGGACCAAGGCTGCAACTAGAAAATTCAAGGGTAGAAGAGATGCCAGTATCCTCTGAAGTTGCTTCAGAAATTATTCAGGACAGACCATATCAGCCTGCCTACAAACACTGACAGACCTAACTTGGGTTTGCATAAAGAATCCCTATGACAAAAACACATGGCAAAGGATCTCAGTTTGCTCTGCACACCCCAAGAGCTGATTAAGCCACCCCTAATCTTAGTGGAAAGGCTTATTTCAGCCCCTCTGACTGCTAAAACAACTGAAAACCAAAATGTATCTTCTTTTTAAATATTTTTCTCTTCGTTTGAATGGTCCCATTGACCCTCCAATCCAGCAGGATCACAGCCCTTGGGTGGCTGTCCCTTTCTGCAGACCCTGGCAACAGCAGTGGCACCTGATACCAGCTTCCCACTGCTCAGTCCTGCTTGCTTGGGATTGTTTTTTGGGAGAAACAGCAGCTGCAACCCATCTCATGGGCAAACAGAACATGCCAGTGCTATCCCAAAGACACATCCCAAAGAGTCCTTCCAGCTCCTCTGCCCACACAGGAACTTCCATGTCCAGGACACTGCACAACAGCACATCCCACACCAGGGTCTGGACAATACACTGTTCCCAGCTCTGGTCAATGCTGTCCCATCCTTCCCTAGCCTCTGCACCCAGATGAAGGACCAGGAGTTTGATACACCACCAGCCTGACCCACTTTGGATCAGCACAACTGAGGGTCTGACTGCCAGGTGCTTTTCGGACTAATGTTTTCCTTGCTCTCATATGAGGTGAGGTTGCAACATCTGCTGAACAGGCATCAGCATATAATGAAACACAGTCACTGCTCCAATGGACAGCCCAGAAATCCTGCAGAAGAACCAAGCCAGACACCAACTCCTGGACAGCTTTTCTAGATTTCTCTGCAGGGTCAGTAAGTCTGTGTTTGTCCATGGGCTCCACTGGGTTTACAAGAACAGCTGTTCTCTTTGGATCTCATGGAGCTTGGCCACTGATGCCGCTTTACTTGCAGGGCTCCTTTCCTACCAGGCCCTAATCAGGCAGGTCTGTGGCTGACATTTGTCAGCTGTGCAGTGTCACTGCTGTCCCAGCATTGCTGGGAGGTCACTTGACCCCAAGAGTGCCAGGACAGGCACAAGCACCCAGGGCAGGAGGCTGCAGGGACCAGGGGGATATTTACACTATCCCTTGCCAAGATGGCATTATGGTCCACCACAGCATCACAAGGAGGCCCAAAAACCCACAGCCCTTCTCTGCACTTCATATCCCCATCAAGGAAACTTTCACGTGTGGGACAAGGTTGCTACCAATGATCTGTCACAGGCTCCACAACACCTGGGGTCCTGTCCTAGGTGTCAGGCACATCCCAGCAGCTCACCCTGGGGCTGGAATGACACCAGCTCTGCATCTGCACGTGTATATTGCACCCACATGAGAAACAACTTCAGCTCCCAAATCCAACACACACCTTGCACCCACCTCAAGGAGTGAGGCATGAAAACTCCTGCTCAGCCTGCAAACACCCCAAATGAGTTTTGCCCTCCAGCTTCACCAGCAAGGGTGGTGGGGAGCCCTCACTAATGCACCCAGCAAAGAAAGGCTGCGGGTGCCAGCAGCTCTTCAACCATAATGAAAGTCTCGGGTATCCCAGCCCGGCCAAATCACCTCCTACAGACACAGAACGGCGCTGGAGTAGCAATAAAAGTGTCAGGGATGTCTCCTCGTGCATCACTAGACTGCAGCATTTCGGGAGCGGCCTGTACAGAGGTTAATTATTGCTTCCCTCTCTTCCCCTCTCGCTCCCAGTTTAAGATGGATCTGACTGTCAGGAAGGGTGACAGATGAAGACAAAGCACAGGTACGGCTCCCATGAACTCTGCGCCTGCCTGTATCATCCTAGAGCAGCTGGGAGCACGTGGAGTGGAGCTGGGGGGAGGGAGAGGAGGGGGCGAGGAGGAGGGAGAGTCGAGAAAGCAGCAAACATACCAGTGCTGGAATGGATCTGCTGTGGGGGACATGGGGTTGCTGGACTGGGAGAAGTGAAATTACAGCTCCTTCCACTCTTGTGGAAGGATTTTTTTCCTCCTCACCTCTTCATTCAAAAGTTCACTTGAGACTGGCAGAGATCTTTTCCCAAATATTGAGGAAAGCATGAGAAAGGACACGGTCAGTTGCCTTCTGCTTCACAGAGCTCCCATCACTGCAAGCACAAACATGTATTTGAGCATCTCCCCTCTGAGATTTAAGAAAATCTGGGATCAGGGTCCCAGCTCTGCTGCAATCACTGGTCTCTGAAGTTCTGTTCCCTAAAGCAGCCTCTGGCTGAAACAACACTCAAGTCTTTTGTGGGGAAGAAGCTTTGCAGATGCTGTTTTGAGCAGTCCCCAGCAGACAGACATGTCTGAGCATCCCTTTTTCATGTCCAGCGAGAGGTGACTTGTCCTTCACTTTCCTTCCTAGTCAGTGGCTTTAGTGCTAGCATAATCATTGCCATTAAAACCTTGTTTTGGCCTCTGGAGGTTAAAGAGATGACCATGACCTTTCTGTTTCCCAGGACTTGTCCCTCTCCCTCTCTACAGAGCAGCTGGCCTGTTTTGATCACCTTTGTCCTCCCAGTGACCAGACCCACTGCCCATGGGGTACCCAGCCCTGCTGCCCCAAGCAGGAACAGGACACAGCTGCCTTCAAAGCAGCTCCTTTCCAGCCAGCTGGGGAAAATCATTTCCTATGCAGCAGACAGGAGAACACTGGTTTTTCCCAGGAAAAACCAGCTGCTTTGCCTCCCAGGCAGTTTTTTTTAGTAGTTAAGGGATGCTGTGACAGGGCTGCACGTGCCCCACTGTTGCTGTTTTTCCCCACTGCCCCCACACAGAAATTCTCCAGGCACTGGGAGCAGTGGCCTTCCTCTTCCACTCCAAGAGGGTTTGGAGGTATTCATCAGGATGATGGATTCATGCCCCTTCCCCTGCTACCCCCTGCAACCTGATTTAGCTCTCACCTGTGTGCAGGGCCTGCCGAAACATCTTCAGGGAGGTTGCAGGCTGGAAACCACAAGCACTGGTTTCTCAGGGCAAAGCAGCACCCATGCTTCCATCTCCTGCCTTCCCCTTGCTCAAGGGTGCAGACACTGCAGCCAGTTCAGAGGGGCAGAGCCTCCCCAGGCATCCAGGATGATAAATTTCCCTGTTCCCATTCCCAAAAGGGTTTGGATTTTATCCCATGCTAGAAGCTGAGGGATGAGAAATGCCAGCATTGGCAGTTTCCACCCCTATGGAAAGGCCTTCAAGGCTGACCCTAAGGGGAAGGTCTGCTTCGAGCCATTCCCAAATAGAGCCTTTCCTTTCCAGGCTTTCCAGCCATTTCAGCCTGGCTTGATACCATTTAGCTGCAGCTGCTGAAGGAAACATCACTTCAAATTAAACCAAAGGGGAGCACTTCAGCTGGACAGCTTTGAAGTAGGAGGTTTTGATAAAAGCCTGTATTTCCTCCCCCTCTAGATTTTTTTTCCTTCCCCCTCTCCTCTCCAAATGGTGAGTTTTGGCATGGCTGTTCCTGCACAGCCACGGGAAAGGCTGTGACTCCCCCTCCAGGGGCATCTTCCATCACTCAGCCGAACAGCCTCTCCTCCAGGACGATAGGCTCAGTAGCAGCAGCTGAACCCAAGTTCAGCCTCTCCATATCACCCAGCAGATTTAAAGCAAAACCACCCAGAGGTCCATTCTCCCTCCATGTGCACCCTGAACAAGCCAGTTAGTTCCCTGCTGCTGGGATTGGGCAGAGCCCAGAAGATATTTTCAAGGACTGCAGCTCCTGGAGGAAAAGTGAGGCACAACTATTCTAACCCACTGCCTGTCCCATGACTTATACACCGAGGTTGTCACATTGAAACCAGGGTAGGGTGCCCTCTTCAAAGCCAGAAGTGATCTGCCATGGGAATAAACGAGAATACACTTTTAAGCTGTCATTTAGTTACCCTGTGTCTTCCAGGCAGCTCCCACAGCCCCAGAAGCCTCCCATCTCTCCAGATGCTTTCCCGAGCCCTTTTGAACCCCAGTGCTCAGCCCTGAGGCTGGGCCACCAGAGCACCAAGCCAGGCCCCAGTGCTGACCTTGGATGAAGGCTCCTCTCCCATGTACTCCTTGCCAGCCTTCCTGGAGGGCAGCAGGAGCACCCAGGATGAAGGGAGCACGTGTGCCTGCCAGGGAGGCTGAATAGCAAAGGCTGAAGGGTTCAGAGCACACCCCTCCCTGTGCGACAGCTAAACGAGCCGAGACAATTAAATGTGCCATTTGATGGCTGCCTGGCAGAGCCAGAGCCTCTCTCTCTTTTAATAAAAGGACTCTCCCAGAATCGCTCAGGCTGCAGTGAGGGCTGCAGCTTGTGAAGTGTGAGAGCTCTTCACATTTAATTAAACAGCCCGTCCAAGCCTGCCTCGTGTCAGCAGAGCTCATGCTGCCAGCGATGCCCTGGCATCTCGCTCCCACTGCAGCCCTCACCGGGTGAAACACCCCTGCCTCCTTCCATCTTCACTCCCAGCATAGACAGAGCTGTGTCCCAGAGTGCCTGGACTGCATGAGCCACCCCAAACCGCGCTGCTGTGCCCTCAGATACCAGTGCCCACAGGGTACTCAGCCCTTGCAGAGTTGATAACCCCCTTGATATGAGCTGGGCTCTCCAGGGGGGCTGAGATCCCACGGCTCACTGCATGCATGCTGCAGAAATGAGGTGCTGCTGGAGTACCCATGGTGTGAGACAGCCAGGGATAGGGAATTCCTCAGTGGATCCAGTCCCATGGTGGACCAAACCACCCCTCCACGTCTCTGACCTGCAGTCACAGAGGGTACCCTACAGCTGGGACACCACGGCCGTGGCCTCTCTTGAGCCCTGTGCTGTTAGCACCAGCTTCCGCCTGTCGCCAGCTCTGGTCCTCATCAGCGGAGGAGGGGAAATGCCCTGCTCTTGCCCAGGGCAGATAAGAGAGATGGATAAGGGTGGGGGCAGAGGGGAGGCCGGCATTTGGGTAGCTTGGCTGACTTTTCAGAGAGCGCTTGTTTTGCTGAGCCCCACAAGCTTAACCCTTCCTTCCCCAAGACCAGGGCAAGCGGGCAGCAGGAGAGAGCTGGAGCTTTGGACAATTCCTGACAACACCATCCTAGTGGGCTCTGTGCTTTTGGATTTTCTCCATGTTTACAGTGAGCCCTGTTGAGCTAGCATCACTCATATGTATCTCCCCCATCCTTGGGCGGGGAAGGCAGCATCCTCCCTCCCAAAATGCTTGCAGGGGAACTGCCACTCCCATCCTGCTCCACAGCAGCCTGGTGGCTGATGGTTTATTATATACAGGCATGGAGGGCTTCAATCTACTGTCAGTGGTTGTACTTGGAGGACACACCAGACCAGGGGTCCCTGGGCCTTCTTGGTCCCACTGACACCAGCTAAGATGCAAACACAGAATTTTTCTGGTTTATTCTTCCCACCTGAACTCTTCTGTGAGGGAAGGACTGGCTGCAGTAGGTGTCCTGGAGAGATGCTGAATAGCCACCCCAGCCCTTCACCACATACGGTAACATGTGGCTGCAAGGCAGAAAAGGTGGATTCAGGGAATGGGAGATGCAAGTTGCAGCTTCTGCCTCTCCTCACAGCTAGAGCTGGGAGAGAGAGGATTTTAAAGAGGAGGGCTAAGATGTCCTCTGAATGTGGACATCCAGCCAGGTGAATATTCGGGGTTTTACAAGTAGCCCAAAGTTGCTGTCCCATGTTCCCCTCCCACACTCTCAATCCAGCGGAGCGCAGCAGCTGGGGAAGCTGCTGATGGGTATGAGCACTTCCCACCCCACCAGCGCTCAGGGGGCTACTCTGCAGAGACCCCATCACTCACACTTTCAGGCCTGCCAAGCCAAAGGCACAGTAATTGCAAGCCAGATACCACCCCCCCACACTTCCGAAGCAGTGTGCTCTGGCAGGGACCAGGCACAGGGGCTCCCATTTCCGCCTGCCTCCGGCTGTTACGGAGCAGAGAAGTGACAGAGAGCAGCCCCGGGGCAGAAAGGGCTGCGAGGAGAGACAGCAACCAGCTCTCTGATAAGGCAGGTCCCTGCTGAGCACCTCCTTGCTTTTGAGATAACGCATCCCAGGCCTTCCCTGAAGGATACCTGTGCTCTCTGCAGGTTGTGCCCTCACATGGATTATTGTCTGCTCCAGCTCATCCCCTCCTCTCCATGGAGTCAGACCCCAGTCCCAAATTCCAGGCCCCTGAAGAGGGGAAAGCCCAGACCTTATGGAGCAGACCCAGGACGTCAGATAAGCACACAAGAGGAGATACAACCAGGACCACCCCCACACACCACTAAAGATGGGTCTTTCCCCCACCTGACCACAGGTGAAGTTCAAAAAGTCACCTGCAATGCCAAGAGAGTGTGGGGCCTCTCCAGCCTTCCCTGGGTTGGTGCTTCTCCTGATGAATCTGCACAGGGATCATCACCTCAAGGGAACAGGCAAGATACTACGCCCCTTCACTGGATCCACAGTCAACATCCCACTCACAGCTTCAGTAATGGTCATGGATAGTCACATCAGCATCTCTTGGGCTTTTCAAGCCAGAGGAAGTGGAGCTTTCAACAGACACAGCTGAGAAAAAAAACAGTCCCAAGTTAAAACCTTTTACAGGCTCCAGCAGGCACTGGTGCTGGCAGAACCAGAGGGTGTTACCCTGCATCAATCCCAGCACAAACCCTCTGCTGTCAGCACCGGCTAAAGAGCCCACAAAAGCTGCCCCACACACAGCCCTGCCAGCACTTCGGCCAAGCTGGAGGACAGAGGCTGCTTGCACGGCTTTATCTGGCTGGAAAGCCCTCCTTAAGATAGCAGGCTGCTTGCTCTGCTGGAAGGAGCTGCAGGTGCCTGGAGCCCTTGGGTCAGCCCCAGACTGTAATTTGGCTGGACTGGGACAAAACTCCCCATCTCCCACAGCCTTGGTAGAGAAGAGACTATCTGTTGTCTGATATAACACAAGCAAAGCTTGCACCCAGGGAACTGCTTCTCCTTGAGGCCACTCCTCAAACCAGAGCACAGGGCAGTCATACAAACCCCATTTTCATTGGGAAACAATGTGGGCAGTCCCTGCACAGCTTCTCACATCTCTTCCACCTGCTGTGTTATTCTCTGAAGGAGTGGGTACTGGGGTTTGGCAGAATTGTTCCCAAACAGAAAGAGCACAGCTAGGATGCAAGACCAAGGAGAGGAGACAAAAAAGCCACATCTCTAGGGCAAGAGCCAGCATTCAGG
This sequence comes from Erpornis zantholeuca, assembly GCA_013400515.1. Taxonomy (NCBI): domain Eukaryota; kingdom Metazoa; phylum Chordata; class Aves; order Passeriformes; family Timaliidae; genus Erpornis; species Erpornis zantholeuca. The sequence continues at coordinate 172,222 of VZTN01023827.1, forward strand.
TGTCAGGCCTACAGCAGGAACAGGGAGAAAACAGCATCTGGGTCCTGCTAGGTGATGAATATGGGATGGTGAAACATCCTTCACCCCTCACCTGTACATAGAGGTGCCTTCAGACATAGCTGAACCAGTAGAGCCACCTCAGCTGAGCCACCTCCCTGATGAGCTCCTGCTTTTCACCAGCCCTTGAGCAAATCCACGTCTGGAAGGTCCAGCCATGCAGCCCAGTGGACAGCACACACATTTGCTGCAACACCAGGCAGCAGATGTTCCCCATGCCTCGCAGCATCTCACCTGGCACAGCCTTTCTGTCTCCAGGAAGCTCAGCTTTCCCCTCTGCCTGCCTTTAAAGGCAGCCCAGGGCAGGGGTTAAAGGGCTGCCCAGGTGGAGCTGAGTTAGGAAGGGATGCATGTGAGAAAGTTTTGGAGAGATATATAAAACCCAAGGCTTTAGTCTGTCCTTGCAAGCAAGCTGTGGTGCCAGGGCAGAGCTCTTCCCTAGATGGCTGGGCAGCTGTACAGGGTGCAACATTTCACACCTTACCACTGTCCTTGCAATAACCCCCATTTCCCCCTGGTCTGGCTCACATCTCCCTGCACAGCCCAGGATTCCTGCAGTGCCAGCTTGAGGGGCACGCGGCAAAGCAAACCCAGCTCTGAGTGTCCCTGCAGCCCAACCTCCCCCCACAGCCAGCACCCCGCCACTTGCTGTGACTGATACAGGGAACCCGGTGCTTTTATTAAACTCTTCCCTTCCTGTTTTAAGCTTAAAAATAAATTGCATGTCACATTACGGCTGTGTTTATTAAAACCCATTGGCGTGGGCTTTGCTCTGCAACGGCATTTGAATTATTGAAAGCAACCCCCCATGGAGACCTATTTGCTGCAAACGCAGGAGGATTTATTTCCATTTTGTTTATCAGGCAGTATAAGTGCTGGGTGGAGGCAGGGAAGCTGTCTTGCTATTTTATTTTCTCTCTGAGCCACTACAGCAGGGTGAAGAGGTGCCGTGCAGAGGACAGGAGGAAGAATGCCACCCCCCAGCAGGGGTGGGGACAGGTTGGGGACAGAAGTCCTGGGGGTAGCTGGTGGCTCTGCCCTGCAGGTCTCTCTGGCTCTGGTTGAGCTCTCCATGCCTAGTCACTTTGTACCTCAGTTTACCCATTTGCAGAGCGAGATTGCAGAGCTGCATCCATCCAGGCATGACCAGTGGTCAGCTCAGGCTCAATGAGCCTCTGCCAGAAGCCATTGGTCTCCCATGGGAGATGCCCATGGCGTGGTGGGACTGTCAGGGTGGCCATGAGGGGTATTAATCCTTTTACAGCCTTAGTTCAGTGCAGATACCAAAGAATTGCAGCTGAACAGCTCCAGGCTCTGCCTCATCCCAGCTCTGCCTGCAGCAGCCATCCAAAGCCAGTGTCAGGATGCTCTGGCTCTGGTGATCATCCCACGAGACAGCTCATACTCACGTCCCTTGTGATGGCATCACCCCTCCCAGCAAGGCAGAGGTTCTGTCAGGGGCAGGGAGAGGGCTTGGAGCAGGCATGGATGGATTTGAGGGTCAGGGTGCTCCAGGAGTGCCCAAGGCCTTGCATGCCTTCACAAGCTGCCCAGTACAGTGGCTGGGCCCGGCGTGGCCGGTGGCTTTGCCAGGAGATGGCACTGTTTATTCACAGCCGTGGCCCAAACCTGGACTCTGGGATGGAGGCGCAGATGCGTCACAAGAAGCGTGGTCAGCAGGTCGAGGGACGTGATTCTGTCCCTCTACTCTGCTTTTGTGAGACCCCACCTGAGTGCCGTGTCCAGCTCTGGGGCTCCCAGCACAAGAAGAATGTGGACCTGTTGGAGCGAGTCCTGAGAAGGGCAATGAAGATGCTCAGAGGACTGGAGACAGGCTGAGAGAGTTGGGCCTGAAGAAGAGTAGGCTGAAGAAGAGAAGGCTCCAGGAAGACCTTAAAGCACCATCCAGAACCTAAAGGGGCTATAAGAGAGCTGGAGAAGGACTTTTGTCAAGGGAATGTAGTGATAGAAAAAGGGTGAATGGCTTTAAGCTGAAAGAGAATAAGTTTAGATCAGATATTAGAAAGAAATTCTTTTTTGTGAGGATGGTGAGGGACCAGCATAGGTTGCCCAGAGAAGTTGTGGACTCCCCAGCCCTGGAAGTGTTCGAGACCAGGCTGGATGGGGCCCTGAGCAACCTAGTCTAGTGGAAGGTGTCACTGCCCACAGCAGGGGTGTTGGAACTCTCTTGGAATTCTGTTGACCTCTAAGATCCTTTCCAATCCAAACTACCCTATGATTCCATGTGCCTCCTGCCCAGGCCCAGAAAGGGGCAGGTCCCAGCACACCCAAGGGCAGGGAAGGGCAGGGACAGCGTGTTTTTGTTCCAGGAGAGTATTTACTTGCCAAACTTGCTGGGTTTTCCCTGCAGACCACAAAACCCTGTGGTTTGGCGGCTGGTCAGACCCCATATCCTTTCAGGTGTTGGCAGGACAAGGCACCCTTTCTTTGTGACCTCTGTTGCGCTGGGAGGTACCTGCACCCTCCTCATCCCACGTGGCCAGGAGGTGTCGGTGCTGTGCCTGGGCCAGTGGCCACATTAACACCTCCCAGTCCGGCTCTCCCCATCCCTGACACCAGCCTGACCTCTGGGCTGATCAGGTGCTCTGAGTGCAGTCGGCTGGGCTGTGGGGAGCTGCTCAGCCCCCTCTGCCCCCAGAAGGCAGCTGCACCAAAAATCAGCCAGCAAAGGAATTTGGTGCTGCATGCTGTTAAGGCACACCCTCTGAACCCACACGGACACCAGGTTTTGTCAGGTCCCCGGATGCCTGGAGCTGAGAACAGGATCTGCAGAGCCTGGGGCGACGTCCTCCTTGGGGCAGGGGCTGCAGGAAACATCAGACCAGCCAGCAGCAGAGGTGATCAAATGTTTTTAGAGCCAACAAATAACCTCAATTAAGCTCTGTGGCAGTGACCGATTCCAGCCGTGCAGCAATATTGGCTTCTTTAATTTTTAAGTGACTGGAAATGGCAAGACTGGGAGCTGGGATGAGGAGACACCAGCCCTTTCTGTGCCCCTCGAGCCACTCTGCTGCCCTTCACCTTCAGGGGAGTGGAGGTCAGCTCCTGGCTGAGCTCCAGCCTGCCAGTCAGACAGCCCTCTCCCACACTGGAATCTGAGGAGTCTGGGAGACACAGCCCTTGGTTTGGTTCATTTTGGCCAAGAGCTCTTGCTCAAGTTACCCCCTCTTTTGGTCACCACATCCCCATTGCTCTTCCTGCCAGGCAGGAACCACCAGCATTCCCTGCCAGCTCCCTACAGGGTACGAAAGCACGGGGTGTGAAGAAGAGGTGTGCAAGGACTGAGACCAAAATGCAGTTGCCTAGGCAGGCCATTGTCCTGCAGAGCACATGGAGAGCCAGGGACAGAGTATGTGACCCATCCGACACTCTCCAGCCAGACCAAAGCTGCATCCACACCCAGCATGATCTGGATTTGTGCCAATGCAGGCAGGGCGAGCCTGGCCCTCAGGAGGGTTGGCATGGCAGCCCTGGCTGGAGGCCAGCCCCAGGCACCGGCAGGGAGCCCAACAAGCAGCTCTTGACTGCTGAAGCTTTGGGACACTCTCAGATTTCCCCGTGGCTGCCTCAGCCTGAGCGTGGCCCAGTTCCACCAGCTCATTTGTGTGCGAACAGGAAGGGGATCAGAATAAAAAAGGCCCAGCTTCTCTGAAAGCATACTTCACACCTAAAAAAAGCAAAATAAAAGCCAATGGCTTCTGTCCCTGGTCTCTCCTGAACACCCTCCGACTCTGAAGGAACAGCCAAGGAGGATTCTGTTATGCTGTCAGACAGAAGGAGAAACTGAGGCACCGATGGCTTTTGCATTTCTCTGGCTGAGAAGGGGTTTGCTGCTAGAGAGGGCAGGCGTTCCAGCAGGAAGGCAGCAGTGCCCCATCACGCTGTGGTGCAGGGGGCCAGGACTGGCCCAGCCTCACCGTCTGCAGGAATTTTGCTCTGCTGCCAATTCCAGACAAATCCCTTTTATTTGCTTGTTCAGGTTTCAGAGCCGTAATTGTGTTGTCTGAGCCAGCTCTCAAGGGAAAAAAGAAGAAAAGAAAAAACACGTGAAGGAGAGTAGCACAGCACCGGAGCCGCCAACCTTATTGCATCCTGCCTGCTCCTGCCTGGGGTCTGGCCAATTCCTTCCTCACTGGGCCTGGCTCCCTGCCGCAGCTCTGGACCTCCCTGGAGCTGGGACTGCGTAACTGGGAGTGGTTTGGTCCATATCGAGCTTTTGAACAGCAGAAGTCCCATAAATGCTGGGCTGCTTTGAGGGGGTAAAGCAGCCCTTGAATGTGAGCTCAGCCCCAGAATGCCCATAGGAAGGGTCGTGACAGCCCTCTCTGGGCAGTGAGCAGCACAGTGCAGCTCTGAGCTTCTTTTCTGTGCTCCCCCCAAAATGAAAGTTTGCTCTAAATCACCAGCTCTGGGAGGTAGGTGGAAATATTTTTTTTAATATGTTTCCAGTGGAAACTGGAGCATCCCTTTCCTTCACCAACTAGGCATAGAGATGCTTCACACTTGACAGGGCCTTGGTCGCGTGGGTGGAGGCCCCAGTGTCACAGAATATAGGACCCCAAGATGAAAATGGGCAGAAGTGGGATGGGATCCAAATGCATGGCAGTACAGAGATTTGTGTCGATGCATCCCCACTGCACAGGAGATGGTCTGCTGGGCACCCCCAATCCCATGTGGGGTGAGAAGGGCAGGACCAGCACACCAGGACCAGCTGTGAGCACTGGGATGGGCAGGAGGGCTCCTCAACTAAAGCACTCCACAATGGAAAAGGTAGCATCCACAGTGATTGCAACCTTCCTCACCCCCATAATCGTGGATGCAGGACAGTCAGCTGGCCTTGGCTTTGACCTACATGTATATTTTAAATAACATCAACTGAAATGACAGAGGAAAGCAAGAAGTCAATCAAAGGCATGGAAGGAAAAACATGAAGTCAGCCAAAAAAAGGCCAAAGTGTTTCTGACCACAAGGGCGGTTCAGCTGGAGAAAAGACACTACTAAAAGCCACAAGTGTCTGGTTTCCTCAAAGCACTACTTTTCTGGTTAAAAACAAAACAGAAGAGAAGGATATTTTGGCAGCAGGTTCCTCAGGTTCTGGGGAGAAGCTGGGATGTCTCTGTGCTTGGGGATACAGAGCAGAGAGGGGAGTGACACACTGCTTTTCACAGCCAGGTCCCAGCTCTCTGCTCAAGCTTCCCCAAAAATTATTCCTACAGGGCAGTGATGCCCCTGCCCTGGCCTCACTCCCCCAAAGGGGGCTGTCTCCATCCCCAGCACCAAGTCCTCATCACACACAGCACAGCTGTCCCCGCAGTGTCCTACCTGCCATTGTGTCTCCACTCAGTGCCAGAGGACAGATCCACCCTGCTCCAGGTAGAGCTGCCCCGGTCCAGTTTTTGCACCAACCAGCCAATATCCCATCCCCCAGCACCCCAAAAGGATGTGTCACCCTGTCCCCCACCCCAAAAACCAGGCTGGTGTGCCAGGATTGTTCAGAGAAGGAGTTTTGCACCAGAGGGTGCTTGCTCCAGAGATGTCCCAAACCCCCAGGGAAGGGTCACTGTGGGCAAGGTGATCTCTGCAGCTGGACATGCCATCTCTGGGCTAGTAGTAGTCCTCCTCACTCTCCCCGTAGTCCTCAGGTGTCACGTGGGGCTTTGGCAGGGAGAAGTCTGTCAAGTTGAGTTGGTCTGAAATGGCAGCATGGGGAAAACATGACTTTGCCATCCTGCTGTGCCTGTCCCCTTCCCCACCAAGACCAAAGCCAAATCATGCACAGCAGTTATCTGGGGCATCCCCAGCACAGCTCTGTGCTCCAGCAGCTCCTGCCATACTGGTGCACTATGCCCAAACATCCCTTCCTGTGTCCCCATGAGACCATGGGGATAAGGACATGGTGCTCACCCGGTGTGAAGACGGTCAGGCTGGCCAACGCCACCACCTCCCCGACCCTGTTCCTGGCGAAGCACCGGTATGTGCCCTCATCCGTCACCCGCACACCCTGGATCTGGAGCCAGCCTGTCACTTCATACTTCTGGGGGCCGCCTCTGAACTACAAGAAGGGGGCATTTCTGTCAGCGCTTGTGGCAGAAGCAAGGGGGAAATCTGTGCCACAGAGTCCCGGGTCTCCTGTTTCAGCAGGCAGTGAGATCCCAGGGTTGCTCTGGCAGCAGCCATGCTATTTTCTGTTTATCCCCAGGAATAAATAAGCTTTTCCTGACCCAGCTGGGCTGCAGCTGTGTTTGTAGGCTGCTATTATGGTGTGGTGGCCAGGGGTGGAGGACAGTAGAGTTTCCTCCAACCAGGCAGGAAACTCACTGCTCGGGGTGAAGATCCTCAGTTGGAACCCGAGACAGGCTATGGGGAGGCTTGAAGGACAGAAAGATGTAAGGGGGTCATGGTGCCAGGTTCCACCTGCTCCCCTGGCTCCCTCCATCCATTCCACCACAGTTTCTTCCCCACTGGTGCCTGGCAGAGGTGCCTGACCCCTTTGTCACTGCCCACACCCTCTAATAGCTAGGTACACCCAGCTGAGTGCTATATTTGGGGTTGGCCACAGGCAGGATGCTGACTCCTGGGCCTGCCAGCTCTGGGAGGGAAGCCCTGCTAATGGGAAAAAAGGGCAAGAACTGCCTGAGTATGCTGGTAGGACCAGAGGACAACCAAGGCTGTAAGGCACTTGGAAGGTCCTCTTTCCAGCCCTGCCAGTGGGACTGCAATTGAAGCCAGTTCACACAGCAAACTAAAGACAGGGAAGTGGGAAACTCCCTGCTGCAGGACTCTACAGGTTCCCAAAAATATGAATAAGTTCAAAAACTACTAGAGGAGATCACAGAAGAAAGCTATGCTGATGGCTCCTACCACCAAGACACCAGCCCTGGCTCAGTCAGTCCCCATGGTGTGCAGCCTCTGGTCACCCCTTCTCATGCCCAGGCAGCCAGGCTTAGCCATTCCCAGAGTATGACCACTCTCAGGTCTGGTTGTCCATGAGCTCTGAGAAGCACTGGGTCACCCTGGGGTTATCTTCAATGCCCTAAGCACACTGCTCACCTGGACAGAGATGTGGGGGTCATCTCCAGGCAGCAGCATCTCTGTGCCATCCTTCCTCCACTCGATGGATGCCATGGGATAGGCAAAGACCTCGCAGCCAAAGATGACATCCTGCCCAGTGATGTTCCACGTGTCATAGGGAGGAGAGGTGATCTGAGGCTCTGGGGAGGGGATTAGAGGAGAGCAGGGTGGGCTCAGAAGAGGTCCCACCCTTGGCAGGTCCCATGGGCTCTCTTAGGCTGGTCTCTGGAGCAGAAGCATTTGGTTCACATAGAGATGCTGGAACCCTTCCCGTGTCTCCCTCCTCTCCTTCCCATGGCAGATACTTACCTTTCCCAAAGACACAGTCCCTCCTCACAGCTGGAATTGGGAGCTCCCTCCCCAGCCCCCCCTAGTCCATGGAGGGTTGCCATCCCTGCTGGCCTCAGACTCCCTGCCTGTACAATGATGCTCAAGGAACACATGCAGCAGGAACAGCAGCAACAGAAATGTTATAAAGCAAGGCTCTCCTGAGAGACTGGAGCATGCTCCTCCTGTGGGAGAAAGGCCAAGGGGCACTCATCCAGCCTGAGGATGGTGAGGATGGATGAGGTAGTTGAGCTTCCAGCCAAATGAGGCCTCTGCTCTGACACAGGGCTCATGCCAGCAATGAAGAGAGTCAGCAGGTCCCCATCTGCTGGATGGAGCCAACACCTCTGGGTTCCACATGCCTTCCCTGGAGGGATAAAGTGAGTACCACCCTTCTTACCCACACCTGCCCCATGAGCTGGCCCATAGCATGAGCCAGAGGTCAAGGGAAGGTTTCCACCTCCAAATATACCTGGGAAAACACTCAAAAACATGATGATCTACAGAAAATAAGATCACCCTTGACATCCCTCAGGCTGTGGTGACAGCACTGGGTGACCTGTGCCAGACTGGGCAGGCTGGAGCATGGCCTTCCTGCTAGACTGTCCCCTCTCAGCTCCCACCTGAGTTTTAAACGGGAGATGGAAATCACACAGCCGAGCCAAACCAAACCCATTTTCTATTTGCAGGAGGAAGGCACATTTCTCAGGAGCAACAGGCCAGTGTGAACCCAGCACTGCCGCCAAGAATTTGCTAACAATTCCCTGGAACTTCCCCATCTGCTCCAGCAGGATTTGTTGCTTCCCATAAACTCCGCTCCCTCTTGGCAAAGCTGCTCCCAGATTTCTCCAAGCACTGGATCTGTGAGGGGCTCCCCCAGACCAGCAAGGTGGGGGGAATAGTGGGAGCTTGACTCTGCATGGAGCAGCCCCCAGTGCGGTCCTGTCCCTGTGGTTTTGCTGCCAGGTGAAACAGTTAAGCCAGACCCCCTTGCATGTCTCTTCCCACAGCTCCAGAGCCACTACCTGACTCGCAGGGACCTTCGTGGGCCACAGTGAGGTTGGCATCAGGGTGGGCATGGGCAGCCTCCAGGAACCTGCAGATCTGGGCATAGGTTTTGCCGTCAGAGCCGCAGAGGGCCAGGTGGGAGAGGCAGGTACACTGGGGCTCGGGCACCTCTCCGTGACGCAAGTCCCCAGGGTCCAACCGGCACTCCAGGTGCTCCCCGCACTTGCCGTAGAAGTGGTTGGTGTTGTCCAGATCACAGATCTGTCCCTCCAGGTTGGCACATTCCCAGCAGCAGTCACAGGCATCCCGCACTGTGCCAGACAGGCACCCGCGTGGCATCGGGCACTCCTCTGGCTGGCACTCGGTGCAGCCCTCCCCTTCCTCCAGCAGCCGTTGCCAGCCCCTCTGGAGGTAGTCAGAGGTGCTGGGAAAAGCCTGGCCCAGCTGGAGCAAAGCCCAGTGCAGGGAGAGCAAGGAAAACATGAGGTAAGAGATGTTGAGGGGCTTGGCTTGAGACATCCTCACAGCAGCTCCTCTATCCCAATCCCACTGCCACTTGGATGGGGATTTCTGGCACTGCTCCGGTCTCCCTGTCTAGATCTGAGGAGACATCCTGGCCTGTGAGGAGGGAGAATGTGTGTTACTGGTGCAGGAATTGTCTCCCACCCCTTCATCTCATGGCTGAAGAGAGGGCTTGCTTTGAGCAGCAGCACTGCACAAAGTGCAGGGGAGGGTTGGTTCCAGCTCCTCTCACCCCCAACCCTGCAACTATGGCCTTTGCACCCTGGAGCTCCCCAACCAGTTCCTGCCCTGAGATGCTGAACATCTTCTGGAGGGATAGTGCTGGTGACCCCAGTCCTACCAGGTTTCATCCTTGTTCCCTTGGCAGCCCAGCATGCAAATTCCAGCCTCCTCTGACCGCAGCATAGCCTGGGAAGCCACGGGGCTGGCAGGGCACTGGACGGGTTGTTCTACAACGTTATGGTTCAGCACATTCATACCCTGCTCCTGGTCTCCTGTCAGAAAACTGCTCTCAAGCCCCTTTCCTTTCCCCATTGCTTTGCAGGAGTCACAAGTCCTTTTTTCCTCCTTCACCATCCATACAAGCACAATGAAGTGGCTGATCCTGCACACAAGGTTCTCTTTCTGTGCTGGAGGCAGCCAAGCCAGGAGGATGCTCCCAGTCATGCCTGGCTTTTGTTCTTCTTCCCCCCTGTGCTGTAATCCCTCTTTTTAGGCACCACCTACCTGAGTAGGGGTAAAAATGGCCAGTTCCCAGAAGGTTTTGTGACCCCCTCAGTTATCACACAGGCAACTGAGGCTGAGCATGGAGGAGCTCGGTGCACAGGTGGGCAGCCAGCAGTGTGGTCAGCAAACCCAGTGTGGTCAGCCTGTACCAGCACAGCAGGGTCCCTGTCCCCAAACCCCAAGCCTGTGTTACATACTCAGGATAAGAAGAGGCTGATCTACTCCAGGCTTCCCATCTCTCCTGGGGGGGAACATATGGCATCTCAGATCCTGTCCCCAGAGAGGGTGACAATGAACCAAATCCCTTTGTGAATATCCCTCCCTGCCCCTTGTTACACCCTGGCTACCTTCCCTGAGACGGGGTGCAGTTATGGTCCCCTGCCCCAGGGCGACTCAGCATAAGTGAGCGGGGCTGGGGGGTGACCCAGGCAGACAGACTGTCCCCTCCCGTCCCGCTGGGAACGGCACCAACGGGCAAGTTGCAGGCCCCCGCCCCCCAGCTATACCCCCTACTCTCGGGGCTAACACAGCCCAGAGCTGGGATGGGGACGGTCCGGACAGTGGGTTACACATCTGCATCCCCGGATAACAAATTGTGAAATTTGACCCGTTTATCAGAGACCACCGAGCCCCCCAGGGGTGGAAAGGGGCAGCGGGTCCCAGTGCCGGAGCCCTCCCTCGGCCCACCCTACCCCAGTCTGTACAGAGCAAGGCTCCATCCCCCGATGGATGTGGGGGCCCAGAGAAAGGGTACGGGGAAATTTCAAAGTTGGTCTCTGGCTCCTCACGTCCGGGTGCAGACGCTGGGGGTGCTGGAAGAGTGCTGGGAAGAGGCTCGACGTCCCTGGGGACCCCCAGGAGNCCCAGGGCTGCTGGCCCCCGGCCGCTCCGGCACCGCCGTGATGTCAGCGAAACGTGAATCCCCCCGCCCCTCTCCGGGCCCGCGGCCCGTCCCTGGACCGGGACACGGGCTGGTCGGCACCCCTTCCCTGCCGGGGTACCGCCACGCACCGCACCCTAGCCCGGGGCTCTGCCGCTCCGGCTCCCTGGCAGCGGCAGCTCCCCGCGGACCCCCACGCTGGGATCACCCCCAGTCGTGTGCGGGACCCGCGCTAATGCTCCTCCCCATCCATGGGGCAGGAGCAGACCGGGGTCCCCTCCTTCGCAGGAGTCCTTGGGGACAAGTGATTGGGAGAGGTGGGCACGGCTAAGGAAGTGGTCAAAAGTACCTCTCGATCTGTAATTTTGTTGGGAAACATAGACTGGGAAGTTGAGCAGCTGCTGGAAGTAAATGGGGGGATAACTCCCAGGTGATGACTGCACTCCCTGCACACCAAGAGCCACTGGGAAGTGGGTATTGGGGTGTAGACCACAGCATTACCTTGGCTGGAGTGGAGCTATCGGGAGCAATGGTGGGGCTGCTCCATTCCACAGCAGTGCAAAACCCATTTGCACCTCCCCAGCAGGCTGCCTTGCTGCTCCCTACTTCAGTTTCCCTGGCTCTGAGGAGGAGGGAAGCCAGCATGCTTTTGCAGCACCAACACGCAGCGTGCACTTGCATCTTGCTCTGATGTTGTGCTGGGGGGATCACACAGCCCACTCCTCTCCAGGCAAGGAATTTGTGGGATTTAGTTCCCCCGTGAAACAGAAGCAAATCAGGACCCCTGTGAGGATCTGGTTTTCTTCACCATGCTGCAAAAATCTGCTTTTGCTTTCCAACACCCTCCTGCAAATTTGTTCTGGGTTCCAGGGCTTTTACTTGGTCACATTGTGAATCCAGCCATGTCTAACGATGGAAAACGCAGCAGGCTTCAGCCCCCTTAAATCTGTCTTTGCCAGCCAAACTCTCCTCTCCAGCCCCCTGCTGCAGAGTGGGGTTTCCTGCCAGCTCTGCCTTCAACCTCACATCCCACTCCCCCCTCTATGGCCCCCAGCCCCTTGGCTCAGGGCTGCCTTCCTCCCTGGCTACCCTTTGAGCCTATTGAGTGCAGTCCCCACATGCCACAAATTTTCAGGTTCAGCATCCATGAGTTGCTGAGCAGCTGGGGCTGCAGCTGTTTTGGGAGCAGGGAAAAAATCAGGAAGGGTTGAGGTTTTCCTACACACAAGGGCCCAGAGCTGGGTCAGAGCCTGAGCAGAGAGTAGACAGACTGCAGGTGACCCAGACAGGAGTGCTGTCTCCTGGACTACACCTGCCATTCCATCCTTCCCACCTTGGGATGAAGTACTGTCTGCACTTTGAGGCATCCCTGCACCAAACACACCCTCCTTGCCCCTGCTCCACGCAAGGGTCAAAACAGTGAAGCAAGGCTGGCCCCATATGCCGCCTTCTGCCCCCAAAGCTCCTGGCCAGCACAGAAACAGAGCCAGCACTTAAATCCCAGGCACTGCTGAAATCAGGGGCCATCAGTGTTTCAGGTTATTTGCATCTCTTGCCCTCAGCAAGGAAGAACAGGCCCCAGTGCTGCTGTCCTTCCCCACACATGGCTCCTTCTCCCATATGCCATTGCCTGAGCAGCTGGTGTGCCCCCATCTTCGTGGGATTATCAGGGCCTCTGTGTGGCTGGATTTATCTGAGCATCACTGCAGCATCAGCCACTGAATGAGGGAGAATCCCTGGCCAAAGGTGAAATCCAAACACAGATCTGAGCAGGAGCAACTCCAGTTGTGGAGCAACATAACCCAGCCACAGAAAGCCAAGGACAGCTCAGCTCAGCTCAACAAGATGGAGCTCAAACCTGGCAGTTAATTAAACCTCCTGCTTAATGAGACTATTGAATGTGCTAATAAACAGTAGCAGCTATGAATGAGGAGTGTAAGATCTTAACCTGTGCTTAACAAGGATTTCTGCTCAATCACACCTGAAGTCAATCAACACAGCCACGGCTGCAAATGGGGTTTGTAGCTTATGTTGCTTGACAGCTTTGTGGGGACAAGGGTGATCACAGCCCTGCAGGGCCTGGCACTTGGGTAAATTGCATTGCTGGCTCCCTACCAGGAGTTATCTCTAGCCTGCTGGCCAGTTACCTCTCCTTTTTCCTCACTTTTCCTGAGCCCAGTGAAGCTCCTGGAATTGGGCTTTGAAGGCTGAGTCTTAAGCACCAAAGCCTCCTCCTCCTTCCTGTCTGGTGAGTTGCTCCCCATGACTGCTGTTGTGATGGTCCCATTGAAGCCAGGAATCCGTGGGTGCTCCTCACAGACCCATATCCACGGCATCCCTCCAGAGCTCTCATCACAGTGAAACACATGACATCCAATCAGGGGTACCACACTGCTCCTAGCCCCACTGACACCCTCGCAGCTTTGGGCTGATCCCCCAGACACCCCACAGCAATCTGGGTCTTACAGCAGATGAAGTCAAAGGAAAAATCTGCTCAGGAAAGAAAGCCCTAGGCCAAGTGACTCAACATATGTCATGTGAGGCAGGGCTGGCGAGCAGCATTGGGGCTGGGCTGGTGGAGCTAAGAATGTGGGTTATGTCACAGCAGAATAAAATGTCACCGGAGAACCTGGGACAGAATGCTGCTGTCACACTGCCTGGGGCCATGGGGGTCTCCTTCTGATAATAAACCAAATCTCTGTCATTTCACGTCAAATACACTCTCTGTTTCCTGCTGTCTGACAACCTGAAACAGTCCGGTTCTGGCCACCCCACACGAAGGCTGTGCGGTTCTCGAGGAGTCCCAGACACATTCCAGGGCTCCACTGTAGGGACAAGGCACGGGCAGCAGGCAGGTCCCCCCGCCTGCGTGCCAGACCGGACCCGCTTTGGGAAGCAGCCAGGCTCAAGTTTCTCCAGGCTTTTCTAGACCGAATTCCTCTGAAGAACCAACCCGTCAGCAAATTCTTGGGAAGCTGTTGCAGCTGTGTGCAGGGTCAGCCGGCCCCGAGGCGCGACGGCCGAGTAGTAAGAGACGTCCGGGTCCCCGGCCAGAGCCGCGGTTCAGCTCCATCCCCGCAGGGATCACGCCGTTTCCTGAGTTTTTCCCACCAGCCCCATCCAAGTGCAACTCTAATAACCCGGGGGCGGGAATTGAAAAGGCGGCGGGGGCTGCATTCCCGGGATGTCCCCGCACTGACACGGTCGTGCCAACTTTGACACTCCGGTGCCGGGTGAGAGCGGGTCCCACCGCCCCGTGACCCGCCCGGTTTCTCCCACACCCCGACCCCGCAGCAAACAGGAGCACCCCCAGCCCCTGCGCGTCCCCGCCCGGCCCGCGGGGCTGCCCGGCGCAGGGTGCGGGTGGCGGTGCGGGCAGGCGGCTGCGGGGTCTCTGCTGCCACCTCCAGGGCACTGCTGGCCTCGTCCCCAGCCCCTTGCGGTGCCACTGACCCTGTGCCTGGGAGCTGCAAGACCCGGAGTAGTGCATAGACACCTCAGCCCCACCACCCTTATCTTCCTGTGCACTGAAAGCCCCGATATCAACGGAGCCTGGGAGCTCTCACCGCAACGTAGTGTCCTGAGGGACTTGGGTACATCCTCCTGTCATGGGGGGATCCTCTGTTCAGTCTGCCCTGGTACTCAGGGCTGCATGCTCCCCCCAGGACGGGGTGGGTGCTCCAGAGGGTGCTGCCAGCTCAGTGGCACAGTGCCCGCTGTGGCCTTTGCCACCCTCCCTTTCCCCAGCCTCCTGAAGCGCCAGCGGGGCTGGGACGAAGCCAGGGAAGGCAACCCGCTGCCAGCACCCCGGCACTCCCTGCCACTGGGGACGGGCACTGGGGAGGGGGAGCCTGCCCGCTCCCCCCTGCAAGAGGCTGCCCATTTCCAGGCGTCATTAAAGAGCAATTAGCTGGAAATTAAGCTGAGAACAAGTATTGATTGGCTCATTAAGGCTGGGGGAGCCGGCTGAGGCGGTAGGAATTGCTGCCGCTCGCCCTCATTATGGGCAAGGTTAAAGCTTGTGGTCGGGCAGCTCATTAAAAATGCCAGGGACCAATCGATGTCCCCAGCCCAGCACCGCCCAGCACCCCCAGCACCTCTGGGGACATCCAGCTGCTGTCTTTCTGGGACTGGCCCTTGACCTCTGTGATGGGCCAGCTCGAGAAGGGATGGAGTATCTTTGCTCCCCTGCTGCATCCTGGGCTCCCCTGCAGAGGCAGCGGTGTCAATTTTGGGCTTGTCAACCCAAAAACCCGTCAAAACTCACTGGCCAAGTGAGTTTTCTCTCCCCCAGGTTCCCCCTAGCACAGTGAAGAGGCTGAATCTGTGGGCTCACTGCACTCCTGCCAGCTCCAGGAGAGAACAGACATCGTGGCTGGTTTGCAGGGTGGCACCCCACAACTGCAATGCACCAGAGCTGAGTTCGTCGTGTCTCTGCCTGGTGGTGCCAGCTTGTGCAGGTGGGGTCCAGACCGAAGGGGATCTCAGGGATGAAATGAAAGCAGATGGCGGGTGAAAGACACTCAGTGGCTCTGTGTGGCCGAGTACTGCCACACCACACTGCCCTGTATCCCACCCTCACAGCTCTGGGGGCCTCTTGGTGTGACCCCAGACTCTGCCTGGCCAGACCCATTCAGCCGGACCCCACCACTCTGAGCATCTGTGTCTCTGGTCCCATGTCCCTCCCATTTCCCTCTCTGCCTCTCATGACTGCCAGCAGCTCAGGGCCAGCTCCCAGCCAGCACACACAAGGAGGGTGTCCCTGCAAAGCCGGGTGGTGTGTGTGGGAGGAGGCAGGTGTCATCATTATTTTTGTTTTCTTTACACTGCTCTGGAAATATATTGTATTCTCAGATAATCCCGTTCAATTACACCACAATAAAACACATAATAAAAACGTAATTCATTTTTCCTGAGCGCTCCATCTCCCTGTGTCTTGGCAAGCTATTAAAAATTTGTCTTCATTTTTCTGGCAAGAGCCTTGTACCTTTTCATCTTTAATTTATGAGAGCAGAATAGCTACTGACAGGCCCTTATTGCATGGCGAGGGGCTGCATTATTTATAAGCCGCCAATGGCTGGCTCAGGGGAGATATTTGCAATATTCCAGGGCTGGGAGAAGGAGGGGGACAGATCCTTGATGTGCCTGTCCCAGTCCACTCTCTTCCCCACCCTGGGTGGGTGTTGGGCACAGGTGTTGTCCTGGCTGCCCCTCAAGGGGAACAGCCCCAGCCTGGCCTCTGCCAGCCCCTGCCAGCTGTGGCACAGGGTGGCTTTGGGCTGCCTGACCCTTATCTCGTCACTGCTGCATCTGCCCATCTCGGCCTTTGCAGTGGGTCTCGCTCCTCTGTCCTTCAGCACAGGGCGCTGCAGAGCACATTTGCCTCCATCCCTCCTCTCCCTGGATGGACATCCATTGCTCCTTCTGACTGCCCATCGTGGTCAGACAGAAAGCTAAGGGGGAGGCAGCTGCTGCTGCCAGGCTGGCCAGGGTCCTGCAGCAGCAGCAATGTGCTCTCCCATGTGCTCTCTGATAGTCATGCATAGAAAGTGGGATAAAAATAGCCCTGCAGGGGAGGTACAGGAGCAGGGCCCAGATTGTCCTGTGAGCGGGCTGCAAGAGGGGGTGTGAGTGTGGGCAGAGCCAGGGTGACACTCTGGCCTCTCCAAACCAGCAGCATCCAGGGCAGCAGCTTAGCAAAGCTATCTGCGCAGCAGCAAGGTCCAAAGCCGACTGTACTAAAAAAAGCCCTCCTGACAGCTGGATAAGCTTAAACACACACCAGGTCAGCCAGAGCTGCTGCAAAGGCAGAGGGCTGGAAAGCAGGGAGCAGAACCCAGCCCCAGGGGATGCAAAGGGACCCCAGAAGCCAACCTGCCCCTCCCTCCTGCGCCCATCCTCACCCCAATAGCAGTCCCTCTCCACCATATACAAAATAGCAAGCAGCACATTTCTCTTTGCTGTTGGTTTTGTATAAACAACTGCCTTTATTGTTTGGTATATATAGGTACATTATATGTATATCAAAAATATCTAGAGGAAACCACAGTGCACTTAAAGCTATCTGAGAAGGTCCACCTGAAAGCAAGCACTCCAGGAGGGGGTAGAGTAACCCCTCAGGGGAAGCCCAGCCCTGAACGCAGATGGCATTAAAATGAGAATAAAAACCAAGACTCTGCTGGGATTAGAATGTGCCATTTGCTTTGGGGATGGAAGCAGCAGAAAGCCAGATTAAATCCCCAGAGCAGCCCAGAGGAGAGCAGAAGGTGAGCTGGGAGCACATGCCTGGGCTGGGAGAGCCCCCTCACTCTGAGTTCAAGCCACCATGAGCAATTGATCACTCGCCCCCAGCTATTTCAGGTATGGGGAGTTTTCCTCTCCGAAAGCTGCTCTGCCATCCCCAGGCACCAGCTGCTGAACCACTGGGCACCGTAGGGTGCCTGCAGAGGTGTTCTACCTTCAATTGCTGATTCTCTGCTGCCTCCTAAAGCTGGGGAGCACAATTTTCTTCCTCACCCCAATTTCTTTTCCTCCACCACAGCTCACAAGGTCCCTGGTGTCGCTGCCCGCACTTCCCTGTGCAGTGCACAGAGCTACAGGCACACACAGAGTAAGCACAAGAGGAGTGCACCAGGGTGCCAGCCAGGAGGTCCCCAGAGCAGGGCTGAGCCAGGCATGGGGACAGGGTTTGGTGTGGGGCTGCTTAGCTGCAGGCACCCCGGGAAGCAGGGCTGAGCACCTGGGACCTACAGACACGCAACAGCCAAGGGAAAGTGGCGGCAGCCCCAAGGGGATCCAAAGGGCAAAGCTCAGCAATGTGCTGGCCCAGCAGCTCCATAGGACACATCTCAGCGACCCCAGGAGCTTGTTCAGAGCCCTTTGTTGAAGTAGACAGTCTCCAGCCATGGATCTTTCTTCCGGATCTGATCTTGGACTTCAGGCTCCAGGCTGCTCACAGGCATTGAGCTGTGGAAGAAACATGGATACAGAGGATGGAGGGGGTATACCCACCAGTGGCCTCAGGTTAGAGATCACCCGCTGCACCCCATGAGGATGCTGTCCCCATGGCCCAGCACAGACCCTTGGGTCTGCACTGCTGTGTGAGCCCACATGTATGTGCCGAGGTTCAAGCCCCTGACTGCTCAAAGAAGCAGAAGAATCTTTTGGGAGTCAGAGAGCACAAGGAGCCCATGTACCCCCTGCCTATACAGGAGCCACACGTGTAGGCGAAGTGTCCATCTGTACCTTTTCTGAGGGAAGAGTGCGCAGCACAGAGGGGTGGCAAACACCAAACTGCAAGGGAAAGATATGGAGAGGTGAAGCTGGGCTGCATAGATCATCCACACCCACCCATGGCCTGATCCCAGAGCAGCAAGGAGGCAGTCCAGAGCTGTGCCGGATGTTCAGCCAGGAAAGGGCTACGGAGATGCCCTCTCCAAGCTCCAGACCCCGCATCTGGCTCCTGAGGTGGGGCAAAGCCTATCCTCCAATAATGTGGGGGAACAGCAATGATGAGCAGGAGCCCATGGCAGGCTTGAGAGACACCAAGGTGAAGCAAAACAACCCCTGGCCCCAGACCTTATATCCCATCCCATCTGCCTGGTTTGCCATTAGCCCAGCCAAGTTCTGGCATCCCCCAAGAAACTTTGGGGCAGTTCTTTCCCCCGACTGCCAAGCAGGGCTCCCAGCAGCACTGTGCCATACACCTGGGCTTGGTCTGCGCCCAGGGCAGCAATGCCCATCGATCAGTGGAGGGTGACTTACCAGAGTCCCACCAGGCCAACCTGCAGGGGAGCGTTCAGGTATGGGTACCGCTGCCAGGGACAGGGAGAGGATGTGCGTCAATACAGTGGACAGGGCGGGAAAGTGTCTATTCTCCAACAGGGTGCCAGCCCTGATGGGTGCCAACAATACACCAAGCTCAGTGGGTGTCCCTACGCCCACCCTCTCATCCCAGGTTCACCGGTACCTTCAGGAAAGCTCTCTTCTCCAGCATGTTCATGATCACTGGTGGAATGGCTGAGGCAGGGAGGAAGGAGATGAGCTCCCAGTGCTCACAGGCCCCTGCCAGCAGTGGGATCCCATCCCACACTGCCAGGGATCAGCTAGAACTTTTCAACACAAGGGCAGGAGGGGACACTCACCCATGGCCGGCGCTGCCATGCCAATTCGGGACACTACCACCTGGAAAATGGCCTTCTGGGCTGCAGCTGTGGATTCTCCCAGGCGGTTCCCATTCTCATCCGTGACAGGGATCCCCAGCTTGAGCTCTCTGCAAGGACAGAGGGGGTGAGGGGGCCACAGGGCACAAGGGAGAGGGGATCAGGACACAGGACAGGGACATGTCTCCAAGGAGGTTGGCATCCTTCTGTACCCCATCCCCTGTCTGCACAATAAATCAGAGGGCATCTAAGCTGGAGCCACATTCACATTTGGGAGCAGCCCTCAAAAGGGCTGTACGGAGATCAGTAACCCCCTGGGTTGCAACAGGTGTTTGTACCCTCAAGCCAACCCCCCATGCTAAGGAGCAGCAAGGAAGTCCCTGCATTCCCCACCGGTGCCCATGAAGCCTGAGGCAAGCCCATTCCACCCCAGGGCTCACCTCTGCCTCATCAGCGGGATGTTGATGCAGTTGGCAGCTGCCACGGCCGCGAAAGGCACGTACCGGCCAATGATGGCTGGCAGGTGCTAGGGGGAAAAGCAGGAGCACGTCATGTAGAGGGTATGGGGGCAGAGCTGGCTGACCTGGGGCCTGCAAGACTTCCTGCAAGACCCTGGGGTGTCCCAGCCC
The DNA here is from genome assembly GCA_013400515.1 of Erpornis zantholeuca. Taxonomy (NCBI): domain Eukaryota; kingdom Metazoa; phylum Chordata; class Aves; order Passeriformes; family Timaliidae; genus Erpornis; species Erpornis zantholeuca. The sequence continues at coordinate 191,625 of VZTN01023827.1, forward strand.
CACTGGGGGAATAATGTTCTCTTCTCCCCTGAAACTCTCAACTGGTAAAAGCTGCATAGACTAAAAGGTGTGGAGGGTCCCAGCTTCCCTGCCAGGCCTGGACAGAGGCTGAAGGGTGAAAGAAACCTGGAGATACATCTGGAGCAGGATGGAGGGACAGGCCATCTCCACAACCTTCACCGGGGAGAGCAGCTGCCTTGTGTGGGCGACCTCAGCAAACCCCTTTTCTTCATGTTCCCCCCTACTCCAGGTGAATCCCCTGCTCCGCTGAGAGCTCAGGAAGATCCCATGGGGAGGGTCCAGGTCCCGCAATTGTGATGGACAAGGGTCACCTTACCTTGGTGAGGGACTTGAGCCCCAGTGCTGTGACAACTGCCCCCGTGGTCGCGCTCACATAGGCTGTCCCCAGCTGGCTGAAAGAGCAGGAAGTGACATGAGTAGGCCAGGCTCTCCCCATCCCAGTTGTCCCTCCAAAGGAGGGCAGAGCATGCTCTTCAAGAGCACCAGGACACCTGGGTTCTCCACCCAGCTCTACCACTAACCCTGACAGCCCCAATGGCATCCATCTCTGCCTTCACCAGGTCCTCACTGTTCCATCTCACAGTTCCCTGCTATTCAAGAAGCTATTCAAGGCACCCCCCTGGTGTTTTGGGGTGCCTCGAGGAGCTGGTCAGAGAGATGCTTACCTGGGTGTGATGGGTGCATCCCCACTGCGGTTGGTATAGTTGACAATGGCATTGAAGGACTGGTTGACCCACTGCCAGAACAGCACAGCCGGTGTGGTCCTGCCAGAGAGAGGAGGGTGCTGGTGACACTGGGGCATGCCGCCTATGCTCCTCCAGCATGAGTATGAGTGGGGTACGGGACATGTGTCCCCTCCTCACCCCAGTGCCAGGAGGATCCTCCAGGCATCCTCTTGGTCCTGGGGTGAGGAGGGGACAGGTACCTGTAGAAAGTCAACATGCAACCGGTGATGGTCATGTTCATGGGGACCTGAGCGGACATGCGTCCCACAAGGATCATCTTCTCGCCCGTGTCAGGGTGGAAAGCTGAGTCATAGATGTACTTTGCCCGCCAAAGCTGGTCCTCTGTCAGCCCAGGGTGTACAGTGCCTGCCCTGCCAGGTAAGAGTAACACCTGTCAAAAGACCCTCTGCCAGCACACATGGCCTCATTGGTCCCCCACACCATTTGCAGCAGCTGGGAGATGCCTTAGGGACCAGCCAGGCAGTTTTGGGGGCTGGCTTTAGCCAGGGGGGTCAGCATCACTTCTATTCCCACTCCTGGAAATGGCCCCAAGGCTGTATCCTGCCTGGGAGCAGTGCTGAGCACACATCCATCTTCCCAGTGGGTACCTGTAGTCCTCCACCACCCGTCGGGCTTCCTCCAGTGTAGCCCCTGAGAGCAGCAGGTTTCGGGGATCGGTCACCATGAAGAAGTGTTTGGCCCGGCCCTGAAAGGTGCTCTGGTCCCAGCGGGGCTCCCGGATGTTGATGGTGGCAGGCAAGGATGGTGGCATTTTCTGGCAGGGCAGGGGATGAAAGGGTTATGTGGGATGTGGTGCCTGTGTGTCCCCCACATATCCCTGCTGCGGCAGCTCTGGTGCTCCCCCAGCCAGGGGGGACAAAGGGTGAACAGGAAGCCCCTTTTGTAAAGGAGCTCAGCAGCTACTCCTGAGCCCACCCAGCAGCCGGGGCAGTTTGTGGGTGGTGTAACTCCACCACTGCACCCTGCAATGTGCCAGCGAGAGCTCCCCGACCTCACTTACACCATCCACCAGAAGTCAGGGACCCCCCCAGCCCAGCAGAGCACCCCGGTCACAGAGGAGGGGACAGGGACCCGCCACTT